>VWYO01000284.1:16836-56607 GCA_013400275.1 Rhadina sibilatrix
CCAGCATTACTTTGTGCTGACTCTGTGGTTCCAGGCTGCCTTTGGATGCTGCATTTATAGGCTCAGCAGCCTACTCTGCAGTGTCAAGGCTCAAGTTCCATTCCTGTGTGACAGGGAGACATCTCATTAGCCTCTCTGCAGCCAGATATCCCAGCCCACTGCTCCAGGCTGCCACAGGGATATCCTCTGCCTGGGGAAAGATCCCACAGGAATGGCTTGTGGAGGGCAATTCAGCCTGAATTTTGTCATCCTGCACTTCTCCTTGAGTCAAAAGCAGAGCCAGCAAATCAGCTGGGATAAACAGAGGCCCCATCTCTAGCTTTTCAGCACAATTTCCAAACTAAAAGAGGTTCTAAAAAATTGCCCAGGGGGATCTGAGCATCCCAGGCTCTCCCTGGGGCACCCATGAAGAACCTCAAAGGTTTCACTTTCCATCCAAAGGTCTCCTGCTCAGTTTAACCAGGAAAAAAAGCCAGATTGTGCTCCCAATGCCCTTCCCAGGGCAGTGCCAAGCATCCAGCCAGGCACAAGGAGAGGGCATCATTTGGGGATTTTGCTCCATGGCTTTGGGGTGCTGTGTGTTCCATAAAGTTTCATCTCTGAGGCGCACCCGTGTATGGCCATGTTGGTCCCTTCCCTCATTTGTCCTGTCGGGATGTGGGGTGGGCTCATGGCTTCAGAGGTCTGGGGCTCCTGGGGGGCCTGCAGGGTCCTCCAGAGGGCAATCCCAGAGGAAATCAACCGGGATGGGCAGCCCCAGAGGCCATGCAGCACCCTGGGGTGTCTCCTCCCCATGGACTCAGCAGAGCGGAGGGAGGAGCAGGGCTGGACACTGGGTACCAAACCTGCATCTGACACCTCCACTCCAGCTTTTTATTGGGTGCCACTTGCTTATTCCCTGTGTTTGCACCTCAGGAAATAGGAGCAGGTCATTCCTGTCAGGAATGCTGATCCAGGGCAGAGACACTGGAACAGCCAGAGCATCACAATCTCCCTGTGCTGTTCCCTGAGGACAACACCCAGCGTACAGCTCCCGTGGGGTGCCCCAGCCCCAGCACAGCCCAGGGGGATCCCCATTTCCCAGCAGGTGTTTTCCCCCAAACTCCCCCCCTTTCCAGAGCAGGCAGGGCAGAGGTGGTTTGGGCATCACAGTGACTCCCATTTTCAGGGATGTCTCCCAGCTCCCAAGAATGACATCACCCAAATGCCAATCACAGCATTTATTTTTATTAGGTTTTTCCACAAACTGTAGTTTTAGAGTTAGGAGTATTTCACATAGACATGGAGCAGAGTCCAGGGATGCACTGGCTCAACCACAGCAGCTGTCTGGATCTCTTTTTCTTTTTTTTTTTTTCTAACCCTTTACCCTTTGAGCCCCATTTATTGATGCGTTACAGCACCAAAACCCAGGCTAAGCACATCCCCAGAGGAGCAGGGTCTCCCGTGGCCGGTGAACTCTCTTGCCTTGGAGCATTTTTAATTCCTCTCCAAGACTTGCCAGGTTCAGCCTGTGCAATTCAAGGACTTCAGTCAAGTTTAACTCAAAACCCACCAAGTTTTAACCACTACCCATTAATAACTCCAAAGATCAAAGCTTGTTTCCTCCCCATCCCAAGTGTCCAAGGCAGTTACTGGGTTAGACTTTGTTTTTATGGTTGCAAGAGACCCAGTGGGGTTATTCCAGGCACTGCACGATGCAATAACCCTGAGTTGCTCAAGCCTGCCCATGGAATGGTCCCAACTTTCCGTGAGATTCCTGGCAGCACAAGACAACCAGCAATTTATGCAGAAGTGTTCAGTGTTTTCTCTCTGAGGCAGCAGTGTGGGCTTGAAACGTTTCGGGCTCTTCAGAGAGGCTTTCAAAGCAATTCCCAAAGGAGCTCAGGGGCTCAGGCGTCCTGCAAGGATTCCTTTGTGATGCTTTAAGGACTGAAGGAGCAGCAAAATCCTCCCCTCTGGGGAAACCCTTTCCCAGGAAAAGGGCTGCCAGGACCCCTGGGCTCAGGCACGGGGCTCTGAGTTGCTCTTCCCCGCTTTCCTCTTCCTCTGTGGTTTGTCATCCTCCACCTGCGTTGTCACCTTTGCCTTGGGCACCTTGTATTTGCTCTTCTGGCTGTAGAGGAGGTTTTTCTGGAAGAGGCGTGGGATGTTGCCCTGGAACAGCAGGAGGGCAGCCAGCATCCCTGGAATGAGAGCACAGACCCCTTCTGAGTGCTGTGTCGAGCATCCCCACCCTCCCCACAGCTCAGCAGCAGTTTGGGATCCTTGTCACAACCTTCACCATGAACAAAAGGCAGCTCAGTCCCCATCAAGAGCTGAGGGACCCTCACTGTACTTCCTTAAGGAGAATTGAACCACCCTGTCCTTAACATAATAAACAATGCTTGTTTTGACCCATAAACCACCCTAGTGGTTTTCTGGCAGAGAATCATTAAAGGTCCCTGGAATCTTTGGAAAAGTCCTCTGAGCCCATGGAGTCCAACCCTTCCCTCAGTGCTGCCGAGGTCACCACTGGTCATGACTCGAGTGCCACATCCACAGGGCTTTTAAATCCCTGCAGGGGTGGTGTCTCCACCACTGCCTTCAGCAGTGTGCCACTGCCTGACCACCCTTCAGGGAAAAGGTTTTCCCAAAATCCAACCTAAACTTCCCCTGGGGCAACTTGAGGCCATTTCCTCTTGTCCCATCACTGGTAGCAGAGCCCAAGCCCCACCTGGCTCCCCGTCCGGTCAGGGACTTGTCTCTACTCCCAGGACACATCCAGCTCCCCATGACCACCTTGGAGCTGAGCACAACCTCAAAGCACAGCTTGGTCTGCCACTGCCCTAAAACACCTTCACTAAACCTCCCCCAGACTTTGGCTTCAGGGAGATTTCTTCCCTTGCACCGTGCAGAAGCTGGATTTTAAAAAATTGCATAGCAAAGAGATGACCCCAGAGACAATGAGGCAGGATGAAAAATGACACTTGCCCCTGGCAACCTCAAGTTCAGTCCTTTGCCAGAAGAGCCCATGCTACACTGAGCACTTCTGCCTTGCCCCCATGCCAGCTCCTGCCCCCTGGGAAGATCTCACCTGCGAGGGGCCCCAGCCAGTAAACCTGGATGTAGTCCCAGAAGCTGCTTCCCGAGCAGTGGAAGGTGGTGGCTGTGGCCAGGGCAGGGTTGAAGAAGGCCCCCGTGTAAGGTCCGGCTGTTTGGGAAGAGAAACGTGGCCAACAGTCCCACTGCATCCTTTGGAACACTGAGAAAAGGGCTGTGACCCCTCCTGCCTGCCTTGGGCTGGGAAAATCCCACCCTGAACTTTGTGGGAAGCAGAAAAGCTCAGGATGGAGGGATTGCAGCAGGGGACCTTCCAGGGAAGCGATCCCAGTCTCGAGCCAAGGCTGTGAGCCAGCATCCACCTGCAGCCCAGGTACCCCAAACTGCCATCTCCATCCCAAAATGAATATTCCCCAAAATAACAAAACAAACACCGTAGTAGCCGTTACCTTGTCAGTCCCTACCTCTCCAGTCCTGGAAGATGACAAACACGGGGCTGTTCCTCCCCCACAAATGAGGTACTTTTCCAAATGACTCAGAAAAAGCAAGGCCAGCGCTGCTCACCTGCATAGGTCAGGAAGGTGACAGTCGCTGCCAGCGCAGGCACCCGGTACAGGGGGTGACTCTGTCGCACCTTGAGGAGGACCAGGTGGAACAGGAAGGAGCAGGAGCCTTCCACGCAGGCGGCGTGGGGCAGGGAGGCGCGGATGGAGGAGCTGCACTCGGGCGCGATCAGGTTCTGGATGAAGTGGAGCTGTGTCAGCTCCCAGGACCAGTAGAGCCGGGTGACAGCCCAGCCCGTCCCTGCACCCACACCCTGGGCCAGCAGCTTGGCCGCCGTCGCTGCCAGGCTGGACTCGAGGAGCAGGAACTCCTGGAGAGACACGGTCGGGTTGGCGGATGCTCCGTCAAAAGAGGAGCCGTGGACGGCGGAGAGCAGGAAGAGCAGGGTCAGGACCACGTCCAGGCCAAAGCCACCACTCCAGGGCCCAATCTCCATCAGCATCCTCAGCTCGAGGCAGCTCATGCACAACTGGAACGAGCCAGCAAATTCCCTGGCAAGGCAGCCGTGTGTTCCAGGGGACAGAAGCCTCTTGGAAAGCCACCTGAGCACCTGGCACACCCCAACAACCAGGAGGAAAAAAGCAATGGAGACATTCAAGCCATCCATAGTGAAGGCTGTGCTGGGGGCAGTCTGGGAAGGGGCAGAGGAAGCTCCTGCACCTCCTCTTTATAAAGCCAAGCACAAGCAAACGTGGCACAGCCCGACAGGCCTGGGAAAGGCCACACGTGTGGCCCCCACGGGGCAATGCCAGCGCCACACGGAGCTGCCGGAGCCACAGCAGCTGGAGCAGCCACCAAGTTGTTTGTCCCAGCAAATCCCAGGGCTACATCCAGCAGGCATGGAGCTCCCAGCCTGAGCATTCACACCTGAGAGCCCACAGCAGCTCCCCAGAGCTGACAGCTCTTCCAGAAGGAACAAAAAACCTGATTTTTCTTTCTGCTCGGCTACAATGCCTGTGGCTGCCCCATCCCTGGAAGTGTCCAAGGCCAGGTTGGGCGAGGCTTGGAGCAACCTGGGATAGTATAAGGTATCCCTGCCCATGGAGGAAAGAAAATGAGTTTAAGACACTTTCCCTGACCTGTGTCTCCTGGGTCATTTCCCTGACCTGCAGCAGAAGAGCCCACAGTTGCAATCCCTACAGGCTCTCCAGCACCCCCAGGGCAGGCAGTGCTGGCAGGTAACCCAGCTCCTCTCACTGCCCCGTCACACACAGAGAGCCAACAGCTTTGATTTGGGCCATTTTATTTCCCTTTGTGTCATTTATAAAGAAATTACCAGGAAACCCAGGTTTGAAGCACACTTGAGCAGGGATGAAGCTCCTCATACAGCTCAAGGTGGCTCCAGCAGCCCAAGCCAGGAGGAGCAGGAGCAGATGCTTCGAATGCTTTGCAGCCTCTCCCTCAACAGCCTTTGACAGCAGAGAAGAAACACAACCTTGTGGGGATGCTTGTGAAGGCCACAGCTCAGCATCTCCCCCTGCACCACCCTCCTTCACCTTCCTGCCCCACTCCTTTCTGTCCCCAAGTGCCCGCCCAGCAGTGGTTTTGGGAAAGGTCCCTGAGATCACTGCTCACAGCCCTTGCTTTGGAAACCATGGGAAGTCTGGGCAAGGAGAGGGACCACACTGCCAACCACCCATCATCCAAGCCCTCCTCTCCTCCCCCCAAAACTGCCATGAGTTTGGTCAGCCTGCCTCAGAAGTTTCCCCAGTTTCACTCTTTTTACCCCAATTCACCCTCCAGATGAGAGGGCAAGCACCCATCTTTCACCTCAAACAAATTATTTCGCTTGAATAACAGAAGATGAAGTATTCTTTAAGAGTCTTATAAAAATAGTAAAGTTTTCCTCAAGAAAATTGACCTCTGGCAGCAACAAAGTGAGGGTCAAAGGTACTCACCACTGCAGAACCAACCATAAAATACTTAACATCCCACACAACTCAGTTCTTTCCACCTCCCCTCCTCCTGTGTTTCTCAGGAGTAGAGGAACCAGTAGAGTTTTCTCTTTAGAAACAAAACCTCACAAGGACCCAGCAACCCAGCCCAAATCCAGTCCCTGGAACAAAACCACCAGATTACAGGACACAGACTGGTAACACTGGGCAAGAAATTCCAACATCTTCCCCCAGAAATGGATCTTCCCCTTCTTCTCAATCACTGTAAGAGTTGGGCCTTAGGAAATAAACATTCCAAGGTTTAAAAACTATTTTCTACCCATTGCTTGTAATTCTGCCCATGGCTCATCCTGAATGTGGGACACAACCGAGGCTGGAGAGAGGAGTTTGCTTCCAAGGGTAACCATGGGATTAAACAAGGCCAGGGGCTCATTCCCTCATTTGTTAGTGCTGACAGCAGACTCCACACAGCTTTGCAGGGCTGCTCTTCTAGGAATAGAATTATCTAAAAATTCCAATACTCCCACCAAAAACCCCTTCTCTGCAGCTGGAACATCAGTGTCTTTCTAAACCAAACCTGCTTTCAAGGCTTAAAATGCAGATATTTAAGTGGGCAGGGTTTAGCCATGGGACAGGAACAAGTTGGCACTTCCAGAGCTCAGAAAAATTATCACTCCCCAAAAACACTGAAGGGTCACAAGAGCTGAGCAGAGCCACCTTGGCTCCCTCGCTATTTTCACCTTCAAAGAGGCAACAGCTACAGAAAAAAAAATTAATAATAATGATAAGGTTATTTAAGGGAAGTTTCACTGGGCAGGGGGTGAATTAGAGCTTTCCAGGAGCAGCCACATGTTCCCAGATGCTGTGACAAGGCAGCAAGAACCTGGGGCAGGTTTGCCTTCATGGTCACACAGGGAAAAGGGCTCCAGGGGATCCAAGAGTTAATTATACTTTGTAAAAAGACCTGAATCCTTAGAATAAGCATTCACTGAGAGGAAAAAAAATAACAAAGATGGGTCATACTTGGCTCTAGAAACCTCAAGGAATTCCAGAAGGTCCAGAATCTGTCCTGAGGAAGGTCAGCCCTGTACATGGTGTGGACATGTCTTCCCTCCAGACCATTCCGAGGAGCTGCCCTGAGCCCATCAGTGTCCTCACAGTTGATCCACAGTTGTACCAAGCTGGATTCACCGTTGACAAGCCCTCCAGGAAACAGCAGGCTGTGGAGCCTGTGCATTGAGACACATCCAATGTGCCTCGACACAGCCTGTCTGCTCTTCCCTCCTCTGCACTGACTCAACACAGCTCCAAAGCAGAAGTCTGGGGGGGGCTGTGAAGTGCCTGAAAGAGAATGAGCAATGCCTAACTTCCCACTGGGAAAACCCCATTAAAAAACCCAAACCACTGGTCCCTATGGGCTGGTTCAACACTCAGGTCAAAGGGGATTTGAAATCTCAAAGGATTTGACTTGATGATCCTAAAGGTCTTTTCCAGCCTTACTGATTCCATGGTTTTAAGTGATGATGTGCTGCAGGACATCCCTTTGTCTTGCTGGGAAAAGCATGAGGAGCTGTATTGGTGCTGCCCCACTCTCTCCTAAGAGGCTGCAGGTAGAGAAGTCACAGAAAGTCATCGCTCTCACTAGGTGGTATTTATCACTCTCAAGGAAAAGAAATCCTTCCTTAGGCTGGATTCAAACAGCTCTTAGAAGAACCTGCTTCCTCCACACATCTGGAGAGCAACAACCAGAGTTTGGCTGAGCTCAGCAAACCTTCATGCTGTTTTCTCACGACTGAGGACAGCTGTTTTTATTAAAAATAATCTTGAGAGCAAAATGCAGATTGTATTAAAAAAGGGAAAAGTGCAGCTGTACAAGTCCCTGGGAGCAGGGACTCCAGCACAGGAGCCACGAGAACTGCACTGACACCCAACAATGCTCCTCAGGCACCACCATGAAAACGCTGCTAATGAGAATCCTCACTTTCCACCCAGGCTGGTTTTAACCAGCATGCTCCTGGTGCAGTCCAAACAGTTGTGCTCAGCTTTGCAGTAACACACTGCAGCTGAACAGCAGCCCAGAAAGGGAGAAACTGCTGCCCCCAAATCTACTGCCTTCAAGAACTACGTTTCAAATACCCAATCTTGAATAAGCTGACCTAAAAAAATGGGGCTGCTCTTGGGTTTAGTCTCAGGCAGGTACATGCAAGGGATGAGCAAGTTCACAAAAGGCTCAGGAGGATTCACCAAGGACCTGCAACTTTCAGTTGTGCAAGATAAAATCAGCCAAAGCCCTGCTCTTCTTCAAGTATCAAAATCCCAACAGTCCTGAGTTCCAGTAAGCACCTTCTCCTCCTGTCCACTTTCCCCCCAGAAATTACATGCCAAATCACTTAAATGCAGTGTTAGAGAACACCAGTTTAAATGCACAAAGGAGTCAATCATATAGAAAGATGAAGATACTACAGCAAATTGCTAACCCTGAAGAGACAGGCTCTGAGCAAACCAACGTTCTCATGTCTGGGTGAAGCAGCTGCTGGAGATGAGTGGATTCTTCATTTCCCTTTGTCAGTGCATGAGCAAAGCTTGTATAACATACAAGAGAGGGGAAGAGCCCATTTCCCAGTAACACACGGGAAACACAGGACATGCCAAGTCCTCTCCATTCACGACTGAGGCAGGAACTTCATCTGGAGCCAACTGACCCGGACTCAACCTCAAAGTAAATCCCTCCTTGTCCTTGGCTGGACTGGCAGGCCAACATCCCACAGCCTTTTTGTAGGTCCAGTGGAAAACAAAAGTGGCTCTCTGCAGCCTTGGAGGCCAAGAGGCACCATGGATCTCATCCCAAGTCCTGGAAGAGCTGTCGGCACCCAGTGCCCTCAGTCCCACGGTCCAACGCCGATCAGCGGCGACAGAGCAAACCCAGCAGGACAGCTCAATTCCCATGGGTCCTGTGCCATAACCTGTGTAGGCAGGATACTGGATGCAACAAAGCAGAGCTGTTGGGAACACCTCCTGAATCATCACCACACGGCCAGAGGTTATTGGGCCCATCAGTCCCACCCCAGCACTGGCAAACAGAGGGGGAAGATGCAGCTGGGACAGGCCACGCCAGCATTTGCTTTGCTCCCTTCGCATGGAGGGCGAGGGATTTCTTCCTCAGAGGGTGAAAAGGGTGTTTTGGAGCTGCTCTCCTCCCATCAGCAATCCAGAGTTTTTCTGGGAGGCAGCAAGGAAAGCTTGTGGTGATGCCAAGGCTGGTATTGACACCGATGAGGAATAAAACTTTAAAAGAAACAGGCTGGTATAGCATAAAATTATATCCTCCATCATTAAAGCATTCATAAGAATCTTAGTTAAAAATACATGCTGTTAATCTCAGTAAAACACTGACACATGAACTCTTTCAGATACTCTTGTCTTCAAAGGTATAAACTCATGACAGGGAAAAGGGGGGAAAAAAAACCCCAAAGGTTTTTTAAAAGTTTATTTCTAGCCCTGAAAGAACAGTTATTAAACAAAGTCAACAAATACAGTAGTTAATATTGCAGTAACAATTAAATAACATAATGGGATTAAATTACACAAAAGGCAACATTAACATCTGAAGACAGTTAAAAAAATAAAAAGAAAGCTTGCACCTACTTCCATTCCCATCAACAGCATAAGGAACAGAGGGAAAAACAGGACAGAGAGATTTATTGAGTCAATTCCAGCTGGAGAGACCCTTAATCATGTTTTTGCTCCCTCCCCAGCCCTTCTGACAACGGGACCCATCTGCTGTAGCCAAACTTTTGCACCTCCCTGCACAGAGAGCCAGGGGGGAAGGCTCCAATTAGTCTCATTAACACCTAAGGCAGGGCAAAGTGCTCATTCCCATGGCTGTTTTTAATAAGAACTCTGGTTTGTTCTATGATAACAACATCCCAGGAATCTCACTCCCTGCACACTCGCACCTCAGCCACAAGCTGCCCAACTGACACGTCCCAGGGATCACATGCATGTCTGATCCCCACTCAGGATCTTGGGTGGGCACCCAAGAGGGATGCACAGGAACCCCCAAATCTGGATGCACCTCATCCCTTCCCATCATTTTCTCCAGCTCTGGCTGGTCTCCACCTGCCCCAGCGCCACAGCAGAGCTCAGAGCCCTGCAGCCACTCAAGGGCTCCGCTCTGCTCCCACCAGGGAAAACCCAAGCCTTGGAGCTTCTCACCTTGCAGACACCCTCAGCAAAGCGATGCCTGACCCTCCAGACACAAAAGCACAGCACAAAAACCTTCCCCTGGCTCTCCTCTCCTGCTAGCCCCATCTCTGATCCCCATAGAAATCTCACCCCAGGGAGAAGCTGGCACTTCCCAGCCTCGGAGCTGAACACTGTCCCAGGTCACACACACAATTTGGGGTTGGGCCAGGTTTTGTGCATTAGGATGGCTGAATCTTCAGAAGTCGTCTCCTAAGCAGGCTAAACTGGACAAATTTTGCAACATATGATTTAAACCGTTCTCATTCACCAATAGAAGGGAACTAATAAGTTAAAATTACTTACGATTTCTTGTTTTCTATTTAAAAAAGCTAAATTTATCTAGATTGTGCCATTTAAAAAAAAAAAAAAAAACCACAAAAGAAAAAAAAAGAAAGAAAGAAAAGCTCCCAGTTTAACTCTGGCACAAGGAGTTTCACCAAGTCCATTGCCAGCAATGGACAAAGACAGAACCACTGGTACAACAGGTTTTTTCCTCAGCCAAGCCTTCTCACTGCTCCATTTGACCAGGGAGCTGGGACACACTCAAACCAGGGTGATTACAGTGTCCATGGCTCATAATAAACTTTTTTCCAGGCAAATGCACTTGGATTTCCTTACCTGGCATGAGACACTTCCTTGAATTTAAAAATTTAAGCCATAACTGTTCTCACACTTAGAGCTAGAGAGATTTATCCCTGTGAGGAGCAGTTAAGGTAATTAACCCAAACAGATTTTAACTACCACACAGGAGCAGAACACAAGCTGAACCTGTCCAACAAGGCACCCTGCTGGCCCCACAGGACCCCCAGGAGCTGTGAGACCCCAGCCCTGCTCCCCTCCACTATCCCTCCAAACTGCCTGTGCTGTTCTGCCCAGCTGCTCTCACCTGGAAGTTTGTTTTGTCACACCTTGGCTACCAGTCCCCAAAATATCATTCTCTCTATATAAATACTGAAATCCTCTGAAAATGCCTTCTATCCCTTGCCAGCAATGTTTGGAAAAGTGTGCAAAAACTTTTATTCAGGGTCCTCTGTCCACACCCAACCATCGCTCTGTCCGTCCCAGGCCCTGCCCCACTGGGAATGCAATACAATCCCACTAAAGTCATGGTTGTTCTTTCACAGACTCATTTGGCACATTGGTACTACTTGGCTCTTCCTTAAACACTTGGGGAGGTTGAAATGCATAGACTGTAGCATTAGAAGGGGCACAGGCTCTGCTAAACTCACCCCTGGCATCACCCCAAGAACTGAACCGCTGGGGCTGCCGCTGTCCTTCAGAAGGAGGCACTTTCTGTTGTGCTGAAGGGTTGACTGCAGCCATCCTGGCTAGCACAGTGTCCTTGGTGACAAGGATCAGAGTGACACCAGCCAGTCCAACAGGCCCCACGATGGTCTGACAGCACTGCTTCCCCTCTGCTTCATCTCACAACTTTGGCATCTCCAGGTGTTCATCATCATCTGTTCTGATCATGTTTCCAAAATCCTGTATCGTCAGTGTCCTAAGATCTGGTTATTTGTTCTTCTGGTTTCATTAGTACAAATGGAGCACATACAAAACTGGAAAAAAATAGCTCTAATACTTTAAACTCTGACAACTCCATAGGTTGATGCATTATTTGCTTGGCAGGGGGAGGAGGGGGGAAATTACAACATATACAAAAATGTATTTGATACAAAGAAGGGAAATGTAAAATAAAAAAAGTCAAAGGCACCAGCATAACTTCCAAAGCCCGAGTCAGAGCACAGATACATGTTTGTGAACCACCCACTGCACCAAGCACATTATCCCTCAAGCTTCTGGCCAGCAAGTCTAACAGGGAAAAAAAGAGCAGACAGGAAGACAGCTGGAATTTTTTCTTGCCCTGACTAGAACTGATCATTTGATCATAAATAAAGTATCTGACCCCAACCTACACATCTATAACCCACATCCAAAGACTTGACCGATCATTACGGTTCTACAAAGAGGCCACATTTTTGATTAAAAAAAATGTCCACAGAGCACAGGCATGAGAAACAGCTGAATACTTCTCTTCCCCCTCTCTCTCTCTCTCCTTATTCATCAAAGAAAGTGAAAACCATCTCATTTTGATTCCTTAAGTAACCGAGTTGTTCATTCTACAGTACAGCGACAGCTAATCCGAAAAAGAAATGAGGGGCAAGATGTACCTTCACATTCACCACACCTGCCCTGAATCTGGTCATTGGGTGCGTCCCACAGGGATTGCAGGCAGAGGGGAGGAAGAGGAGAGGCAAAGAGATCAGCAGGTAAAATTAGTACTGCTCTCTGAAAGCTTGAATCTGTCATTCAAGTATTGAAAGTACCCAGAGGGTACAACGGGAGCTGTTACAGCGAAGTCGTTAAAACCCCTTAAAGCCCCTGGCACAGCAAGTGGTATTTCTGGGCTGTCTGGGAAACAAAAATCAGAATAAAAAAACCCCACAAAGGCCAGTAATTCAGCCCTCAATTCCTTCTGGACCCCAGACAGGGATCTCTAGAGTCGCCACAATGTGTTTTGGGTGTCTTCTGGATGAGAGTTTCTTCCCTTTTGCAGACGTTTCCCACCCCCACAAAAACCCCTTCCCTCCCCCCCGAAGTGTAACAATTTCATATATTATAAAGATTTGTAAAATACAAACAAACAAAAAAGGAAGAAGGCTGTGGCAGGATGTTAGCGGTTACTCTTCATTGCTTCTTTGGCTGCCAGGATCAGTGGCGTCAAGCTGGACAGAGGTTTGGCCAGTTTCAAGAAGGGATGCTGCCAGGAAGACAGAAACACAAGGAATCAGTGAAAGACACACTTTTAAAGGCCTGATTTCCAGCAGGATTCATGTTTCCATGGAGCTAGGCAGCAATGACTCTGCATTTTAACTGCTGACTTGTTTCACGTGTTTCTCTGGATGGTTACAAGGACAAAACGATCCCAGCCTGGCTGGGACCACACTGTCTTGCCCAGTGGAGTTTCTCCTGGAATATCTCACTGTTCCTGCAAAAGCTGTCTATTGAAGCTGCACTTGCAATGAGCAAAATAAAGATCTAAACAAGAAATAATAAGAGAAAGATAAGCAGCAGCAGCTGGCTTTACTGGGAAAGCCTCTACACCATCTACCTCAGAACTACTCCTTGCTCTCCCCAGGAATGGCAGCAGTGATTCTCTCACCCCTTCACACAATGCTGCCTACAAGCAGATCTCATTTAACAAACCAGCTTTTTTCCAGTGCACAGAAAGTGTTTAAAATCAAAACTAAAAGGAGAAATGGTGGCATGATGGCAAGGACACTGCTCCAGCTGCTCAGCCTGTAGGGCAGAACCCTGGGGGGAGAAAGGAAACTTTTCTTTCCAAGGCTTGAACACTGATGTCAGACCAGCAGATTATTTTATCAGGAGTTCTGAATGGGACATTTGCAAGTGGAAGTATGAAAACCAATGCAAATGCTATCAGTGACCACCTTCTGAAGGGAGCTCCTAAACTGCTGGATGCTTTGGCAGCGGCAGAGTGACATCACAGATTATGATGGAATCATTTTGGAGTATATTACAAATCTTTCCTACCAACTGCTCTCAGTACAGTCCCCAGGAGAAAACACACACACACACAAAAAAAGAAAGTGTGCCAGTCTATGGTGTGGTTCATCACAGGCTGACCTGACTCTGGACCTTGCCCTGTGAGAAGCAGCTGAGTCTCACCTGTAGCAATTCTTTGGCTGATCCTCTTTTCTCCACATCCATCTCCAAACATCGGTTCAAGAAATCCCGGAATATTGGGGACAGTTTCTCGGGGTTCTGCAGTTCTGGTGTGCCATTAGTTGCTATCAAATATAAAGCCTGTAAAATGAAGAATAAGGTATAACCAAACCCAAGCTTTAAAAGACACCAAACTGACCTGCCTCGTGGCAAGCCCTCAGATGAGAGGGCTCTGCAGCCTATTTCTCCTCAACTTCAGAGATCAGAACTGTAAAAATGCCACAGGTGTAGGCAGTCATGACCTAGTCTTGCTAGTAGCAAAATAATGTTCAAGATCTTTTGGTGACAGATACTGACCTTAGCAAAGAAAATATCAGTTTGTGACACAGCAGCACTTTCCATAATATCTTGGGTTTACTGTCCCCAAACTATCACAGAGACCTGAAGACCAAGTGCTGTCTTTCAGTTACAGGCAGTTACTTCTCAGTACCACCACAGAATCCCAGACTGGTCTGGGTTGAAATGGACCTTAAAGTCCATCTTGTTCCACCCCCTGCCTTGAGCAGGGCCACCTTCAACTAGACCAAGTTATTCCAAGCCCCATCCAACCTGGCCTTGGACACATCCAGGGATGGAGAGTCAGGGTAGGGCTGACTGCAAATTCAAGACAGCTTTCTTCCTCTGGAGGAATTTTCTTGTACTGCTGAAGCTTGTTGGCTTTCTCATTTCATTTTCTTTTTAATGCAGAGGCAGTTGATGAACCATTACTGACAGTGGTGAACACCCAGTTCCAGCAACACCAGGGCTTCTTACCCTCAGGGGGTTCTCGTTGAGGTACGGGGGCTCTCCTTCCACCATCTCAATGGCCATGATGCCCAGGGACCAGATGTCCACTTTGGGGCCGTAGGCTTTCCGTGTGACCACCTCGGGAGCCATCCAGTACGGGGTGCCCACCATGGTGCTGCGCTTGCTCTGCTCAGGGGTGATCTGGGCACAGAACCCAAAGTCGGCTGCAGGACAACAGAAGTTTAAGAGGTTAAAGTGGTGCATCCCAAGAAGTGGCTTTCCTAGAAGGCTTTTTTCTATTGCTACACATACATTTCATTGAGAGGGGTTTGGGGGCAGTTTCTTCTTTCCTCCCCCACTACGTTCTCCGTATTAAAAAAAGCCAACGTGCAATGAAAATACAAAACCTGAAGGTGGTTAAGCAGGGCAGAATTCCATGGAGTAAAGGCAAGGCTTTTGTCCTCTGGAAACAAGAATTACCCTGTAGAAGAATGGTGTTTTGCCCAGTCCTTCCTTCAAGAGTTCTAGAATGCTAACAGCCAAAATAAGCAATCAGGCAGAACACAGGCAGAGTGTTCTGCATGTGGTCTGTTATACACCCTGAATTAGAAGAAATCCATCCACAATCCATGGCTTCTGCCCTGCTAAACAGATTGTACTTGTGCAGCTACTGAGGTCAACATTTCACAGCACTTTGGCCATCTATACAGGTACTACAGCCGACAGACACGGAAACAAGGCTCCAGGGAAGTGCAGTGCTACCCCACTCAGCAGCAGGAACCTGGACAAACAAACCTTTCCACAAGGTAACTACCAAAGAGAACAACCACACTCAAGAAAACAAGAAAAGTCACCTATTCCTATAGCCTTCAGGTGCAGCAGCAATGCATGTCCCATCATGTTACTTTATCCAGCTGCAGCACTCCCACTTCCCAGGCATGTAAAGCATCAATAAGAACACAGTTAAGGCAGGAGACAGATATTACTTTATCATTGACACTAAGTTAGAAAAAGAGAGAGAGGGAGAGAAGAGAGAGAGAAATTTAAATTCCAGGGTGATTTTGGAAGTGTTATGCCAAGCAGTGCTAAGGAAAGAGCGAAGTCATGGAAGTGCCAAGTTGTACCAAGACCATTTAACACAGAACTACCCCAACCTGACAGTTAAAATGCTGCCTTAAAAACAAAACAAAAAAAAAACAACAAAACCAAATCTACAGGTGTCACCAAGTTCCTCCTGCACTTTTTTTGCCTTATCAAGGTGTCACAGTCACCTCCTAGCATGGCCTATTTCCATTACCAGCCCAGGGAAGTGTATTCTCTTTTGCAGTGTGTTCTGACCTCCTAGCCAGGCCTCCAGCACCAGCCACCAGCAGAGAGGAAGCAGGCAGGCAGGATCCAGTTTTACCCACCAGTAGCATGTGTAGCTGCAGTGGTGACACCTGTCCTGTCACCAGACTCCCTCAGAGAAGGGGAAGAGCTCAAAAAGAAGGTGCAGCTTTCTCCCACCCTAAACTTCTGCTAAAGCAATATAATCACAGTCCCAGAAGAGCTTGTTCAGCACTGATTACACCACCTCCCCCTCATACAGGGAATTTTTGCAGCTGATTCCTGTCTTCTCCTGTGTCTCCTTCCTCCTCATCCTCCCCCGATCTGCTGGTGTGATGATTTTGACTCAGCTGCTAACTCTGTCCTTTGGCCACTCTGCTTTGACACCTCTTTTGCAATTTTGACCCTTCTCCAGCTAACTCTTCTCAGCCACATCCTCTGCTGTAACTCTCCACTTCTCTTCAGCCTCTGAATCCAGAGTTTGTGCACAGACAAATCACATTCTTAAAAAAAAAAAAAATTCCCTATGCAAGCGAGCAGCGCATCCAGCAATGCTGGTATGCAAATCAGGTTGCTCAAAACTCTTTCTCCACACTCCATCTCATAAATGAAATGACACTGCAAACCATCTGGAATAGGAATATTGCTAAGACGCATTTTCATGGCACTTCAAATTCCTACTAAAAACACCTTTCGCTTCACACCTTTTTGCCTTAACTCTTTGATTGCCAAATGCTTTGTACATTCCCACATACAAGAAAGTCAGATAATGCAGCTCTTTCTCAACAGTCCTGACAGCTACCAGTGCTTCCACATCATTTTTATTTACACACACCAGAAAAGGATTTACTGTACAAGCCCATGCATACATAACCATTACCTGAAAAGCAAGTAGTTTGTTTTGTCACGATTTGATTAATAAAAGTGTTACACTCCCAGTCCCAGAAAAGGTACATGGTTAAGTCTAGACTGCAATAAATGACCAATAATGCTCAATTTTCTTGTTAGTGGCCTTTTCATGAATGGGGCAAAGCATTAATGTCAAGTCCCAGCATCCTTACAAAGCCACTGCAGTTTGCTGCAACTTTGCTCTTGCAATCATTCCCATTTTGCTTCACTGTCTGTGCCAGTTACTTCCCATTTACCAACGTATTCATGGGGCCACAGGTTTGCTTCAACATCCTTCCAGGCCAACACGTTCACAGCCCCAGTCTGAGGGCCCTCAGAGTACCAGCACCTGCCATCTGATACATATTTGGTAACAGAATTGATCTCTATTACTCATAGTGAATAAAAACCATCTCAAATTTCCCTGCCAATTCTCCTTTTACTGATTTACACACTCCGAGCCAGAGATTGCTGGAAAAGGGAAAACAGAACATGAAAACAATTGTCTGCTACTCACTTAATTTAACTGATCCATCCATTCCTAACAGCACATTGTCACTCTTTATGTCCCTGTGGATGACCTGGTTGGCATGGAGGAACTCAAGCGCTTGCAAACACTGGATAGGAGAGAAAAAAACCAACATTCAGCATCCAGAAATAGAACTGTTGTATGTGAACACAAATTCAAAGCCATGTCCACACCCTCAGCCAGCTCTGAATGCAGGAATAGAAAGGTATTATTGAAAATAACCAGCAGAGGAAGCTCTTGGGCTAGAAAAATACACTCCAGATTTCAGGAGGCCAAAAATCATTTCACCATGGAGCTTCTCTATCTTAACAAAGGCATCCTTTAAACTCCTCATCACTCAAGATACTTTCAGAAATCCCTGTTAATTTTGGTACATCCCACAGATTCTGCAGTGGAGCCATAATGGATTCAGGCTTGAGGTCTCACCAAGAAGCATTGGTGAGGCTCCATGTCCAACATCCACACAACTTCTACAGTGAAGGCTGTAAAACATCTTCCTTCTGAAAGGCACTAATACTGGTTTGCATTGTTTTCAGATGAAAACCTTTCACACTAAGTTTCTGCCCAAAACCATAATGAAATTTACTTTTGTTATTTGAGAATAAAAGGCAAAAGAACAAAAGCCAGATTTTTCTCTTCCCATCTAAGCAGAACATTTGCAGCTTGGCACAGATGTCCCCACTAAGGTTTTGGTTTTTTTTTATCTTGGTTTGCTTTAGCAAAGTGACACTGATTTGCAAAACTAAATGTATCTAAAACACTGAGCAGCAGAGTTTTGATGAAGTACAATAGTTCAGTGTTTGATTTCTTCCTCAGGAAAGTTCATTACTGTCACAGTAAATTCTGGTTTCTCTGGAAACCATTCCCTGTCCATACACGTTACTGTGCAAGTTTGCTTTCCCTCCCCTCCCTTGGGGTGAGTCACAAAAACACTCATCATGCTGATGGAGCCAGATGGACTTTGTAAAAGCCTCCATTTCTCCTGCACAGCAGATAACAGAATTCTCCTTCTTCCATGATAAAATCAAGTCTGAGCTGGATACTGGCACTTGCTCAGGGCAGAAACCACTGATAAGCTGTGATATTGGCTGCTTTTAACACTTCCATTTGAAATCTTACTGCAACCTCAAAGTTATTCCAGCTACAACCTTCTGACACATTATTTTCCTGAGAAATCCATAAAGAAAACTTAACTGGCACAGAACTACAGATGCCACACATTATGACTAAACTGAAAATGACTAGAGTGGGAAAGGGATAGTCTGCATTCCGTTCATCTTTATTTTAGTGTAAGTTTCTTAACGTACTCCTGTTTCAGCAGATCCACTTCCAAACCATGAGCAAACACTGTTCCCCTTCCTCCTTCTGGAAAACACTTCAAAGCTTTCAGGAGTTTTTCTTTTTTCTCCTCCTTTCTACATTACCCATATATGAATATGCAGATTTTTTTCTCCGTGCCTCTGAATGTTCTTTATTAGTCCAAGTTAAAAAAGTCATTCCTTCCAGCTGCTTCTCTATTGCTCCTCCCTGAACTTTATTCATATTATTCTGTTAATAACAGTCCACATTATTCACATCTTTCTGTTAACACTGTCAGCAGGATGAGGCACCCCAGGTACCAAACCCACAGACTTAATTTGCTCCATCACCAAACATTCTCAAACACCCACCTCAAAAACCACTGCAGCTCCTTCGTGTTACGGCTTGCAAAGCCCCAGTTTTCTGAGTGAACCTAATTTTGTTACTTTCTGCAACTTTAATATTGATCTCTGCTCATGGTACCATGCATTCTTTACTCAATGGCTTCAGTAGGAGTTGTGGCAATGAGTGCTAACCTGAGCACGTCACAAAAATTAGGGGAAGAGGGAGCATTTCATTCCTCAACCCAGCCCCTCCACACTCACTCACCTCTCTGCAGACAGCAGCGATCTGTGCTTCATCCATACACGTCTCTGTGACCACATCTGTTAGAGAGCCTCCAGCCAGATACTCCATCACCACAAACAATTCATCCCCTACGAGGTAACTACAAAGAGAAAACCAAAAGCACATCCCTGTACCATCAGGGTGACAGTACAGACAGCCTTATCTGCTTCCAAGACCCTTAGGTAGAGGAAGAGGAGGTCAGTGCAAGGGATAACCCCTGGAATGAGGAAGCTGCCAGCTGGCTGCATTTACCTGTCCAGGAAGTTGACTATGTTGGGGTTCTTTAGCTCCTTCATTACCAAGATCTCATTAATTATCAGCTCCTTCTTAGGCTGTTTCTGCAAATTGATCTGTTTAATAGCCACCTGAATAAGGCAAAATAAAACAGCAATCTCAAACCTCAGTACCCAAACCTCGCAGTCACTCTTAGAACAGTGAAAAGGCAGAAGGAATCCTGTAACAAGATTAAAGGAGTTTAGAACAGTTTGTGGCTGGCAAGCTGTTTTTTTTTATCAGCATACAACTTAAAAGAATTCAGCTTGATCAGCACACAACTTGCACCCATGGCCAACATCATCCTCTTGCAGCTGACAGGATCCACAACCAGTAAGAGAGGCCAGACCAGATAGCAAAGGGCATCCAGGAGACAGAAAGATATTTGCTCAATTCCTTATCAACAGGCCTGAAGCAGAAGAGAATCCTGTAGCAACTCAGAGGAAAAAAAAAAATCTGAGCCTTCCAATGCAAGGTGAGGCAATTTGTTGTTCTTTATTCTGACCAAACTGGTGTTTTGGTATAAGGAATGCTGGGAGGCAGAAGGAATTCCTCTCAAAGCCATCAACTCAATGAACTGTCCAAGAGAGAAAAGGGGATAAAGGCCCACCTCATCCAGGAAATAAGCTAACAAGGACAACTACTACAGAGTTTACAATGCAGAAGAATCATCCTGGCTCTGTTAACTCCAACACTCTGAGGAGGCAGTTTGGAGTTCTGCAAGACAACCTGGATTAACTCCAAAATCAAACACAAGAACCAACATAATCCTGTAGAAATTATTGTAATTATCTTGCCAAGGACATTAACAGAAGAAATTCTTGTCATTCTGCAGCACAGAGTGACAAAATAACTATGACTGGAGGTGGAAGAGTCATAGTTCATCCCTATGAATGACCCTCATCATTAATGAGGGTTTTGTGGGAGTCTGCAATGAAGACCTCAATGAGCAGATATTCCACAACCCCTCTCGAGCTCCTGGGCCATTCCCAATCATCCTGCCTGAGAGGGAAAAAAATTCTAATATCTAACTCAAATTTCCCTTATGGCAATTTTTGTCTGTTTCCTCCTGTGTAACCTTTAAGAGGGGTGTTCCTCTTACTGATGAACAAACCTAGCTCTATCCTTAGGCATTATGCAGAGGAAACCAGAGCACTGCATGAAGGCTGCAAGCCATCAACTGCCTGGCAGAGTGCAGAGCAAGTCGAAGAAAGCCCCTGGACCCCAGAATTCACTCTGCAATCAGTAAGAGGATATGAAATACTGCAGTGTGTAGAGAGCAAACTAAGAGACCCTGAGATGATGGCAAGGCTCATGTCTAATCAAGATCTAGAGCTCCACTGCAGGACTTCTGAATGTGGTTACTGCTGAAAGTACATTTGCTTATCAGTGACCTAAAGAATGCTTAATTTAAAGGAAAATTTAGGGAAGAACTTAAATAAAAACATTAAAAGAAAATTAAGGAAATCTGCAGTTAAACAGAGACAAATAATTATTCCTAAAATCTGAGTCCCAGAAGCCCTCTGGGTTGTCTCCCAAGATATGGCCACTGGATGACAAACATGCAGAGTATTGCTGATGCCACCAATTTCACTGGAGAAACCAAGAGATAAAAGCAAAGAGTAGGATATGGAAAAGACATTCTGACTGCAACAGGACATCACATGAGACAAGCTGCTTCCCTAGAGACAGACACAGCCAAGTGTGCAAAGACTGAACAAAATTTTATTTCTGAAAACACAAGACAACAATGCCTGCAGTTCTTGAAGGATACACCATTTTCCAAACTCACTTCTGGAACACCTCACTCCCTCTGCTTTTCACAGGAAAGATAAATCTCTGTTTTTAGCTTTCATCATCTGATTACTACAGAACAAGGCACACTGTTACAACTGACTATGACAAACAGATCTGAGAGGTGACAGCAGTGATGGGAGCCACTGAAAGAAATCACTCAAATCATTCTGGCCACCTAGAGAACAACATTTAAACAAAACATGAACAGAGGAATCTTACCTCCTGCCCTGTTGCCACATCAATAGCTGTGAAAACTGTACCTGAAGCCCTGTGAAGAGAAAGAAGAATGTTACAAGGAGTTGCATCTGCCTGCGTAACAAACACACGTGTGAATAGCCAAGTCACAAACACAAAATTGTTTCACTTTTCAATTCAAAATTTCCACCACTGTGTGATGCCTTCTGTGTTTATTTACTTTACAGTTTGCTGCCCAGAGAGGTCATGGGTGCCTCATCCCTGAAAGTGTTCAAGGCCAGGCTGGATGAGGCTTGGAGTGACCTGGGACAGTGGAAGGTGTCCCTGCCCAGGGCAGCGAGTGGAACTTCAAGGAATGGGCTCTAAGGTCCCTTCCCACCCTAACTAGGGTGGCATTCTGTGATTTATTACTGCAGAATGCAGCCAACATCTCTGCCTGCACACTAAGTGGTTTGAGGCAGAGAACAGCACCCTGCTGCTGACACTGGCCCACGGGGAATGAAAGTCAGGGTCAATACTTACCCCTGCCCGATTTTTTCATATCTGGTGTATTTTTTCTTGGGATCTCCTATGCTTACAATAGTGCCTGAAATAAATAAAAAAGTCAGTCCAATCCCCCTGCCCCCCACCAGCAGGGCTGGCCTGGCCAAGACAGGCCTAAGAGTGGGTCAGTTCAAGTAGCAAAGCTGGTGCACCAACGGCCAAAGCTGCAGGGGAACATTAACCCAGTGAAAAATTATCATCAAGATGGTTATGGAACAAGCAACAGCAGAAACTATTTCGTGTTACTATGGTTTGATTGAAGTTCAGTTGTGACACTGTGACGTGCATGTATGATACAACCCCAAATCTGTTCCATCCTTGTTTTCCACCCCACAGCATCACAAACCACCCGAGCTGCTGCAGCGCTCCCAGCTGCTGCTGGACACAAAGCCACCCAAGCACTGCACACAAAGCAAGGGTCAGGGCAAACTGAGGGCTAAACTGTGACAACCCTCCCCCAGCCCTAAGGCCTTTGTTTATCTGAAATGAAGGCACCTACGTAGTTTTTCCATGATGTCCTCATCTGACATCTTGGTTTTCTTTTTCTGCTTGTCCCCCGCTTTGGAGGCGCTGTCGGCGCAGGTGTCACCGGCCGGGGCAGGGATGGGGTCAATGACAGAGCGGGTGTAGATCTGTAAGGGAGACCAGAGACCTGAGCACTGCTCTGCCATCACTGACCTTCAGCTCAAACCCACCACAGCTCTGCAAGGATCCCCAGGCAGTATTTTATAACAGGTATGAGGCAGAAATTAGACCTGGCACACATTAAAGCTCCACGAAAACATGATGCTGGCAACAGTACCGACCTCTGAAAGAGATCCAGGCAGCTCCTGAACAGAGAGGATGCTAGGAGACTCCACAGTGGGTTTCTCAGTTTTTTATCTGCTTGTTCTTTATAATCCATAGTAGTTGACAGAGCTGAAACCACTATTTAATAGTGAGATCAACTTCTACTAAGATCTAAAGGAAAAAGATGCTTGATTGCCATGAAAAGAAGGAGGAGATTCTCAAATATTTCCCAGTTGTCCCCAGTTTAAGGTTTTTTCAAGTGATTTAATTTCTTGGAGCTTTATTTAATTTCCTCCTGAGCTGTTCACAGATATACACAGCTACTCCAGAAATATCCAGCTGTGAACCTCTTACCTTTTATATGTATAACTCCCAAGAGTGGGAAATTGTAAAGCAATATCCCTAGACAAATAAACAGAATTCACACCTGCACTCCTAGACAGAAAGTGGGCAAGAGAGAAGCAAAATGTACAGCTCCCACAGCCAAAAGAAGGAGCTAGAATAAGTGGCATCCCTGGGACACCATTACCAAGGTGTGTAGATGAGGGCTACCCTAAAACTTAATGAACAACTTCTCAGGCATTTCACTGTTCCTGTCGTGCTGATGACTTTGTGAGTGAAATAAGCTTTCAGATCTAAAATTTGCATTGGTTGAGGTTTAGGTGGTGTACTTGGAGGGGCTACCACACTGCAACCCAACAAAATAAAAGCAAGCAAATACATTACACCTGTGTCACTGTGCTGTGAAAAGATACAGAAACAGCCTACAGGGTTATTTAGGAATAAGAATCCTCCTCCTCACAAGAATAAGCATAACTGGATGTCTTCAACACAAGCTGACAAAGAAATTGACAAATTTCAATTATCTGAGAGGTCTTTTCCAACCTAAGTGATCCTCTGATTTCATTAACTACAGAACTTCTAATCCAACTGACATTCAGAAATGAGGTATTTTCTTAGTAAATTCAAAAAAACAGAACTTTTCTTTAAAAACTTACAGCAGCTTATTGCCCAAATAAAACACTTCCCTGAAAAGCAGAAGTTCTGGAAGGCTGAGAAATGCAGGTCTGTCAGTTTTACAGCTGCTCACCGATTTTGTGTGATCTGGCCGGGGAGCAATCACAGGAGGAGGAGCCTCTTCATCATCCTCATCATCATCTGCCACAGCTGTTGATGGTTCTGAACCTTTGGCATTGGTCTACATTTTTACCAAAGTTTAAAAAACACAGATAAACAAATTGTCTCTCCCAGAGTATTAAAGACTTCACCTTAAGAGATAATAATTCCTACCCATGTCAACAGAAAATAACTTAAACCCCTCAGTCTATCCTTTAGTTATCATATGTTGAGACTCAAACACTGTTTCTGGAGTGAAATATGCGATTGACCACCCAAATTTATTTCTATTCCACAAAAAAAAAATCCTGATTTTTATACTTTTAATCTTTATACAGTTTAATACTTCAAGATTCAGGATATAACAAGTCCAGAAGACCCAAATAATAGCAAACACACTCACCGTTGGTGTTCCTGAAGGGAAGCCATCTTTTTCTAAACAGGAAAAATAGCAGAATACATAAAATCATCAGAAAAAAAGTAATAAAAAGTGAACTTTGTTGAGTACAGGGTAAGAATATTACAAAGCATTATTACTAAGCTACTTTCAGAAAGAATCTGGAAGAAAAATAGGTAAAACTGCACCTGTTTGTGGGACAGTCCTTCTCTCAGCCCCTAAACATAGGTCTCCTATCTACAAGTCACAAATTATTCTGCATCACTGATGTCACCAGCTGGTGACTTCAAGTTCAGAGACAGCTGTGAGGAGCAAGGCCTCCAGCACAAAACCAGTTCATCCCAGTCCCAGAGCCTCAGCTTGATAAACACAGCCCATTCAAGCTCATTTTGGCTGCTGTTCTGAATGATCCAGTTCCTTTTCTTCCCCTCTCCACTTAAAACAGGAAATTAACTGGACAACGCCAGTTTCCAGTCGCTTTTAAATCCATCTTTGTACATTTGTGCCTCGTTGAAGTGCAGCTTGATTTTAGCACTTGAACCTGATTTATCATTCTGACAGAAAGGAAGACTGTGCTCCAAATACCCAACTCCAGACTCCAGTGTCTTGGCACACTGGGCTCTCACCTGGAGCAGAAAAACTCAGATATTTCTGTTTTGCTGTGTCTTTTGAGTCGTAGAATTTCAGCACATCTAGTACCGCCTGGGGGTTTTTCTTCTGTTCTAGCTTGGTGATATTTGAGGTCTGAAGTAACCGAGCCCATTGTTCTGGCATTCCCTGAAAAAAACAGGGGATTTTAAGCATCCTTTTTGTATTTTAAAGGTTTTTAAAAAGCAAAACAAATCTCTTCCCTCTATAAAAGCATAACATGCACAGACTTAAGCACACGAGAGAGTAGGAGGGGGAGCCAAAGGTGAAAACACAGATCATAGGACACAACTCCTCCAGGTATGCTGGGCCAGAAGTGAGGAGAGGGAACACAAAAACACTCAGCAGATCCAGTGTTACCCCTAAGGAAAGCAAACTGAAGAGGCTTTGTCAGGGAGGGCTCTCCCAGGTGCCACAAAGCATCAGATGTGACACTGGCATTACAGAAGCACTAACAGGTCACAGTGTGCTGTACAAACAGAGAAAAAATAGTTCTTTGGTAGAAACAAAGATTAACTGGCACTTTATTCTACAGCTCTGCCTTGGCTTCACTGCAGCACTGACCCATGGTGTTTCCTGAGCTGCTCCAAGGCAGGAATACTCACAGTGAACTCTCCAGTAACAGCATCAAAGCCAACATGGATGGTATGTTCAAAATCTGATGGTGGGGAGATTTCTGGCCTTTCCTTTTCCTTCTTCTTGCTTCCTGAAACAGACATTCAAAGATCTCAATGTTAGAAAGAAATTCTTCCCTGTGAGGGTGGTGAGGCTTGGCACAGGCTGCCCAGAGAAGCTGTGGCTGCCCCATCCCTTGAAGTGTCCAAGGTCAGGTTGGATGGGGCTTGGAGCACCCTGGGATAGTGGAAGGTGTCCCTGCCCATGGCAGGGGGTGGGACTGGATGGGCTTTAAGGTCCCTGCCAACCCAAACCATGCTGGGATTCTGTGATTCCAAGAACCTTGGTTCCATTCAAATCACTTATACTATGGCAGCAGAGATTAAGAGCACAGGAAATCTAAACATATTAAATGTTTACAATGCAAAAAAGGACATGTTAATATAGATTAAGAACAGCAGAAAAGACAGTTTCAGTTCAACCTCAAGTTCACCCTAAAGACACTTGAAACTCGGTTGCCTCACAGCTTCAATTCAAGGTAATTAATGCAAACTAGGACTTCCTGTGATGAAGATAAGAGTTTATAGCCTCAGAGCAATTACCTAATTTAAATTAAAACGGGGAGGGAAGCATAATAACTACCAGAAGCAGAAATAAGTAATTAGAAGGACCACGTGCACAATCCAACCTAAATTCAAATTTACAAAGTTATTTTCTAACACCCGGGGCTTCGGATTTTTGTTTTGTTTGCTTTGAGAGTTTTTAGGGGGCAGTTCAGGGCTGTAGTTTTTGGGTTTTTATTATTTTTCTGCTTTGTTTTTAAATTTACCTTAAAAGCCCTCTTGTTTCAGTACAAGAAAAAGCAGGTCAGCCAGCACTCCCTTCATTACTACACAGCAAGCAAAGATGGTGCTGCTCCAGAGGCAGGAATCCGCCTGAAATCCCCGAGGCTGGCGGGAAGGGAAGGCCGGGGAGCGAGGACAATGCTCCCGAACGAAAAGCCATGTGGGCTGCCTGCAGCTGAACAATGCCGTGGAAACACACGGCTGTTATAAACAGGATATCTTTAATATGGCTGCAAGGGGCAGAGCCAAAAAGCAAACGGGCTGTCAGACCTTTCATTAACAGAGCTCGGCCGCAGCACAGGGGGAAGCTCGCTGCTGTGAAAAACGAGGAAAGCACCTTTTCTGCCCTATTTCTTGCAGTTTGGTTGTGGTTTTTTTATGTGGAAGCAGGGGGAACATAGATAGATAGATATAAAAAGTTGTATTCCTCAGGAAGGCTCCTGTTTGGGAGCACTTGACACGCAGTGAACGGGAGCTGGTGCTCAAGCCCTCCAGCATGAGCGGGGAAAATAACCCCACTCCTTCCAAAAATACACAGATCCCACGAGTAGGCAAGGCAAGGAGACTAAAACCCATTGCTCTGCCCACAGGAACAGCAGAGCAGAACTTCAAACAAACAGCCCCAGCCAGAGGCAAGCCCGGTGAGTCATGTGCTGGCAGGACATCCTCGAGCTCCGAGAACAAGGCCACGGCAAGGCCACGCTGCTCCCGGCCCCGGCTCGGGATTGAAACGGGAATCCCTTCAGGGCAGGGCTATGCTCCTTTCAAACTGCACGTGGTGGTCTCTCTACTGACATGGGGGAGCCCCAAAGAGCAAAGTCTGTGAGGAGAACGTGAGAAGCTACTACAGGTTGGTGGCAGCACGCCAAGAGAGACTCCAGCTCTCGGGGTGCTGAATTTGGGTGCTGAAGGTGGCAGGTCTGGGTGCTGTCAGCTCCGTGCAGTGCTCTGTGGCTGGAGCAGGTTCTGCCTTAGCCCTTCAATCCTGCAGAAATGGGTGTTTTACCATTTTCCTATCGGTCATGGGACCCAGAATTTGGCCCTTGGCCGTGCAGAAACAGCAGCATAGACCTCCTGTTCCCAAGAGGGGAAGACACACAGGTCCTTTGGAAGGATTGGTGAGCTGGAGAAAGGCTCTGTCTGATTAAGAAGGTGCCTCAAATACAACCAGACTCTTTCCCAAGTGAAGCCAGTCACTCAGCAAGGTGTCAGCCTCCGTATTTCCCAGGGCAAACCCATCCTCAGGCTGCCCTCACTTCCCACCAGCCAAATTCCACACACAAGGCAAGAAACACAGCTGTTTCCCAGCAGCTGGAGGTAGCAGGCAGCTGACTCCAGATGTGCACCTGGAGTTGCCGAGCTCCAGCTGAAACCACACCAAAATGTGCCCCCAAGCACGTGACATGCAGGATCTGGGTGATGCCCTCAGCACCTCCTTCAATACTTTCTGCTCAAAGACAAACATTTCTGGTTTAAGGGTCTATTTTAAAGCTTTCCAAAACCACATGGAGGTTCCTTCGACTTCAGAAGTCAGGCCAAGAAAATTCATGGCAATAAAGTACTCTAGTAAGAAGATGACTATCACTTCATTTATCCTAAACAATGGAACCAGGGGGAAAAATCTTCCATGACTGGTGATTAAATAATCCCTTCAAACCCTTATGATTATTTCAGCACAGAACTAGCTCAGACTTGGGACAGAAACTGTGTAATTGCTAAACCTCTTCATCTGCAAGTCCCTCAAAGCACAAGAACCTCCCAAGAGAGGATCCAGGAGCAGATGAGGCTGGCCAGGAGGGACCTTGCAAAATCATATGGGCAGAGATGTGCAGACAAAGCCAAACAACATTCCTGGATAATGGCAAGGATTTTTTCATTTTCTGAAAAGGAAAACTGAACATTTTTGTAGTGATGTGTTAACTTACACGCTGCCTGGAGACATTTTCCCCATGACAAAATTTCTACCCTAGGTTCACAGATTATTTTGCATCTAGTCCCAATGTATTTTTTAAATCTGAGCAGGAAGTCAGTATTTCTGCAAAGCTTCCCAGCAGCTGAATTTAAAGAAAAGAAGGATTTAAATGGGCATTTCTGGGGAGGGTGCGTCCCAGCCATGCTAATGAACAAAACAACTAACATCTGACTATTGTGTGAGTGCCAGAAAGACACTGTGCCCACTTCTGTTCTGCTTACATTCAACAGCCAGTTTTTCAGACTTGAGGGCCAAAATCCCTTCTTCGGATATTTACACTAGCCTTGCTGCAGATCATGCAATAGACAAGTTTCTTAGAATTAAAAAAAAATACCACTTTCAGATAGTTTCTGAATTCAATTTCCATTTTTCCTAATATCTTGCCATGCAGGAAAGCCTGCTTTTTTTCAGGAGGACATTACTTGAATTACTTTTTAACATCTAGAAAACACAAACTGACACTCATTTCCCCTAAAATGTAGCTTTCTCAGCAAAAATTCTTTCTCCTATTTTCAGTTTGCAACACAAAGTATCAGCAGGTAGATGCTAAATAAATATGCAGATTAATTTCCCTAAATTGGGTATTTGTCAGTATCTAGATTGGTCTGAATAATCGCCAAAGCACTCCAAAGCAACTTGAGATGAGCCAATACAACTTCAGGTAATTCCTCAACCACCTCTCCATTCCAGCAAGGAACAAACTCACCATCAAAATGAAAAGAGAAAACATCCACAGAGAAAAAAGGTGTCACGGAATGTCACAGATCTCTCCAGCTATACTTGCACCCACTTGCATTCACAAGTCATTTGTTACTAATTCAGAAGAAGGAAAACTTTCCTTCACGTGGGGTTTATGTTCTACTTCATCCCTGTCTGTAAAAGGGCTCAAATGCTCTGATCAACCACAATGCAACAGCATAAAGACAAGTGCCATCCCAGCTCCTAAACCATTCTCCTTGCCTGAAGATGGACAGATTTAATCCTTCCACGAGATTTCCTTGCAGGACTCACCCTGACAAATCCTGGGTATTTCCTTGTGGAACCAACAACAACATGGTAAAACACCCATTTCTGCAGCTTTGAAGGGCTAAGGCAGAACCTGCTCCAGCCACAGAGCACTGCCTGAGCTGACAACACCCAGACCTGCCACCTTCAGCACACAAATTCAGCACCTGAGGGCTGGAGCCTCTCTTGGGAGTGCTGTCACCAGCCTGGAGTAGCTTCTCACGTTCTTACAGACTTTGCTCTTTGGGGCTCCCCCATGTCAGTAGAAAGACCACCACTGCTACTGCTGTAGCCCAGCCACAGACAGGCTATTTCACAACAAATGACCTTGTGAAATAACTGTTCTGCCTCCAAAAGCGACACCAGCCAAATCCTTCCATCCTCCAAAAAAGGAAACACACCTACTGTTGAGAGCAGAAAGCCAGATCTTGGGAACAGAGGTAAACCTGTCTCTCTGGGTTTGATCTCCAGGGAGAGGCACGGCTGCAGAGCTGCTCATACAGCTGAGAGAGAGTAAAAACCAGCCCTGGGGAAAACACTCAGCCAAGAGAATAATCAACCAGAAGAGCAGAATCTCTTCAAACAACTAAACCTGTGTCAGCATGACTGAACCAGTCCTGCCCAGCACACCAGCAGCGAGGCACGGGGAGCCAAGAGCACAGAAGGCATCAAGAGCAGCAGGGTCCTCTCCAAGGCGCATATTAAAAGTAATATCAACCAGTAGATTACCAAAAATCTTAGCAGATTCAGATCAGGCTTAAGTCTCTGTGCAGTTTTACCATCTCAGATGTTGGAAGGTGTTTCTATCTATGCACTATTTTGTTGTACATGGACACATGTTCTGGAGAGCCAGGATAAAAAGCTCCACTGCTGTACATGCATTCCCCATAAAGAAAAGAGGACAAACAACACACAAATACAGTCTAGTATTTATTATAGCTTTTTTTTTTCCTCAGAAATAGTATTTTTACAGCAACCTAGGTTTATCTCCACCTAGTAATCAATCCTAATCCTATTCAACAGACAAAAATATATTTCTGAATTTTCCTTCATGCAACTGCACCTTCACCACTATTTTTTTTACTGCCTTTTTTTCTCAAGATGCCACATAAATGATCACCAACATGAAGTAACTTCCAAACCAGCTGGGTGCCAAGTTTGAACCAGAAATCTGTATCTAAGTAACATGATCCCCAGGAATGCCAGACATCGATTAGGGTTGTTTGGAAATGCATTACTTCAAGCTGGGCAGCAAACAGGGGGTGGTTTTCCAATCCCCTACACTTGGACAGGCTGGACTCTGACATTTAAAGCACTACCAAAACTTAGAAGGAGGGTAAAGGAATACAAGTAGGGGTGGAAAAAGGAGGCATCTTACCTTTTTCATTGCTATAGAAGATGGAGATGATTTTATGCCTGGGTTTTCTCTCTTCTGGGACAGAGGGCAGGGGTTTAAAGCTGTTGTTGGTCGCCAACTGGTCTTTGACCCCTGCACTGAAGATAGTGCTGCTCATCCGGACAGGAGGGGCAGGGGGCTTGTCTTCCAGTTCTCCGTTGTCAGACATGGTTCTCAATAGCTAAGGGAAGCCCTGGAAGAGGAAAAAATGTGCTTTGAACACAGGAAAAGAGTATGGAGTACATGAATGTACCATTCCTTCTGCTGGCAGAGGGGAAGGAGGCGTGAATTCAACTCTGAGGAACGCAGACACTGACGCCTCCACCAAAGGAAGCAAATCCCTTCCTCATTCCCACTTCTAGGCCACCCATTCATTTGTGCCAGCAGCAGCATTTGTGGGATGGAGCAACAAACATTTCCAGTGATAAAAGTAAATAAAGACCAAATGAACAATTCCCAGATCTGGTTCTCTGTTCACACAAATGGCCTAAGTACAACATCCTTTGAGGGGTAGCTCTAGGCCAAAAAGCTTCATGCTCTAGTACCAAACAGCTTTAAAGGCCTTAGATGCTTTCCTTCTTCTCATTTATCAGACAAGAGCTTGAGGACAAAGGAACAGCTTATGTTTGTAAGCCATAATTCAGCATACTATCCACATTAATCCGCACTCAAACATCTCTACCCAAATCACACAGCCTACATTAAAGAGCTCAGCACCGAGATCCACAGGATCCACCCCACTTCTGAATGAGGCTTGCATTGCCTCCCCACCGGGTGCCAAACTTTCTCCACTTGCAGAAAATAACATCCAGTATCACCACAATCCTCCTTGAATCCTCAACAAGAACATGAGCGAAAAACACACGCAAACAGCTGCTAGAGCTACAACCACAGCACAATAAAACATCTACGTGACACATTCCCCATTCAAAAAGATCACTGCTAGCATCTCCTCCCTCCTTGTAGTATTTTGGAGATGTTTTTCTCATCACCAGGAAACAGGCAGCATCTCTGCTACAGAGTAAAGAGCAAGGAGAAAGATGTACAGAAAGTACTTCTCAATGAGAGGTAGCAAACAGGAACAAATGTACCCTCAATTCCCCTGTTCATTCAAATGACAAGCTACCTCCTTGGAACAGCAGCCAACACATCTTTGTGTTGATCTCCTCCTCTCACAACAGTTTGAGAGGAAAATGGGAATTTCACTGGGAAATGAATGGCCTCCTGGTGCCCACCAGCTTCCCATCACATCTCAAGGCACGACTCACGTGATCAGTGTCATTCACAAGAGCCACAACAAGGCAGTGCCATCCCCACTCAATTGCTGTGCTCCCAACAATACAACACCTGCATCCTGCCCAGCAGCAGAACTAAAACAACGTGGGCTGTCACTCCCTGGCATCTCACAGGGTGGGTGAATGCTGCCAAATCCCAACAGAGAGACGGAAGTCAGGCCAGCAGCCTGGACTGGAGCAGCACTCTGGTTTATGTTGTAAAGCTGAAAGAGATTAACATTAATTATCCCCATAAATAACCATGAAAGACCATAATTTCTGTAAAGTATCATCACAGGCCCAAACAGCACAATGTTCTGGCAGAACAGTAGAAATTGGACATGTGCTGGTTGCTCCATGACTTGGAGGCCAGGAGGAAGAGCACTGCAAGCTGTGCAGCACCCACCTACACAGCCCTGCCTTGGAGCCCTTCTCTGATAATGGAATTATAAACAGACCTGCCACCTTAACAGGGCTGCAGGGATGCAGTTGTCAATCAGGCAGTGATTCCCAAAACTCTTCCAATTTCATGTACTGATTGCTCTTCCAGGTGTTGCAAGTTATTTGCAAGATTGTCTTGTTTTCCACCATAATAAAAGTGACAAAAATTAAGTATCCTGAAAACCAACAGCAGGCTTGAGCAGCCAACCCATGGAGATTTTAATTCCAAATGCTTCCCTTACAAGACAGTGCAGCAAGGACATGCTACCCATTTGAGATGTGGAAATCAAATAATGTATATGCTTTATAAACAAATACATACAATAGATCCACTGAATCAAACTGATATATTTATATGTATACATTCCTATACATATATATTTATATATACAGATATTTTGAAATCAGGTTTGGAGTGATGGTAGTACAGGAAGCCATAATCTATGTCCCTTAATCAAACTTCAAAAAGAGGTGGATATAGGGTAAAACAAAAAATGTCTTCTTTGCAACAAATGCAGTCAGACAGCCAAATAAACCACAGCAGGTAAATAAGTGCATCACATAACTTGAATGGCAAAATGGTACACTGGGCAAAGAAAACAACATCATGAGTGGCCTTTTGTCTTTTTCTAAAGCAAACCCTATTACTTCCTTCATCTGTGCCGTTTTTCTGAGCTGTCTGATAAGAGCAAGAGCAGGTTGTAAGTATAAACAATTCACCTGCATCTGAAACTGGACAAGAACAGACTTGGCCCTCCAAAACCACAGTAATTCCCCACACACTCCCTCTGAGAGGCCAGTCACTAAATTACCAACACTGTCACATGGTATTCAGGCTACAAATTAAAAGAAAACAAAAGAAAAAAGAAAAAAAAAACCAAACCCACAGCAACAACAACAAAAAACCCCCAACCAACTGTGCTTCTGCTGATGTAATCTTAAAATAAATTTCTCACTCTAGTAAAAATCCTTCATTTTCAGTGACACAAGCAGCTCATCACACACTCGGTCTTGATCCAAAACAAATTATTCTGTAGTATCTCCTGTGCTCAAGAGAAGAGACTGTGAAATAACAAGACGGAAGGAAGGATATGGAACTCCAAATCTATTTCAGGAGAAAACCAGCGCTTCAAGGAACTGGTGCACAACAGAGGCTGGTGTAGAGCATCTGAGCAGAACCCTCAGAGCTGCAGCTCTGATCAGCTGCTGACTGTTCCAAGTGTTCACAGAGATCTCTGACCTTGCTCCAAGTACAGCCCAGGAGCCCACAGCAGGAAAACAATCTGTGGGGCTGGTGGAGCAAACAGGAGTGACAAAAAGAGCTCAGGCATCAGCTTCCCTCCTCGAGGATTGGCTCCAGCACCAAAACCCTTCCAGCTCACTAAATCTGTGGTCTAGGAAAACCTCAGCTTCAAGGAAAAATTTAAACTGGGATTTATCTAACAAGACATGGTAGAATTTCTGAGTGGCTGTCTCAAAGATCATTGATAAAATAAAGTGCTGAATTCAAACCTAGTTTGCACAAAGGCCCATTTCTAAGCACGGCAGCTTTGAATTCATCATTTAAATAAATGACAACAGATCCACTCACGCCAAGTACGTCACGGAGCAGTTCCGATTCTTCAGTCATCATCGGAAGTGAAAAATCCATCACTTTGTCCAGGTTCAAATCCTAATAGCTCTCATTCTTCTGCACTCAGCTGAAGAAGAGATCAGTTCCCCTCTCCTTTATCCCTACCCTGCTTTCATCATGCAAGGAAAGTTTCCACGGCGTCAGGAAGTATTTGGAAATGGCTACAGAGGTTTGGCATTATAGGCAATGACAGGGATTTAAAAAAAAGGAAAAAATAAAAATTAAAAGAAGAATGCAAATACCCCTGAAAGCTCTGCCTCTGCTCTCTCAGCTTCCAAAAGAGAAGGAGCCCGTTCAGATCACAGCAGCCAGATGGAATCACCCCTGCACCCTCACCCACGGGCCTGCCCTGCTGACCCATTCCTTGTGCAGGGAATTGCAAAGACACAGGGAATTTTTTTTCCAGTGCCTGCCAGGAGTCTGTAACTTAGCAAAGGGGATGTCAGATTTGTATTTCTCTGACACCATCAGACAACACAAGTGATGGTGGGGTTTTGAGCTTGGCAAATAGTTAACCTGAGTTTGAGCAGCCTCACAAAAGTATGCTAAAGGTAATACATGGAAGAGTGATTCACTTTCATCTTTGCCAGTGAAGGAAATACCAGTAATAATAATGGATTCAAGCACATCAGCAGCTCCCCCACGATCACTACTAGCACTACATTTAATACAAGAACGAGAAAGCAATGGGTTGAACCACAGAGACAGCTGAGAAGCTGCAAATAACACTTAACTACAGCCTTCACACAGGTTCAGACCCACCACAGGACACAACTGCAGCCCATTACACTCCCAAAAAGACAGACACAAAATGAGCTAAAAGCTTTTCTCCCCACAGTTCTGCTGCTTAACCCACAAAACACATTCACAGGTGCCAGTGCTGGTGATCCTCAGTCCTCATCCCAAGTACATGACACTCCTCCCTCCTTCTGACAAAGGTTTCTTGCCCTGCATTGAGGCAGTGAAAATTAAGTGCTCTCTCCATCCTAAGCAGCCAAAGAACAAATGTGCCTTTCTGCAGAGGCAGCAGCAGGTGTCCAGCAGGGTTTGGGTGTCCTAAATGCCTTGGAGACCTGGAACCAGGTTCCTCACAACTGCAACTCCTCTCTCCCATCAAATCATTTAGCTTGGAAATTATCTCTTAGATCATTGAGTCCAACAGTTAACTCAGCACCATTAACCTTTCCACCTTTGCCCAGAGAGACCTGAGGCAAGACACACACACAGAGTTCCTTGTGTAGTTTAACCCATCTCCTGTCCCTTCCAGCCCCTGAAGGGACCTGCCCACCACGTTCACATGCACCAAGTTTCATTTTTACAATCTACATCCTGCTGCTCACTATCTTTCCTCTTTTGGGGATGGAAAGAGCCCGAAAGCCCATGGTCACGGCCAGGTCACAGGAGAGACAGCCGTTCCTGTGTCTGCCCCTGGTGGGGAAAACACCCAGAGAAGTGTAACCCTGCCAGTGAGTAAAAGCTGAAGTGAGGACTGGGCGGTGCTTTCAGAAAGCTGACAAACACACATTGCTGCAGCACGTCAGTCTGAATGCTTTGGCTTTGACTTGCCCTTTTTTGTTGTTTGTGTCCTCCCCCCCCAGTTCCCCTTGTGTGAGCATAAAGCTGGGCTGCTTCCTGAAGGACTTCCTAAGCACGGCTCTTGTGCTGGCCCCGGCTCCCTCGTGATAGGGATGGAGCCTGACACACACTCCCATCCCAGCTGAAGCTCTGTGCTGCTGCTCTGCTCCCCTGACTCTAGAAAAGGACAAACATTTTTTTTTTCTCAAACTCACACACAAGGAAAGAAAATAAAAAGAAAAAAAAAAAACAGGAATATAAAAGGATGAAAGGAAATAAAATAGTCAATCATTCTGCTATCTAAGGTAGTGCACACTCGCATTTTCCCTGGAGCACTTGTATTTGAGCAGATTCAGTTTTAAATCCAGATTACAGTGCACACACATGAGCCTTACAAAGCCCTGAGCAAGGGTAGGAAGACCATGTGCCAAACCAAACAGCTGGTGTACCAAGTTCTCACATCACAATGACCTGAATTTGTCTTCTTAAGATGTTCATATTAATGTATTTGAGCAGTTCAGGCTGCACCTGTATTTCACTGACTGGGATGCAATGCAAAACTGTATTGGGCTACTGCTTGGAAAAAGAAACCAAAACAAAACACATCCAGATTAGAGCTGCTTGATAACATGTCCCTAAATTCCTGCTCCTGGCAGACAATACTGTGCTTTACACTGCCACTAACCTCTGAGGAGCCAGAGCTGAATCACTGAAATACAACAAATAAATCTGTCACAGGAGCCTCAGAAAAGCTGCCAACTGAACTCAGCTCTTCACTACAGGTAAATATTACTCAGCTGGTGTACTATCAGCAGCACAACACAGACGGAGCAGCACAAACATCATATTTAAGTACATTTGGCAGGGCTGACCAAAAAGGAAGAGTAACAAATTTGAGACCATCGAGACATTAAGAAACAACCACTTTTGCTTTTGATGTGCCACTACAGCTGCAGGATACTTTTGGGACACCTGAATTACAAAACACTTGGGCCATGCACACAGCTTGAAGGCAGCACAGCAAAATTGTCCGTGGCCTGACAGAAGGAACTGAAGAAAAGTGAACAGGCTAAAAATGAAGGAAGGGCTGCTGCTGGGTGTCCCTGCAGAGGACACCCAGGGTTGAGAAGAGTGAGTTACTACCACTACAGCATCTCCAGGCAGCAGTTTCACCACTTCCTGGAGGGCCTTATGGAGCTGCTGGCAACACTTGTCACTGCATCAGAGACAGCCACAACCAGAGGAAAAGAGCAAAGGAGATGTCTGGGAAACAAATCCCCAAGGCAGAAGGTGTCACGTGAAACAGAGCACAGAGCCAGCAAGAACAATACAAGAGCTAGTGAGTGATGTCCCAAGGAAAGACTGGTGTGACAAGGCAGATTTAAGATAGTCCAGTCCCACTCTTGCTTTATATTATAAAAATCTTTGCTGAAAATGCCTGGAGACTCATTCCCATTGCCCCCAGGCCTCCAGTGGTTTTGGTAGCTTGCTTAAACACAGCCTCCCCACACCACCATCTCCTAATACCTGAAAATCACCAGACTGGAAGTTTGAGACTCGATTCTTCATTATTCTGCAAAAAAAGGTGCTGTTTTAAAGTGGAGACTGGAGGGCTGCTTACTTCATCAGATATTCAATTCTCTTAGATCAAACAGATTTTGGAGTCCAAAAGCAGAATGAAAAGTCTCCAAGGGTATTCTTCTTTTCTCCCTGCCCCCTCCTTTTTTTTTCAAAGGCTCCTGTTGAGCAATAGATTTCCTGTGATTAGCTCACTTAGTGCTGATTATAGCTCACTTCCTCCCAGGGATTAGCAGAAAGCAGCTTTCTGACAAGTTTTTATTCAGATGGTGCTACCTAGCCACAGCTTCCTGCCCCATCACTAACAGCCTCTTAGTTCAGCAGCTCAACAGCTTGAAATTATTTCACTGCTGCAGAAAAATTCACAAAACCAGCACATCTCAGAATGGCCTTCTCCATGAAAAACAAAACAAGTCTTTTGGGATGTCTAGCTTTCCAACTTGAAGCATTTGGATCCACGAGATTTATTTAATCAGATCCAAAAAGGAGTTTTCTGGAACAGAACGAGACTACCTTCAGAGACTGAAAATACTTATCTCATCATTTCAACTGAGAAAACCGTGAAAAAAAAAAAACCAGCAGAGGCAGACAAAGAATTGCTTTCTTGCAGACTTGGCAAACGTAGTCTCAGATCTTCTGCCTGCCAAGAGAGGACTCGTGCAAGAGCACGGACAAGAGTAACTGTGATAGTGGCCAGGAAGAGCCAGCGGGATAATCTGTTCCACCTACAGTTATTGGAAACACCTGCGGATGCTCCAACGCAACAGGCAGCGCTCGGAGCCATCCCTCCTCTGGAAAAGCAGGTACCAACCTCCACAGGACGTGCTGGAACCTCTCCTTCCAGCTCTAGGGGGTCTCAGAAAAGAGGATTTGGTCAATGCCAAACCACACATCTGTGAAAATCAAGTTATCTTTATTTAGCTTTTCTTTACGGGGAGTGCATAGGAACCTACGTTAACCTAAAATACTCCAAACAAGCTCAAATCCCCTAATTTATAACCACAAACAGGCAAGATATTTGCCCTTCAAATGATGTAGTTGAGAGAACAGCTGGGAAAAAAAAAAAAAAAAAAAAAAAAAAAAAAAAAAAAAAAAAAAAAAAAAAATTACTGAGCCAAACCAACTTGTCATTAAGATTTACAAAGGGACACAGTAACCAAACCAACTGCCATGAAGTTTATAAACAGGTCAGGTCCCTCCTTGCCATTTTCCCTTTACTGCTACAGGTGGCAGAGGAAACACATAATATTCCCACTCTTAACGAGGGTGTAGGAGAACCTCTGCCTGATTTGGCAAAATCAGACTGGATGGAACACAGAACGTACCCAACTAAATTCTTTCCAATGTGTCTTTTTCCAACCCATTAATTTCCTTACCATTTTTGCTGAGTCACACAAATAGAAGGGAAACATAGCACAAATAACTACTGTTTAACTGCCAGGTGATAAAGAGATTTGGGGGACAAAAGAAGATAAAAATCACGGTTGAGTGGAAGGAATTAAAAAAGCAGAGAGGAAATTATCTTTAGCACAGGAGAAGGAATAGCCAAAACTGTAATAGATGTGCTTTACCATGAACGGAGTTACACAAGACAAATATCCTATTGAGGGGTATTTGAAAGAGTTCCTAAGGCTTCCTAAAGGAAAACATTCTTCAAGCCCATTGCCAAAGTCCATTACAACCTGGAGCAATTACTGACTCCACAAGGCTCTGAGCACATGTGCAAAGTCTTGCACTGAAAATAAGCAATCGGGCTGCAAAAATGTCGTTTTTGAAATCAAAAGGGATCTATCTCAGTCTTTTGAGGAGGAAAAAAATAAACAGGGAAAATCTGAGTAGGCCCAGACTACTGCCAAGATGGGCAAGAGTCCTGGTGAAAGCCCATTAGTAACAGCATATTTAAGCAAATTAATGATACTCTGTTCACTGAATACTGGGGCCACCTGTAAGCTGTGATTCATCTTCACTTTGTCCCTTGAACCCTGCAGAGCACTCAACGCCCACCCAAGTCATCACTTCTGCTTCATTAAATCAACGTGGCTCTGCTGAACTGTGGTGCCATTTTACCACCAGCAAACCAGGAACCTCGTCTCTGCTTTCTTGCCCCTGAAAAATCTCCAACACCACAGGTGACAGTACCAGATGGGCCTCAGAAGTGACTTCCCAACTGCCTTGATTTCCCATTTCCCCTAAATTTGCCAAGAAAACTCGTTTTAGAAGGCAGCTGACGACAGCAGCAGACAGAAACAAGCCAGAGGGATGAGCTGATGGATGCAAATGCCCATTCCCACCTTTCTCCGAGGCAGCCCTTGCAGGACACAGAGGTCTAAGGAGTGTGGTGGAGGAGGACTGAAATCAAGAGGGATCCAAGGGATCCATTCCCAGCCTCTGCCGCAGGGCTGGGGAGTTGCCGCCTACCCACCAAATTCAGGCCACGCTCCGTTTTATCCAGCCCGCAGCCAGAGTTTTCCTTCAAGGAACCAATTGTGCAAAGATGCATAATGATAACACGTGCTCCAAGGTGCTTGAACCAGCCTGTTCAGAGCTGAACAAGGAAATTATCTTTCTTCTGCCTACTGAAAATCCTGAGTCAACTAAAGGCAGACAAGGCAGCCGGCGGCGGGCTCAGAACATGCAAATCCGTGAGTCGGGGTGTTTGTGCTTACTCATATTTCACCACCTAACAGACACTTTTCAGCCTTTACTTTTATAGCTGAGGTTTTCTAAAGATCAAAGGAGAATAGGGAAAAGGGCAAGTATGGAAAGTTTACAAGAAAATTTAAAAAAAAAAAAA
>VWYO01000284.1:56636-67944 GCA_013400275.1 Rhadina sibilatrix
AAAAAAAAAAAAGGCCTGCATCTCATTGTTGAGATTCTCTCTTAAATAAAGCTGACATTTACAGGCAGGGAGGGACCACACATTCCAGAGGAAAAGTTATTTGACTAAAGGCTGCCCTGCACAGGCACCTGTGCAGTCTGGTCCATTTCTGGGTTAATAACAGCATTCCCAGCTCTTTAACCTGGAGATTTACCATACATCACAGCTCTAAAAACCTCAGGCTGCTGGCAAAGTGCAGAAGGGTCACCTGTGTAACCCCAACACAGAATGAAAGCACTTTTTTTTAAACTTTTTTTTTTAAACCGCCAGAAATATTATTGGGCAATGGTGAGAGAAGGCCTTGGCTTCCTCATCCAGATTTAGATGTAACTGGAAAAAGAAGAGGTAACACAAAATGTGTATGTGAGTGGCAAAAGCAGAAAGAGTCCAAGGTTAAGGGATCCAGCACTCCCTCATCACACTGGTAGAGCTGTCAAATGTCAGCTAAGGGGAAAAGGAATAATAAGGGAGAAGACAAAGGGGAAAGATGAAATGTCTCCCTCCAGAAGAGCTCTCTTTTTCACAGGCACTCAGAATAGAGCTCTTTGTTTCTCTCTAGTGGCTGCCCAAGGCTTGCTCCAACCACAGTAACCAGTGGATAGTGGGAACTTCAGCTCGACAGAGCAGTCCTGGGGCCAAAGCCTTGATTCTTCTTACAGGAGTGCCAACCTGCCACAAAATGCCACAGGGGGAAGTCCCAGGGGACACCAGTACAGCTGCTACCAGATTGCCACAGCCCCTGGGAAAGGTTCACCAGTTTGCTGAAACTCCTGAACGATACAAGCTCAAGATGCTTCCTTTCTCATACCCACACTGGACACAAATCCAGCAGAGAGAGAAGCAAAGGCTACGAGAAATCAAATGCAAGAGCTGTAAATACCAAAAGCACTTGAGCACGGCAAAAACAAACCCCTCTCACCAGAGATGGCTTTGGTGGACACACCTCATTTCCTAAGCATATTCCAGCAGCACCACACAGAAACCTTTCTCCTGGGAGAGCTATACTCCATTTGTGTCACAACAGACTACGCTGACTTCTTCAGACATGGAAACTTTTACAGGCATTGGGCTCCCTGCAGCATCCTGCTTCTGCACCAGGATGTTCACTGCTGATAGCTGGGAAAGCTCTTTGTGGAAGGGACCACAAAGCTCACCTCAACCCACCCCACCATGGGCAGGGACATCTTCCACTATCACAGGCTGCTCCAAGCCCTGTCCAACTTGGCCTTGGACACTTCCAGGGATGGGGCAGCCACAGCTTCTCTGGGCAACCTGTGCCAGGGCCTCACCTCCCTCACAGGGAAGAACTTCTTTCCAACATCCCATCTAAATCTCTCCTCTTTTATTCTAAAACCACTCCCTGCTGTACTACTGCAATCTGCCTGTGTAAAAAGTCTCTCCCTGTTTTTTATAATCTCCTTTTAGACACTGGAAGGTCTTCTCTGGAGCCTTCTTTTCTCCAGGCTGGAGACCCCCAGCTCTCCCAGCCTGTGTTCACAGCAGAGAAGCTCCAGCTCTCAGAGCATCTCCGCAGTCTCCTCTGGACTTAAAACTTTAACAGGTCCACATTTCTCCTGCTGAGGACTCCAGAGCAGGATGCAATACTCCCAGTGGGATCTTTTAATTAAATGAGAATGCAACACGTTCAGGAAGGGTCACCCCAATATTTCCCTGCCAACAGCAGCTCAGGATGAAACCAGATCTTAGTAAAATACGCACAGAGCTCAGTGCTGAAACCTCACTCACACTTCTGCCATAGCCATTTATGAGTGTTTCAGGACTGTCACATCTTCATTACACTGATGAGGTATGAAGTTTTACAGAGTTTATACAAGGACACAACCCCTTATTTTGTTTTTTCCTGGCATCTTTAGGTCTATTAGGAGAGGTGAAGTACCTAGACGAGGTATACAACCAATTCTGCAGCCAGTGCAGAGCAACCCAGGCAAGCCCTTCCCCACTATTTCAAGACAAAATCAACAGTACAAAAAGTATAAAGCACAGCTGCCACAAATCGAAATTATCCTGAATGCTCAGATACAATTCTGAACATTAGACCTGGATTCCTCAACAGAAAACAAAATACTGTAAAAATGTTTTCCTTACAAAAGGGGGAAAATGAGCAAGGCAAAGGTGCTCTGGAAATCACTCGCTGCAGTTCACATTCCAGTACTCCTGTTGTGACACTGCCAGAGTTTTCCTTGTGTGCTCTTACAGATTTTCTGCTTTAAGATTACTTCCACACATACAAGCAACACATTCACTTACAGCTTAATGGAGCAAATTCCCTGAAATTTGGGGTAATGTTCTTGTATGCCTTTCAGGGAGTCAGAGCACTCATTTGGACACTGGAAATAACAATTTCCATTTAAAATACTGGCTGCCAGAATCAGTTTCCAAACTAACTTGCTGATTTTTTTTTTGAGTCATTCCTAGTAAAACCACCTCTCTCACTCTTCTTGCCCATAAACAGATTTTTATCTAAAGTGCCAAAGAAAACAAATCCAAACCAACTAGAACTGATACACAGGCCACAAATCAAAATATATTAAGCAGCCAAAAAAGAGCACAAAACTATATCATAATTCAAAATATATAAATAATTCTTATGCTGATGTGGAAATTGATTTTTGCCAAGCCTACAGGACAAGTACAGGAGCCAGTAAGCAGGGAAAAATTATGAAAAGCCCCAACATTCATGTTAATATGACTACCCCATACAGTGCTTATGATTTTCAAATCAAATGTGTGATAAAAATGCCCTAAACATAGATATTTGAATAAATGCAGAATGCTTTAAATGCCAGTTGTGAGAGGTCAAAAGAATTGAATTTCAAAGTGATTTAATACATCCCACTAATATTAGTACACTTTGAGGGAGTTACTATCCATGGCTCTTTATATAGAATGCAGCAGCACCACAACCACAAAAATTGATTTTACAGCTCAAGAATGAAATACTGTTTAAAAAATAAAAATACAAAATGAAGAACACAGTCACCAACTGAAAAGACAGAAGGCTTGTGAAAACTACAACCAGGCAGGATAACCAGCACCCTGGGAATCTGAAGAGCTTCCAAAGGAAGCTGTCAAGTTAAAATAATATTGAAGCAGCTGACAAAACATAATATTGCAATTAGAAAGCTGCAAAAGACTTGAAAAAAATCTACTTATATTGTTGTACAATTTCTGAGTTTAACAGATAAGCAGAGGTAGCTGTGCCTGTTCATTAAACAATGATTAATGGCATTCCTGTAGGCAGAATTAGAAGATTTCAGTGAAATAGGACAGAGCACGAGTAAAGCTCCAGAAAATGCATTTTCACGAGGCTCAGGCATTTACACAACAAAAGGATGCAGTTCTCAGACCTTGTTCTACCTTATTATCTTGCCCCAATAAGGGCAGTGCAATTATAAAGCAGATGAAGATGTTTATGAGGGTTTATGAGACTGAACTCACATAGAACAGACCTCCAAGACCAATGTCTGACATGCACAGAACACCAACTCCACGACAACACGGAGGCATCTGTCCATCACGTGCTCACACACAGACACCACCCCAATTCCAAATTAAAGCTATTTATTTTAATAGAAATAAGAGAGACAGCACTTATCTGAGAGGTTTTAATTCCACTGCAAGGGATGCATGATGATAATTATGGAAAAACACCAAGATGTGGCTTGTGCTGTGCCATCAGCACAGGAACTGAAGACAAATCACAGCAGTGTCTTCACCTCCAGCCTCACTGAGCTCTCATCACAGGAGAGTGAAGGGAACCAGCACTAATAATCCAATCCTTCAGCCAGAAGAATAAAAACAGCAGCCCAAGCAAATCCTGGGCCACATCCCAGCTCCAAAAGCCCATTTAACAGAGTCCTTCCACTAAGCTGGTATCCATCTCAATGACACTGCAGTCACCACACAACCCACATCACCCAGCATAACAATCTGATGCCTTCCAAATCTTCCTCTTCTTAATTCACAATACCAGCAGCTGCTACTAGCAAGGGTGTACATAGAAACAAGGGCATAAAACATTTTTGCTGCAACAAATGAGTATGGAAGGCTTATACTTTTTGCGTTTATGAAAATCCAAAGGCATATATTTTTTAATTTAAAAAAAAAAGAAATTATTCTTTTCATAAATTTTATTGTAACTATGGAAGAAGGCCGTACCTTTAGAAGTGGTCGGCTTTCCAAGAGTTTGTCATCTGAAGGAAAATTTTCTCAGGTCCTTTCAATTGTTAAGAAAACAGGAAGCAAATTTCAGTAAGCCATTTCAATAGAGTAAAACAGAGATAAAGATCTCTATTAAACTTGGCAGCAAAGACAGAGCCCACAGAGTATCAGTCTGAGCAGTCCCTGACCACCCGTCTGTCCCACTCTGCTCACTGGGAAATGGCCCATCATCCACTGTTGACCAGCTGTGGCTGCACCATCCCTGGAAGTGTCCAAGACCAGCTTGGACAGGGCTGGGAGCAACCTAGGAGGTGTCCCTGCACCTGGCAGTGGATGGGACTGGATGGGCTTTAAGGTCCCTTCCAACCCAAACCATCCTGGGATTCTACACAGATATCTGTGAGAGCAGAGGCAGCGAGTGAGAAAAGCACTGATAGCATCCTCATCTCATTTAGGATATTAAAAACATGACCAAGAGAAAGGGACAATAAAGACCCCAAGTGCTGAGAGTTATTGACAAGTTATTTAACAAAACCTTTCAGCGCTGGGCAGCTAAAGCTGCTTCAGTAGCACAAGATACATGGTCGCTCTTGTTAAGCAGAACAGCATGGAATGAAAGTTGTATCTACTTCAAATCTTGACCAAGATCCTCGAAACAAAGATCTCTCCAGTTCAGATGTGTTTAAATTTAGAAAGCTGACATCTTGCTCTGATCCAGGAGCTTTGGAAGTGCTGAGGAAGTGCATCCACCATCAGTCTCTTAGCCAAGCACGAGCAGGCAAAAAAGTGTTGCCAAAGACTTACGGCCAAAAATCTTCAATTCCAGAGCAACAAATATCTCCAAGGAGCTCTGCCCAAAGTGTTACAAGAGAAAACTCAGTGCCAACCATGTGTCTGACAAGTATCTCTTAGCAGCAATGACAGAATGAAAAATACAAAAGTCATTTAAATCCTGATGGTGCTTGTAAAAATTTTGTTTTGCAGGAGTAATAGCCATCACTAACACAAATTAAACATCATTTCATCTCAGTATTTTCACTTATCCCTCATTCTTTCAGTTTATTCCCTAACCCTTCTTTCTCATTTAAGACACTAAAACTTTATTATATGAGATTCTCCAAGTTCTAGTCAGATTGATATGGATGTATAGGTTCACCAGAAGTCTTAACTTCTTTCACAGCAGAACTCCATCCAGGTTTACCAAGACTGAGTACATTTCCTTGTGCTGCAAAAAGACTTTCCAGCATGCACACAACAAGCCAAGGAGAATGAGAATTATGCCTCTCAGAAGTAAAATATTTTACAATGGAATAATTACTAATGAACAAGGAAATAAAAGACATCACAACCACACATTAAAACACACAGCCCTGCTTGCAAAGAAACCACCCAAACCAGGTCTACTGAACTACCCTGAATTTTTATTTTTCATTTCCAGCAGCTACCTGGGAAAACAAACAACATCTAAAAATCTCAACACCAATTTCATATACGTATATATATATATATATATAATCCCTGTAAATAAGCCCAAAAGGGCTGAAAAGAAAAAGCAGCAGTCACAAAAGCAATGAGTCCTCAGCCAACACATACTTTGGTTGGTTACTGCAAAATAGCCTCATCCCAAAAATCAGGAGGAGGTACTTGCCTGAACTTCCTGGCTGCAGCAGTCAAGGCTCTCTTTACCACAAAGAATTACTTCCTAAGCTTGGGCACTGGTGTCAAAGAGCCTTAGCATGTTGGCATCAGATTATAATTAACTGTTCTTGTTGCTAAACAGCTTTGAAAATCCCAGACTTCACTCTTCTCTTTGCTTTTTCCACTAAGGGGTAGAAGCAGAAAATATTTCAGGCTTGGTGGTAATGCCCCAGCTCTGACAAATCAAAGATTTCACATAATTTATTTTTATAGTAGTGACAGCTAGCATTTCACACATTGAAAATAAAAGGCTGTTTCAAAGCCAAAAATCATTTAACAACATTAGAGGCCTATTTGCTACGCCACAGAAAACGATGGCAGTATTTTGTGAGATCTTGTCCATTTTTGTGCTTGATCTGAAGCAGCATTCCCAAAAGCTCAGCAAACACCTGAAAAAGGCAGGAGGAGCAGAAAGCCAGACACACTCCCAGGTTGTTACAAACCATTAGTGTCAGATCACTCAGCAACATTCCCAAGCCAAGTTTTAACATCAGGGATTCCTTTTCCAGCAGTTAATTCCCTGACGTGAATCCCCACATGCACGGATGCACAGAGGGACTTTGGGATGACTGGAATAACTGGTTTGGGGCCAGGGAAGGGCAAAACCCAAACTGTGGCTGGTGCCACTTGCCCAGGTGGCCCCAAGTAACAACTTCATGGTCACGTATTTTTGTCAAAATTAATGCCAGCAGGTGGATTTAATGTCCTGGTAAAATCTCAAGCACTCAGCTTATTTAACACAAGCATAAAATACCAAGTTCACCTTTTAAGTAATGGTTTTGAGTTTGAAAAGCTGTTAACTTTCAAACATTAACGTAACTTACTAAACAACTGGTTATTTTTCACTGTAAAGCAGATAATTCACAAGCTGAAACCCCTGCCAATGAGCTATTTCCACAAGAATCTGCCCAGCCAGGTCCTGCCTGGAGCCCAAATCCCCAGATCCCTTTAAACAGCTTTTTGCTCTGGACAGGCTTAGGGGAAAGATACTGTCATTCTTCCAGGTTCTCACTTTACTGGAGACCTTTTCAAAAGGAAATGGGTTAAATATTCAAAGGTGATTTTAAAAATCATCTTCCAGGAGCAGCTTTTTCTTGCTCTTGTCCACGAGATACCTCTGCTAGCTAAAGCAGCTCTTAAACGACCATAAATGAAAAACTAATGCAACCTAGAGCAGAAAACATCCCATTTCTAAAAGAAACCCCACACTACCGATAACTCTAGTTTTACATGTTAAAAAAGTTGTGGGAAAGCTGACAGTGGGCACTGTTGGGGAGGATGAAGCAAGCCTCGACGATCTCAACAGGGCACACACTGAGTCAAACATCCAGCACCTAAACAGGAAGCAGAAAACTTTAGGGGGAAAAAAAAAAGTAGAAGTTGAACTGGAAAAACTTTTCAGTGTATTTCCATTCCTTACTACACCTGTCAGCTGCCCTCACTCTGATTCACATGATGTCAAATCCCTCTCTTAACACTGAACACCACTTAAATCACATTCACCGCTGCCCAAATATGTTGGCTCCTTCCTACAGCTGCTCCTGTGTTAAACCAAACTACAGAATTAAAAATAATTAAACTCGCCTTATTAAAGTAACTCCTTTCAAGATATAAAACAACTTTTGCTAATTAGCTGAGAGAACAGCCCCGACCTAAGATTCAAATATCACTCAGCTTTGGGCTACACCAACACCAGTGCTGGGCTCAGATTTTTTGGGAAACAGTGACCTATCAATTATACAAAGCCCCCAGCATTTCCATGAGTATTAAAAATACTGTATTTCCCTTGTAAAATGTATTCATTCAAACAATTTGAAGCACCAATACATAATTAGCTGAAGTGAAGATTTTTAAAAGCATTTTCAAATTCACAAACAGAAATTATATCCACCTTAGTGAGAATTTCAAAATCCACTTCTTTTGCCTGAAGGGAAAGAGCTGCCTCACCAATTTTTTGGAGCATTTCAATGCACTATAACCTTTAGAGAGCATGAGGAATTCCTACTATGAATTCACAGTGTATCTAATCTAAATTAATCTCAACAGAAAAACTGAAACTCAGTTTTAAGTCATCTTCTTAACACTTACATCCCTGCCTGCCAGGTGAGACATTTTTAAAGCCTGGTTAATCCTCATTTCCAGCTGAGAAAGTAGAAAGAAGCTGAGAAAACATTAAGAACATTCCCTTAAAAAACCAGCAAGTCAGGTGGAGAACTAGGACGAAAACCAGCATTTCCAGCTCTCAGTGACAGACACTGCCCACTACATCAGACAAAATACAAACACTGAAGTGTGTATTTCCCCTTGAAAGGAAAGCACTTTAACAGTTTTAGGTAAAATCATGCTCTGAGCTCTCAGGAACCTTGAACAGTGAGGTAAGGCTTGAGTTCCATTTGCACTTCATACCTGGTGGGTCACTAGGAGATTTCTTCTCACCTGAAAACATCTACTACCTCTTACCACCTGCATTTAAATGCAAATAAGACCTTTCAAAAGTCTTATCAAGCTCAAGACACAGGAAAGCAGAGCACGATGATAACAGTCCTGAGGCCTCCAGGGAACGCTGCAGAGTTTCCTTGCTAAAATCAACCAGTGCCCTGCCCAAGAGCTCCTCGTCCTTTGCCCCCAGGTGAGTGTCCTGGACTCCTCTCTTCCCCACCTACTCCTGAGAGCTGCCAGGAGATGCTGCCTCCTCCACGGCGCCTTCCTGGTCAAACTGCCCTTGCCAAGAGGCAGAACCAACCCAGTCCGGCATTAATTGGACTTTATCCTTCCTTGGAGCCAGCCTGGCAGCTCAGCCTGGCTCCCAGCTGACTGCTTATCTCCGGGAAGGCAAGTGACGTCCAAGGCACCTGTAAAGGTTCAGTCGCTGGCACTGCCACAGGTACAGAAAGCTCTCTGAGAGGACACCGTGCCCTCCAAGCCTGGGGTCAGACACATTTCATTCCTGTTTGGGAGGGAGGTGCCTGCATAGAAACTGAAAATGGGCCACGGTACAGCCTTGCTGAATCAATCCGAGCCCGAAGGAGCACCGCTGCTTTAATCACAGCCCCAGGAAAAGAAGGGAAAGCTCCACAACCACCTTACTTCTGCCTCCTCCCAGCTGCCAGCAGCGATCGGGATGAATGTAATCCACGGTGCCTGGCTGCCCACGCCCCCTCCCCGTCACCGTGCCTCTGCTTCCATCTCCCCATGGATGCCCTGCAGCCTCGGCTCCCTCCCAAAGCCGTGTCCCGGTGTGGGAGCCAGGACTCGGAGCTCTGCTGGTGCTGTCCCTGGGCCGGGCCATCCGGAGCAGCCTCTGTGACTCGGGGCTGTTTGCAGAACAAAGAGCTGCTTCACAGACACGCCAGTAACTGTGTGTGTTGTGAGGAACGAGAAAATACTGGCACAAACCTCAGAGCCCAGAAACCTCCTCGTGCACAGAACAGATAAAAGGGGGGGAAACCCAAACAAAACCAACCCAAGACAGATGTGAGGGCTCTGAAGCAGAAGTATCTTACTAATAACACACAGACCTAGACTGGCGTCCCTACGGCTTTTCTCGTCACAAGAACAAAACCTGCAGCATCACCCAATATCCTAAATTCTGAAGTTGTTTTGAAACCAGACGCGCTTGACTCATCTCCCCCTTCAAACACAACCAAAACCTTGACCAACAACAACCCAAGCACGCCTGGGATTTTAAAAGGGTATTAATTTAAAATGTGCCCAAGATTGGAGCTGCCTTATGCGGTTGGAGCATCCACCCACCTACCCCAGCATCCCGCCCAGAGAGGGAGCACGAGCAGGTGCCTCTGGGAATAAACTCCCACTGTCGGCCAAAGGTCCAAGCTGTATCCCAGCACAAATTTCATCCCAGTAAATCAGCCTCTGACAAGGAGCTGCCCAGCAGAGCACAAGCCTCAGATGCACTAAATACGCTGCATGGTGATAAAAAGTGCAAGATACACTGACAGGGCCAATATTCCACAGCTAACAGCCTGATTTTTTTTTTTTGTTTTAACAACCACCTCTGTACAAAGATGCGCCAAATTCCATATGCAGCTTAGCACACAAAATCCAAGTTACTCTCCCCTCAAGCATTTCTTTCTGGCCTCCATAACTGCAATATCCAACCAGTGAACTTTAGAGTGAGGTTTTTCCTGCCTCTAAAATACACTACCCAGAGCATTTCTTTTAAAGTGCTCCTACTATCTCAAAGATTCTACTCAAAACCTCCTAAAACAACGACTTTCCATTTTTGTGTTCCTACTTTTATTTTATTTCTCTTAATGACCAATCAGCTCCCTGGTAACATATGCTTTAACCTGCCTCCCCAATATCCCTGTGAGTTTATTTACTTCTGTCTCCAAAATGAAGAAACTGAAGCACAAAGTAGCTAATCCCTGTTTTTTTAGGGAAATACCACTGATATTAGGAGGACACTCCAACTGCAAAGCAAATCCCAGGCCCTCTAGAGCAGGCACTGCTTTTCGAAGTATTAAAAAAAAGGCAAAACTGGAGAAAGACAGAAACAATAAAAACTTCACAATATACCATATGTGAATTGCACCTAACACTGCTACTACTGCAGAACTTCCAAAGCCATGTTTATATCACATATCCAGACATCACTGGCCGTAGGGCAGCTCGTGAACTGGTTTATTTTGGCTACAGCAAAGCACAGCCTTGCTCCTGGAAAGCAGCTGATGAACTCTCTGCTCCCAGATCAGCCTTTGGGCAAGCTGCCACATGGGCCAGGCTAGACCCAACTTTACTCTCCTCACTCCCCACTGCCATTAACCTACGCAGAGTACATTTAGACCAGACATTAGCAAGAAACTGCTCTCTGTGAAGGTGGTGAGGCCCTAGCACAGTTGCCCAGAGCAGCTGTGGCTGCCCCTGGATCCCTGAAAGTGTCCAAAGCCAGGTTGGATGGGGCTTGCAGCAACCTGGGATAGTAGAAGGTGTCCCTGCCCATGGCAGGGGTGGGACTGGATGGGCTTTAAGGTCCCTTCCAACACCAACCATCCCGCATTTCCCTGACTCTAACCCATCCTGCTTCGCTTTGTCGGGATAAACACAAAAAACAGCCCCAGAGACCAGGCAGAAACACAGAGAGCTGTAAAACCAGGCGGGTGCGGGGCCCGTGGACCAGCAGCTTCTCGCAGGGATGGAAAGCCGTGGGCCCGCGAACCCCGGGGCCAGCGGGGCTCTGACAGCCCGCGGGGCCCGGAGCGCGGCTTTCCCGCAGGACTCCCAACAGCGGCCACCACGGCCGCGCTCCCGGCGCGGTTCTCGGGCTTTGCCCCGCTGCCCGGGCACCGCAGCGCCCGGCGCGGCGCTCCCGGGGGCGGGGGCCGAGGCAGGGCCCGCCGGGGCCCGCAGGAAGCGGGGCCGAGCGGAG
>VWYO01000284.1:68201-121877 GCA_013400275.1 Rhadina sibilatrix
CATAAACAATATTTATATTGAGTGTTTTATAATAAATATTGTATTTATCTTATAGTATGTGTGATATAATAATATATATTGTCTCTAAAAATGCATATATTTAACGTACATATGATATTATATATAATACACAAGATATCTATATATAATGAATGTTATACAGAATAATATATTACATACAATAAATGTTGTAGCATTTCTTATATAATACACATAAAATATATTATAAATAGCATTTACTATATCATATGCAATATATATTGTTTTACTATATGTTATATATAAAAATATATAACATTTTTTCTAGGCTGATTGGATCTCTTGTTTTTCTCGGGCTGTGGACAACAACCAGCTGCAGGGGGTAAAGTCCACCACCCTAAGAAATCCAGCATCCATCTAAACTGGCTCTCTTCCACCCTTGCTTCCATCTTATGGTGCTTAAATTAGAGTTTATTTAGACACAGCTTCCTGCTATGTCTAAGTGTCTCTTCCAGGTCTGTCCTGGCTCAAGAAGGTGAACCCCACCCTTCCCCAGGAGTGTGGAGGGATCAGAACACCACGGGGCTTCATGGAATCACAGAATGTCCTGGGTTGGACGGGGCCTTAAAGCTCATCCCATTCCCTGCCATGGGCAGGGACACCTTCCACCAGCCCAGGTTGCTCCAAGCCCATCCAACCTGGCTTCGGACATTTCCAGGGATGGGAAGGGGCTCATTTTGTATCTCCTGTATGGATACAGCTGAGAACAAATTAACCCTCCTCCCACCAACCTGTGGGGTCCTTCTCAGAGCCCACCTGGCGCAGGGGTCACATCACGGGTGACAGCAGCAGGACACAGAGCAGCTCTCTGTGCTGCCACTGCCAGTGGCACAAGCCCTCATTCGGATAGGCAGCTTCCAAGCAATCCAGTAGGAACACAGCTGGGAAAGCAGTGTATGTGCCCTCAAGGCTTCTTCCCCAAAATTCCTGTGACCCATTTACTCTTCCGTATGTTTTCTCCAAGCTTTCACCTGCCCTGGGGGCTGGACCTCAGCTCCTTTGTCCGCCCAGAGTTGAGGCAACATCTGATTTTCCTCTCGGAAGGAGCAGGACGCACTCCAGGCAGCTCCTCTTCCACAGCTCTTGAGGGAAAGGATCCACGGGCACCTCAATCCTCCCTGCAGGTTCAGGCACATCCCAATTTCCAGCTTGTGGGTTCCAGCCAACACCTGTTGGCCGTCTGCTCCCTCACTCTCCACAGAACACTTGTCCTTGCAGATGTGCCCATTTTCCAGGAACGGCATTCCCAAGTGATCCTGCCGTGCTGCTGAGGTGGCTCCGCTCCGATCCCCTGCGGGCACAGCCGTCCTTTCACATCTCTTTCTGTGTTTGCTACTTTCCCTTTCTGACTCAGCTCAGCCACTGAGAATTCACCTCTGCAACAGCCCTGGAGAAGCCACAGCAGGTTTGTGACTTTATCCTTCTCTCGGCTTTGCTCCCCATCCCTCCTCACCTGCCCGTGCTGCCTCGGCTTCATACCCCCATCCCTCTCAGCTCAAGCTCCAGCTCCGTTTGCAGAATCCTGACTCCCCTCCCACCCTTCTGTCTCCCTCCCCAGGCACAGCTTTTTAAATAAACTAGGAGGGGTTTTTTGTATATTTTTTTTTTTTTTGTTATACACATCTCTTTGTGATTCAGAAAGTCTTAATTCCCAACACGGCCTTTAGTGCCCTCTTCTTTCCTCGCTCTCTTTCAGTTCTTACACATATTAAGGATGGGGATGTTTGTGTCCAACCCTTGTGGCAGTGTTTTCTTGCTAAGAACTCCTGAACACCTCATTCTTGCCTCCAAAAGTGCCAGAATTTTTACACAGCTCCTCCTCTGATATCTGTGATCCCTCTGGGGCTGGCATTTGAATCCTCCTGCATGGCACACCTGCTAAATTCTGTGTTGGCTTAGTGACAGCAGTTTCTGTCTTCTCTTCTGAGAAGTTTCTTCTCTTCTCTTCTGAGAGAGATTCACTGGCAAATTCCTTTCTAATTAACACTGCTACGGTTATCAGACTTATTTACAGCTTACAAGGGAAAATATGTCTGCTATATTTATAATACAAGTGCTGTGGATTTAAAAATAGCAATTGTTTGCCACAACAAAAACCATCCCTTGTGAAGCGCTGCCATTCCTCTCATATTTTACATTAATCAGAATCAACTACTTAGGTTCAGTTGAAAAGGTGATTGACAGCAATCTTGATATATACTTCCATATTTTTTCCACCTGCAATATTTTTTCTCATTTGCCCAGGGGACATTCTCCTTCCCTTTCCTAGGTTTTGTCAGGGAGATCAATTCAGCTGAGGGATTCAAGCTCTGATTTTCAACTGGTGTTAAAAAACAGGCAGTGAATCCTGTCCCTCAGCTCTGGCGACCTGGGATGTTGCAATTCCAAGGGTCAGGCTACAACACAGAGTTATCTACATAAGGCAGAGCACAGGAGCAAACACAGCTCTGGGAATTAAATGTCCCACTTGGAGACAAGTGATGCAGTGCTGGTCCCAGTGCTGACAGGGTTGAACAGCCCAAATGTCTCTTTGTTTCCAATCTGCCGTGGAAGAAGTCACAAGGAATTGGCTCTGTTGAATTCCAGCAGGAGAAGGATGCCCAAGGGATCCGAAGGTTACGGCCAGAAACCAGTGAAAGGCTGCACACCGAGCCCTTGAAAGGAATTTTCATTCACCCCCTCACACACACACACACTGACCCAGACTACCTGCTTTGACTAACTGACTCGAGGGTTATCGGGAATAAATCTCTTTTCTCCACACGGGGGTTACCGTGGGCTCCCAGTGCCACCTACTGACAACTGGAGACAGCACCCGAGCTCTGCCACTCCAGAGCCTCTCAGCTTTTCCATGAGGTAATTTCCTCTCCATTTCCTTCTATTTATCAACTGTCCTGGAGACTGAATATAGATCTTCTAAATATTTGCTTCTAGTCACTATCCTGTCCCTCACTTTCATCTTCCAAGGCTCTGCTTCCATTCATGAAATAGAGTGGAATTTCTTCAAATTTTCTAAGCTCAATTCTGACCAATTGTTCAGCCTGGAGAAAAGGAGGCTCAGGGGAACCTTCTCTCTTCTCCACAACTCCCTGACAGAAGGTGGAGCCAGGTGAGGGTCGGGCTCTTCTCCCAGGAGACAAGGGACAGGACAAGAGCAAACAGCCTCAAGCTACACCAGGGGAGGTTCAGGTTGGATATTGGGAAAGGGTCCTCTCGGGAAGGGTTGGCCAGCCCTGCAGCTGCCCAGGGCAGTGGTTGAGTCCCCATCCCTGGAGGGATTTCACAGACATGTGGATGTGGCACTTGGGGACATGGATTAGGAGTGGCTTTGGCAGTGCTGAGGGAATGGTTGGACTCAATGACCTTAAGAGGGCTTTGCCAACCTTAATGACTGTGATTCTAATCTGGCCAAGAGCAGCCAATCCCTCACAGTTATTAGGATGGGGGAGATTACTGACCTGTCCCAGGTAGGCACAGAATGTCTCTTCACAAATTCATACATAACCCACCTGCACGACAAGCTTAAAATTCAGAAATTTTAATGACTCGATAATTTTTCACACCCTTAATAACCAATCCCTGAGTCAAGAAATACAAACACCTCTGTGAGAGGCAGCACTATATAGGAAGAAGGCTCTGGGCCAGGAGGAGGGAATAGGAGCCCCAAATCCACTCCTGACTGCTGCCTCATTGCCCACAGCAGAGCTTTCAGCTTTTTGAGGCATTTTCCTACTTTCCACCTGCTTTGGATATTGACAGCACACCCAAAATGTCTTCTGGGCTGTGGAAGGCATTTGTAAGCATTATGAGCCATTATGGGACTCTTGCACCCCCTCAGATATAATCAACAGCAGAGTAGGATCCATGCAGGAATCCAGTGTCATATCCAGTTGGTTTTGCTGGAGGGAGGTCAGACATTCCCTGTTTCCCCAGATCACTGAGGGAAGTGTCCATACTTGCAGGCAGCAGCGAGGATCAGGCCAGTGCAGAGCCCTGTGGTGAGCAGGGTCAGGGCACACACCAGGGAATTGTGCTCCCTGAGCCCCACAGGAACCCTCAGCATCGATCCCTCGTGTGCCTACAAAGAAAAATAAATACACAACACGCATTTGACCAGCTGGTTCTTTTTGGACTGCAACCCAGAGGATTAGGAACCACAGCCTGATTTAATTAACCCTTGGCTAAAGCTGCTGCTGAGATTCAATATCAGAACCAGGATGGGACATCCCCTTTAGTTCACAGCCACTGCTGCACTGCACAGCTCAGGAAATGGATCTGCTGCCATCTGTATCCCTGTATCTCTGCTCCTACTCCAGCCACTGAGGCTACGTATGGAATGCTGCAGGGAGAGCAGATCCCAAGGTGAGCTCAGATCACTAGGGAGACAGATGTCTCCAAAGTGAACAACTATTTGGTTTTTCATGGATACAGGAAGCTGCAAAATGTTTATGGACAAGAGCTACTGATGTCCCAGCAGTCTGCAAGCATCTTAAAAATAGGAAGGCACATGTGTTACAACAACAGATTATTTTATTATATAAATTAGTCTAATTTCTGAATCTCTACACTACTGTGGCGCTTTTGAACATCAAGGATCACACTAAAGATCCAACTTCCCTTGGTTTTGAACACAATAAGAAACTTCACCTTTCCCTAAACACTTACTCAACCAGGTAACAGCCAAGCAAATAGAAGTGGCCATTTTTTAGGATGCCACTCCTTAAATCTTTGCAGTTTTGCCATTACTTTAGTTAGATCATTATCTTCCACCTTGCTACTCCTCTGAAGCACCAACCTTGTAAAGACTTTTCTTAATTTGACCATTGCCAATTATATCCTAGCACTCCAAGTAAACTAGTAAGGGAAAAAAAAAGCTCAGGAGAGCAGCCATGCTAAAGGGCCAGAAGAGCACAGAGTCACTGTAAACACACCAGAAGGGCAGGATGACCCCCACTAAAAGCCAGTCAGAAAGGAGAAAGGGAGCCTGATAAGGGGGGGAACCACCCAGCTAGTCTTTTAATGACTAATTCCTGTGCTATGAAAGGTGTTAACCACAGAAAAAAGGCAGCAGTTGTTAAAAAGAGCCAGAGGGAGAACTCACGGGTTTGTGTTTTGTGCTGTGCCACTGACAGGGACTGGTGTTGTCAGATGAGCAGGGAGCATCCACTTCAGCAGGTTCCCAGCACTCTGCAGACAGGTGACCTAGGGAAAGCATTCCTGCATCACCAGGAGCCAGGCAGGATAAGCAATCTGCCTGAAAGTTTTTTCCAAATAAGGGATCTTTTCCCCCACAACAGCTCGACATGATCTATTCCCTGGGAGCCAAGTAGCAAAACACCTCTGCATGGTCAATATGACGCTGGGCAGTCCCTGCTGTGAACTTTACAACTCTTCCCTTCCTGATACAGCAGATACCCAAGACAGAATCTCACCTGTGTGGTATATTGGCCCTTCTGTCCTTAACAGGGCAAAGAATTCCTGGTTAGCCTGCAGACCCTTCAACTTTAGCCATGTAGTTAGAATTTTCCCCAAAATAAGTAAGTCCCCCAAATAAGTAAGGCCATTTCTCTTCTTGGCCTCCTGTCAGCACATAAAAGATCTCCCTTCCAATACTTCAAATCCTTTCCCATTAATCATTAATAATAAATGTTTTCCTGTTCATAAGTAGTAAATGTGGAAGAACCCAGGAAGATTTAACACCCCTTTTTTAAGTGACTGGGTAGTCCTGCCTGTCCCTGTGCTTATCCCAGAAAATCATTGCTCAAATGATGCACAAGTAAAGAAGAAAGAGTTGAAAATCGTTAGTGTGCTTGACTTGGCAGGAATGATTTTCTGAAGGAACACAAAATTTGTAACAAAAATGCAGGATTTCATTGTTCGCATAACATTAATTGAAATATTAATTGTAGTTAAAATCAGTTCTTGTTGCACCAGAGTTTGAGACTCCATCCAACCATCCCAAGCTTCAGGCACAGTTTCCTACATTCCCCCTTTATATAAAAGGAATGCAGCAACAGAGTGCTAAAAGCCATCTGAATATTTTGGTTACTCTAAATAGGTGAGAGTGGCTACTAAACACACCCTGCACAGCTCCAGCTGCCAAGTGAAAAGCAGTCAGAGCAGGGAGCCTTTGGCAAACCAGGCCCTGCTGGGGTCGTGACAAACACGGATCATGACAACTTGCCACTTCTTCCAGCTGGAAGAGCCCAAGCAGCACAGGGGGACAATGGCAGCAGCACAAGACAGAGCAGTCTCTGACAACCCCCTGCCTTTGACCAGGCAGCAGCACACAGTGAGGAAGACAACGAGGTCTTCATCAGAGCCACGCCTGCTGCTTATGTTCACGTAACTACCAAGAGCTCCATCCCAGACACAACCAGAGCCCAAGCTCGGGATTACCCAAGAGCATCCATGAGAATCTCACTGTGGCAGCAGCAGAGCAGCACCTCTGGGCTCTCCAGGACAACCCAGGCCTCCTGTGTGCCCTCGGCCGGGCGGTGGTACCGCGCGTGCACGGGCACGGCGGCGCGGAAACAGCGGGAACAGCGCGCCTCCGGCTCCAGGAACAGCAGCAGGAGAAGATCCCTGGCCAAGTACTCAGGAGCCTCCACATCAATGGCATCAGGAAACAACACTGCCTGCAAGCAGGGAGAGATACAGGTGTGGTTGTGATGGAAATCGAAAACCATTTCCCTGATTCTGAGTTTGTGGTCAGGATGAGCAAGTTGGGAATTCCAGCCTTAAGCTGTTCCAAAATACCTTTTCAAGACTGTCTTCAATGAGGGACTCCTACATGTGGAAAGTTCACAGTGTCACTGTGCCTACAGCCAAACCTGTGAGGTGTCAGCAAGGCCAGACCTGCACCTCAGGCATGCCAAGGGCAGGAGCTGCCCACAGCCTTTGCATCCATGTTTTAGACAAATTAAGCACCAGGGCAGATAACAGTCACAGCCTCTGCACATCTAAGGTGAAGCAAAATGTGAAGCAAAGACCGAAAAGCAGCACAGAAAGCTGAGATGACAACAAAGCTGGGAAGCTGCTCAGTCCAAACACACAGCACGTGACTTAGGGCTCACCAGCACCTCTTTGGGGGTTTCCCTTCCACCTTCTGAACCCCAGGTCCTTTTACCACAGCTGCTCAGCTGGGGATAAGAGAGGAGCAGCAGCTCCTTGGTACATCAGCTGTGCATGAGAGTATCAGCAGCACAGAGCCAGGGACTGCTGAGCAAGCTGAGTTACAGGGAGACACCAGGAAGATTATATTGTTTGGCACCTCCCTCCAGAAATTAATCCCCTTGGTTCCATGAGCCAGATGATGACCAGACATTACAACTCCCTGAGTGTAACCTGACTCACTGCCAGATCTCCTGGCGCTGGGGCCATTACCTTTGTTAGATTGTGCTGCTGTAGTGTTGCCAGCTCGTAGGGATCCACATAGATTCCCGGCGGCAGACGCATCTGAGCTGCCACTGCACAGCCTCCTGCATCCTCCCCGAGCTCTACCTTCACCAGCAGATCCCTTCAGACAGCAACAGGAGCAAAACATTTACACCCACACTTCAAAAATCGGTACAAGACCCCCAAGAGACATTTCTCAGATGAGACGAGAGGCAGCTCTCACACTATGTTCAACTAATTCTGATCACACTTCCCTGTCCAGCCTTCTTCACCTCAACTCCACATCCACGGCCAAAACAAAGTTTCACTTCCTTGCTAATATCTCAGAACCACCAATGGCCTCCACAAAACATTTAGAAAGGGGCCTCCTATTTTCCCCCTGCTGCACCTTGTTAATCCCACGATCCTGTTAATACATCCCTGACAAAGGCCCAGAGATCATGGCCCAGGGAGTTGATACAACTGCACATGAAAAGGAGGGAAGCTTCTTCCAACAGAAAATCCCATGGCATGTTATGCTGATGGAGGGCAGGGTGAGGACTCACCTGTGAAACCCCTCTTTCAGGAGCTCCTGTGTCACAGTGGGGTCCCGACAGGCTGCCTGCACATCTAAGGTGACACAGAGGCAACAGTGTAACAGCACAGTGATCACAGGGGCTGGCAACTTCAACCAGCGAAGTTTCACAACTCATGAACGCCTCATCTGCAAACCCTATCCCAGAAGAAGGGAAGTAGCACTTGGCTGTGATCAAAGACCAGGAAAGGTTTCTTGGTTCACTGGCTGAGCCACACTTCCCAAACCCAGAGTCATAGGATGGTGTGGGTTGGAAAAGACCTTAAAGCCCATCTTGTTCCAACCCTCTGCTTTGGGCAGGGACACTTCCCCAAGACCAGGGCGCTCCAGGTCTGTCCTTGGACACTTCCAACCACAGCTTCTCTGGGCAACCTGTGCCAGGGCCTCTCCACCCTCACAGGGAACAATTCCGTCCCAATACCCCATCTAACCCTGCTCTCTGGCAATGTGCAGCCATCCTCCCTTGTCCTGTCCCTCTATCCCTTGTGCAAAGTCCCTCTCCAGCTCTCCTGGAGCCCCTTTAGTCACTGGGAGGGGCTCTAAGGTCTCCCCGAATCCTTCTCTTCTCCAGACGGAACACCCCCAGCTCTTCCAGCCTTTCTCCGGAGCACGGGGGTCGTGCCCAGCCATCCCCTCCCGGCGCGGTTCCCCGCGGGCACTCACGGAGGGCGCAGAGCAGCGCGCCCAGCCCGGCCCCGACGCGCACCCGCTCCCGCCGCCCGCCCGCCATGGCGGCCCGCTTCCCACAGCTTCCTGCGGGCAGCCGCCAGCGCTGCCTGACCGCGTGGGGCCCGCCCGCCGCTTGCTCCGCGGCGCCGTGTCGCGCAGGCGTTGGTGAGGGCAGCCTGAAGGGGGCCTTAGGGGAGAGGGCCTTCACTGCTGGGGCTCGGTGGCGCCGGCGGAGCCATGGCAACCGCGCTGGGAGGCGGGGCCGGCCCGGGGGAGGAGCAACAGGAGGAGGAGGAGGAGGAGGTGGAAGAGGAAGAGGAAGAGGAAGAAGGGGCTTTCTGCGCCGCCCGAGGTGAGGGGACAGGCTGGGAGTGTAAGGGAGACATGGAGCTCCTGGAGCGGGGCCAGCGGAGATGCTGAAGGGCCTGTAGCACCTCCCTGATGAGGAGAGGCTGGGGGAGCTGGGGCTGTTCAGCCTCGAGAGGAGCCCCAGCTGAGAGGGGCCTCAGCCCTGGGTGTCCCTGTGTGCAGGGAGGGCTCTGAGCAGGGCCCAGCAATGGCACCAGAGGAACGAGCAGGAGCTGACCCCAGGGAGTTCCACCCGGACATGAGGAAGAACCTTCCTGGGCAGTGCCTGAGCCCTGAACAGATCCCAGAGAGGCTGTGGAGTCTCCTCACTGGGGATATTGCAGAGCTGTCTGGACAGTCTGTGCCGTGTGCTCTGGGATGGCTCTGCTGGAGCAGGGAGCTGGCACCAGGTGACCGCTGCGGTCCCCTCCAGCCTGGCCCATTGTGGGAGAGGCAGGAGGGACCAGCCCGGCCCTGCCCGCTGCCCTTCGCGCTCAGGGTTCGGGCCTCGGCCGCGCCCCTCGGGCTGCTCGTGCGGCAGAACAGCGGCTCCGAGCGGCCCCGGGCACTGGCAGGGCCCTAAACCACCCCCGGCTGTGCTGCCAAAGCCGCGGGTCACGCCGGCAGCAAAGGGCTCAGCCCGGCTGTACCGGGACATCCAAGGGCTCTTTTCCGCACATCAGAAGAGCTGCTCACATTTGTGTTTCTCATCTTCGTAGAATCCCGAAATGGTTTGAGTTGGAGGGAGCTTAAAGCTGCTCTTGTTCCTCCCTCTGCCGTGGGCAGGGACAGCTGCCACTACACCACATTCCTCCAAATCCTGTCCAACCTGGCACTGGAATTTTTCACTGTTAAGGACATTACTGTATGTTTGAACTCCTTCCTATGTGATTTTTTTACAAAGGAGGAAGCGTTTCCGATTCTGCCTCAAAGTAGCTTTTCAACGTTAATGTGATTTTTCTTGATGTGGAGAAATACATTGATATTTTTGGGGGTAAAATATGTTATTTTGCCTTGCTGCAGTCTGTAGGGCAGTTGGAGATCACTTTCATGTTTGACATATTACATATGAAATATGTATATATATAATGTATCATATATATATAATATGAAAATATTACATATTTTCACTTGTTTGAAACCAAAATAAAAATACCACCTGCACTCAGTGCTGCCCACTGAGCTGGCAAACAGGATCTGCAGCAGGTTGGGATTTTTAAGTCCCCTCTAATTTAATTTCATAAATCATTTCCCTGGGCTGTAAGGCCCCTCCTGACCCAACCCACCCTGGGATTCTGTGATTTTGCTGAACTCTACTCCTGACAAAAAGGCCAGCACTGAGAGACTCTCCCCCTTGCTTTCCTTTCCCCCTGTTTCCCAGGGAGCGTTGCTGAGGGCTCTGATGGAGCCGCAGCCGGCGCCGCGATGACTTTCATCGCACAGAAGTGCGGGGTCTGCTTCCAGCCCCCATCCATCATCCTCATCTACAGAGACAGCAGCCAGGACAAGACTCGTCAGCGCATCATGCCCGTCAGGAATTTCTCCAGGTTCTCAGGTGAGGGGCATTTGTTCCTGTCTGGCCCCCTCCAGACGTGTGGAGAGGAACCCACTGGTAGCAGCAGGTTGTTGGTAACCACCGAGTTCCCTCCTAGCAGTGTGCAGGGAGGGGCTGTGCTGGGCTAATGTTGTCTCTCCGAGGAGCCCAAGGCTACATCTCGACCTGAGCAATGGCTCTCTGAGCCTGGAGGGTTTGGAGAGACCCCTGGGGAGGGTTTGGGAGAGGATGTGTCTGTGGGGAGAGGCATGTTGCAGCTGCAGGTACCTATGTTGGCTCTCCCCAGACTGCAGCAGGGCTGCCGAGCAGCTGAAGAACAACCCTCGGCACAAGGCCTACCTGGAAAGGGTCTCGCTGCGCCAGCTCCAGAAGCTCTACAGTTTGCTGAGAGGTCATTTGGAAGGACAGAGCCTGGCTGAGAGCTTGGAAAAGTTTCGGCAGGAAGAGACCATTGACCCAGAGGAGGATATGAACAAACTGGATGACAAGGAACTGGCCAAAAGGAAGAGCATCATGGATGAGCTCTTTGAAAAGAACAGGAAGAGGAAGGATGATCCCGACTTCGTTTACAACGTTGAAGTGGAGTTCCCGCTGGATGAGCAGCTGGAGTCCTGTACTTGGGACATAGAGTCAGATGAAGAAGTCTGATTCCAGACAAAGATGGGCAGTTCAGAGACAAATCTCAGCAGGCCAGCAAGAGGGAGCAATGTCATCATACATGTTCTGCCCCACGCTGGCTCAGGGGAACCCGAGGTGCCACAGCAATCCCAGGCTTAAGTGAACTTTGTATAAGAAGCCAGACTTGTTTAGATGGAAACTGGGTAGCTGAAATTGTTGGCTGGTTTTAGTCTTTTCCTACATAAAAGATTTTTAAATTATTTAATCTTTCTGGTTTTTACATTTCAGTCAGCTTTGGCTGAAAATGAAGCATTAAATATTCATGTCCTGAAGACACTGTTGAAGCTGTACTGTACAAATAGGGTGATTATTATTGCCTGCTGGGAAGTTAAATATGTATCAGTCATTCTGGATAAATCAATTCTGCACTGAGAATATTACTCTCACATTTCCCTAGCAATGCTTAGATCTCCAGGTTTAGCTTACACAAACGGAAGTCCTTACATGTAAGAGAAGGAATATCTTGAAAATTAGTCTTGAAAGTACTTTTGAAAACACAGTGGTTTCAAACTGCTGCAGTGGGGTGGTTGGATCCTTACACTCCTGGATGATGCTTCCTCCTAAGTGCTCAATTCTGGGAGAATGTGCTTAAAGTACCCAAAAAAAACAGTGGTAGAAGGTCAAAGGCTGGGGATGGTTCTAGAGTAAGAGAAACTCATCCCACTGAAGGTTTTAATCCAGCTGTCTACTTTGTTTGATCTCTACTAGATCAGTCCTGCTCTCATGTAAGAACTGAAGGACTAAGATTAGGATTCTTTGGGAAAGTATATAACTCCAAAAGCTTCCTGGGTTTTGGCTTCCTGAGCCCTGGCAGCTGTGAGAGCTGTGGGTGAGATGGGTCTTCATCCCAAATTGAGGGGCCTCAACAAACTGCTGCCTGACATAACTAAGAGAACTGGCTGGAGGAGCAGCTGGAAGAGTTCTCCTCCTACACCCCAAAACTGGAGTAGCTGCTGTGAAAAACATGGAACAAGTGTCAGTTAAGCCACAGTGCCCTGTCTTCACTAGAGAGGATGAGGGAGCTCATGTTTGGCCAAGGAGGTCTTCAGTCAGGAGAGAAATGAAAGCTGAGGCCTCACTTGCCAAAATTGAAAAAATGTAAAGGCTAATTCAGCTCTCCCAGGATCGGAAAGGGTGTGCTGGGGTCTGGCACAGGCCTTGCCTCAAGAATTGCAACATAACAACACAGAAGGATCTCCCACTTGGGAGGGAGAGGGCCCCTGGGAACCTCTCCTCCACTCCCAGCCTGCCCTCAGCTTCATCCTGGCCAGGCTCAGAGGACATGGCCAGCCCTGGGCATGGCCTCCTCTCCAGTGAGGGCCACGTGAGGCCAAACAAGGATCGTGAGGTTCCTGCTGGCCCGTTCCTCCAGCCTACCCCAGACCTTCAGCATGGAGCCATACTGGTTTTCCCAGTTTGGGATCCCCTGTGAACTTGTCAGGGAGGGCACTTCACAGCCACCTTTAGATCATGCATATAGACATGGGATGGATCCCAGAACAGTCCCCTCTGCAGCCTCCTGGTAGAACACATCCCACTAACCACAGCCCTCTGCACTTCACTCCCACTGATCCTGACCTGCCTGACTCCCACCATCCAGACCGCGACATCTGCATTTGTATGAAGAACGTTGTGGGACACTGTGTCTAGGCAGACAGAATCCACCACTCTTCCCTTGCCTACAGATCCATCCATTTCATCCTGAGAGGAAAGCAGGTTGGGCAGGTGTAACTTAGCCTCAGCAGTCCATGCTGACTTCTTCCAGCCACCCTCTTTTTCTAGAATTGTGCTCCAAACAAAGAACATTCATTCCATAGTTTTCCCAACATGAAGGTGACTGCCCTGTTGTTCTCTGGGATGGCCTTTTGGCCATTACTGAAGCTGAGTGGGACCCTTGGGTTCTCCAGTCACCAAGGACCTTCCCTGATCACCACAGCCTTGCAAAGATGGTGAGAGCAGCTTTGTAAGGACACCCACCACTTGGAAACTAGAATCTCCTCTTGCTGCCCTGACATCCCACTCCCATCACAGCTCCAGGCGAGCCATGACTTTCTAGGCACCATGATGAGGGAATGTTGAGTATCCCTATCATCTCAATACAATTAAACCCCCCCTTTTTATCTGTGCCCTGAGCAGTGCCAGGTGCCCAGGTTCCTCCATACGTGTTCTCCCATGGCTGCACCCCACACCCCACACCGGATGGAGCAGCAGCATTGGCTGTGGAGGTGGGGGAGGACACACAGCCCCCTCCAAGCCCTGCCTGCAGGAAAATGCAAGAACGTATTTATAGGTCACTGCTGTCCCACAGGGTGCAGCTTACGGGCAGGAGAAGGGTTGAAAGAGGCTGAGGGATTCCCCTGTCAGGGCCTGCTTTGGTTTTGGCTATTTCAGTCTAAAATTGGAGCAGAAAGCGGTCATTTCTGAGCCAGATCTGAGAGCTGGTTTCCAGAGCCTTTACTGCACTCAGCCCCAGTGGAGCTGCTGGCTGGTCTAGCAGGGTCTGACCCATCCATTTTTCAGCCCTGCACAGCCACCAGCCACACCAGGCTCCCCCATGACCCCAGTCCCACACCTGTGCCTGGGAGGGGTTTGCCCTGCTGCCAGCCTTGGCTCCCCCTACCTGCACCATCCCCGGCATCCCCCCAGCTTCAGGCCAGCCTCGGGCATCTCCCTCCATCACCTCCCAGGACAGCTCCACTGGGCTTGAGCCCCCTGCACACCCCACGTCACTGACTGAGCCTGCCCACACCCAGGGAGGGACAAGCCTCCAGAGTTCTCACTCCAACACTGCTGCACACTTCCCTATGCCCCCTTCCCATTAAACGTTTCTCTAGAAAAATCCCAACAGTGGCACAGGAACAAAGCCACTCCAGTTCTCAGAAGGGCTTTTGAGTTAGCACAAACCACCATCACTTCTCCTTTCCCCTCGGTGACCCCCGAGGAGCAGAGCAGCACTTCCCCAGGTGGTGCCTGCTGCTCTGGGAGAGCCAGAGTGTGCTGTGAGCGGAGTTGGGTGGAGGAAACCCCCAGGCACTGCTGGAGCCACCACCCTGGGGAGCGGGGCTTGCACAACAAGGAGGAAGGATTTCTCTTGTTTCCTTTGTATGTTTAATCCACCAGTCACTGGAGAAATATAAATCCATGATAAAGTATCACCGAGGGATATAATTTACTCTGCTGCTTTTCAATCAATATTTCCCGTTGTTGCAACTTGGGCTGTTTTTAATGGACTTTTCTAACTCACACTGTGACTTAGTGAAGAAACAACACCCCAAAATGTGTCTTTCAGCCCTGCTGACAACGCCTGTCTTTATCAACACACGCACATGGTGCATGATCAGGGTTGTCTGTGAGTTTGGCAGTGCCAGCAAGAGCAGTGTGGAAAGTTCTGGCTACAGAGACCCTTCTCCACAGCACCCAGGTGATGTTTGCTCCAGCCTGGGGCACTTTGTGGAGGGTGGCTGCAGATCTGGAGGACATTTTTGACTGCAGGTGGGAATAAATAAAAGGAATTGCCAGAAAGAGGTGGGGAAAGCAGTGCTGGAGAAAACTGTCATAGAATCCCAGAATAGTCTGGGTTGGAAGGGACCTTAAAAATGCATCTGGTTACAACTCCTGCCATGGGCAGGGACACCTGCCTCTAGATCAGATTGCTCCTAGACCAATCCAACCTGGCCTTGAACACTTCAGGGCTGGGGCATCCACAGATTTTCTGGGCAACCTGTCCTTTCAGCCAAGGAATGTTTGATGTGTCCACTCAACTCTCACTGACAGCAGCTGAAGGTTTCTGCTGAAGACACGTTCCTTGAGGATTCCCAGTGCTCCACCACCAGACACGGCCCGCACCCTTTGGGTACCATTAGGGCAGGAATGGCAGCTCTCCCAGCACCTCCTGTCCTGCATCCATCAGGTTCCCATCTTGACCCCCTTGGAGGGATTATCACCTGTACTCCTGACCACCCACTATTACTGACTATTCCTGAGCCTTTCCTCTTCCTCAGCCATTAGTAAGGGCTGGACACCCCACACCGGGTTTTCACCATTTTCAGCAGCTTCTCCTTGAGCATGAGGAAGACGACAACGAAGGCCACCAGGAGCGTCAGGCAGGTGGGCAGAGCCAGCACCAGGTAGAGCAGCGCCAGGTCGGCCGTCTGCCATCGGCAGCTCTGCAGGATGGGCTCGGGCAGCGCGCCGGGGCTCAGCGCGCGGGAGCCGTGGCTGCAGGTCACCTCCCGCCCGTCGGGGACACGCAGCCCCTCCGCCAGCTGCAGGGCGTCCCACCAGCCCAGCGTGCAGCAGTTGTAGGGGTTGCGGCTGAGGTAGAGCTCCCGCAGGCTCCTCCCCAGCGGCACCTGCGCCAGGTCCGGCGGCAGCGCCGGGAGGCAGTTGTCCCGCAGGTCCAGGCTGCGCAGCCTCAGGGTGCCCAGCGAGGTGGGGAACGCAGCCAGGGAGTTCCCGGAAAGGTCCAAGCGCACCAGGCTGTTCAGGGCAGAGAAGTCCACGGTGGTGGAAGAGAGGCTGGTGTTCCTCAGAGACAGCACCTGCAGTGTCAGGGCGAGGTCCTGCAGCCACCCCAGGTCCCTGGACAGCACCTGGCGGTTGTCAGAGAGGTCCAGGTGCCTCAGTGATGTCCCCTGGAAGGGGCGGCTGCTCAGCCCCTGCAGACCACAGCCCGCCAAGGAGAGATGGGTCAAGGTCTCCACACCCCTGAGGTCCACGCAGGGGAGACTCTTGGCCTCACCTGCGTGGGGACAGAGGTCAACCTGGTTGCGGCTGAGGTCCAGGGTAGTGATCTTCCTGGTGTGGGTGAAAATCCCGGGAGGAAGAGCCTGCAGCCTGTTGGTGCTGAGGTTGAAGAGCTGCAGGTTGGGCAGGATGTCCCCAGCGCCCACCTTCACCCCCAGCTCCACCAGCTGGTTCTGGCTGAGGTCCAGCTCTGCCAGCATGGCCAAGGGGTTCTCCTCTGACAGGTGAAATGCCTCCAGGCAGTTCTGGTTGAGCTTTAGGTGGGTCAGGGAAGGCATCTGGGCAAGGAAATCATCTGGCAGGCCCCAGACCTGGTTCTGGCTCATGTCCAGGAGGCGCAGAGAGGAGAGGTTGTTGTGGCAGAGCTCGTCCCAGAGCCTGACCGTCGTGATGTTGGTGGAGTTGCCATCAATGATCAGGAACTGCACGGTGACGTTGGCCAGGGAGGTGCCGTTGGGGAGACGCTGGTAGAAGCTCATCCTGTTGTCCTGCAGCAGCAAGGAGTGCAGCTTGCTCTGCCGGGGCAGCACAGGGAAGAACAGGAGACGGTTGTGGGACAGGTCCAGCACCTCCAGCTCAAAGAGGTCATCACTTTGCAGGCTCAGAAACCACTCAATGACATTGTTGCTGGCATTGAGCACCCTGAGCTGGGTCAGGCCAAACCCCACCAGGCACGGGAGGTAGTTGTAAGCTATGTTGAGCCTCTGCAGCCTCTGCAGCCCTTCAAAAGCATTGTCAATCTCAAAGATGTAGTTCCTCTCCAGGTTCAGCTCCAGCAGCTGTGTCAGGTTAGTGAAGATGGATGAGTCCAACCTCATGATGACATTTCTGGCCACAGAGAGGGACTCCAAGGAAGAGAGGTTCGAGACTAAAACCGATACCATGTCCTCCCTGAGCTGGTTTCCAGCCAGATCCAGCGTCCTCAGGGCCGGCAGAGCAGAAAGAGCAGCAGCTGTCAGGGAGTAGTTGGTGAAGAGCAGGTTGTCTGTCAAGGACAGCACCTCCAGGCCTTGGCTGCTGAGGAAGGCACCAGGCTGAATGAGCTCCAGCCGGTTCCTGGTCAAGCTGAGATGCCAGAGCTGGGGATACAGGAGCAGGGAGGCATTGCCCAGGACCTGGATAGTGTTGTCATCAAGAAACAGCTCCTCAGTATCACCTCGAAGGTTTCCTGGGATGGAATTCAGCCATCTCCCAGTGCAGTCCATGATGCTCTGCACCTGAAGGAAGAGGAGAATATGTAACACCACCATGGGAAGCAGGAGATGAAGAGGAAGAAGTCTGGGGAGCAGAGTAAGGGGAGAGGAGGCGGCTCTTTGCTTACAGCCTTGGCACAGCAGTCCACTCCAAGCCAGTAGCTGGGATGGAGAAGGTCTAGAGATGCTGAGTTGCCTGGGCTCTGCCAGGCAGGACCAAGCACTCAGAGGGGCGAGGGTTCACAAAAAAGGACTTACAAGCTCACAGCCCCCAGGAGATGTTGCCCAGGCTGCATCCATCCCACTTCCCGATCCCATTGCCAGGAGGAGAAACAGCAGGGAGAGACCAGGGAGTGGGGCCTGCATCTCAGTGGCAGCACTCCTGTGGAGAGGGAAGCAGAGGTGAAGAGGTCAGAAGCTGCAAACTGTTCACCCCAAAAGGCCCAGGTGACCTGGGCCACCATGAGCTGTCCGTGGAAGAAGGGACACAGAGCCTCGGCACCAAGCCCACCCACCCCAGTGGAAGCCCTGGTGGGGCTCCCCCAGTTTGAGCCTGGAAGGCAGGTGAGGAGCAGGGACAGGGGTGGCAGCTCAGTCCCACCCAGGGCAGCGCACGGGGGAAGGCACTGTTGGTGCTGCACAGCTGCTCATGAAGGCCATTGAGCTGCATCCTTCCAGCAGGGTGTCCCCCCAGCAGGGCTCGTGTGTCCCCTCTTGGCACCAAACCCTCCCCCAGAGGACACCAACCCATCTCCCCCAAGTCCCCATAGTGCCCATCCCTGCTGGGGGTGCTTCCAGGGGAGTGGAGGCTCTCCAGCACGAGCTGCCCCATTACTGACCTGGTGGGACCGGAGCTGACGGCATTTGCATCTGGGGAAAAGCTGAAACTCAGGCAAATGAGCAGTGAGGGCTCCGTGAGCGTTTAGCACACGACACTTTCACAGCTGCCACTGCATGAAGGAGAAACAGGGTTATTTTTGGCAGCCCAGGTAGCCAGAGCCTTGCAGCACAGAGGGAGCAGGGCATGTCCTGGGCTGTCTCCTTTGAGACAGCCAAAGTGTTGAGCTGGTACCTTATCAAAGCAGGATTTATTACTCCAGGGGAGAGGGAGAGGTAGTCCCCTTTCCCCAGGCTGCAACTGACACACAGCACCTTTTGCCCTTTCAAGTCCTTGGAGTCCAGCAGCAACTCATACCCAGGCATCATGGCAGGAGAGGGACCTTGCTGTCCTGGACCTTGGTCCTTTCTGTACCAGTTTTGGTTCTGGCTCCGGAACCCTTCTGCAGAAACTCCCACTTTCCTTCACCCAGCTCAGCCTTTCTTGGCTTCTTCCAACACCGGAAGCACCTCCATCCTCTCAGTGCTCCCTGGAACTGCTGGGATGGCACCTGCCCAGCCAGGAGAGGAGGCAGCAGCCCCACAGGAAACCCTTGCCCACAGCCCTACACCAGAGCCCACTTCCAAGAGCTCTGAGGGCTGCCGGGGTGCTCCCCACGCTTCACACCAGCCCCAGCACGGGCCCACGCAGCCACAGCTCTTGGAGCACGGGCAATAGTGACACGCAGCCACCACAGGTGCCCAGATTGGCACAGGGAACCCCCATGGTGTTTCCCCCAGCAGAGGTGTCGGGGGCAGTTACTCACCGCGTGCAACAGCGTCCGGGCTTCGGCACCGTCCATCCTGCGGCCCCTCAGCCGAGCCCAGGGGGGTCCTGGGGCTAGGGGTGGAGGTGACCCACGGGGTCCCTGTGCCACCCACGGGGCCGTGTGCCGCCCACGGGGCCGTGTCCCAGCCGCCCTCTCTCAGCACCAATATAGCCTTTGCGGAAGGAGCCGACGGAAACTGCAGTCACATGGAGGCCGCCAGCGCGGCCCAGCTCCAGCTCTCGCTCACTGATCTCAGCGCTCCCAGCCCGGGCCGTGCACTCACACACGGCTCCCTGGCAAGGAGGAAGCGCGGGGCCCAGGCAGGCAGTGAGGGCTGCAGGGGGTCACGCAGCTCCTGGGGACAAGCCCTGCGTGGTGGCTCCTTTACACAGCTCCAGCAGCAGAATCCCTGCTCGGGGTTTCAGGCTACAGAGATGGTGACTGGGGGCGGTTCTGCCCTGCACAGCCATGCCATCACTCCTGCAGGATGGGGAAATGCCACCCCTGCAAGGCACCTGTTCCCGTGGTGTCCGTCCAGACCCCTCTTGCCTCCAGTGCCCAGCTCAGGGGTTCAACAGGAGCCAAGGGATGCACGTCCCCTGGGGCAAGAAGGTGCTGTTATTTCCTGTTGCATCCCAAGCCAAGGCTGGATGTGTCCCAGGTGTTGAGCCCCCAGCAATTCTGGGATGCCAGTGCCTGTCCGTCACATTGTTTAAGTGAGATTCAGGATGTTCCTATCCCCCAGCTCCCAGACCTGAGTGCCCTGGGGCTGCTTGCAAATCCCCAAGCTGCTTGCTTTGGGATTTAAACAAACCCAGTGCCCAGGGCACAAGTCAGAACCACCTGGATATAGGGGCCTCCTAAGTGCTAGTCCCTGTGTGAAAGTCAGCAGAAATGGCTTTTCCTGCAGCTGCCAGGAAACAAAGATCCAAAGCAAGTATGTGCAAGGATGTCCCCTTCCTCCTCACCTCCATCTACCCCTGCTCTCCATGCCCCCACCCCATGTCTCCCCCTTCCCAGGGTCTTCAAACATTCCCAAGTCCCCAGCAAACCCAGCCTCTGAAGAGGAAAACTTTGCCCAGATTTACCTAGCTGGGAAAGGGTTCAAAAATATGGAGAAAGGATCCAGCCCTGCAGCAGGACCCTGCCTGGGATCAGCAGGTCCCTGCTCCACATGCCACGTGTTCCATGGTACCAATGGGATATTTGCATAGCTGGGGGTTGAACTGTGCCACTGTAGCACACCAAGACCCCCTCCAAGGGATATCCCAGCCAGGGTCTCCCCTCCCTGCCAGACCACATGGCCCCCAAACTCCTGAAACCAGCAAAAATGACAGGGAGATAATTTTCTTGCCTTCCCCTTAAATTTCATTTCTTCTCTGGGAGGAGGCTGACCTCTACCATGTCACTCACAAAAAAGCCCTGGGGTTTCATTTCCTCCATTTTCAAGGAAGTTTGACATATAAAAATCAAGAAGGAGAAGAGAGAAGTGAACAGGAGTGGCAGAAGCTCACAGAAGGGCAAAATTCCCATGGCATTGCTCAAGGCCATACAAAAGGCTGAGATCAGCTGATGGCCACTAACTCCTCATTCCAAACCCTGCCACTCAAACCCCTCACCTGGTGCTTGGAGACACAGGAGCTGGCAGAGCTGTAAAACTTGGGCATCCTCAGCCATGACCCCACTCCACTCTCTGGACAGGGAGACTCCTGGGAGACCTTCTGATGAGATTCCCTTTCGTGGTGCCACCATCAAGGTGATGCCCTGGGGGTCAAACCAGCCTCCTGCAGCCCAGCAGGAGCTGGGAGAGGAAGCAACCTGCTTCATTCCCTGCTTTGCCCCCAGCCCATCCCCAAAACCAGGGCAGTGTAACCCCTCTCCCCAGCAGCACCATGGGCTGGCAGAGCCCCTGCAGGGCCCATCCAGGTTTCCCCCACCTTGCTGTCCCTGGAAAGCAGCCCCACTCCAGGGCTGACGCCACAGCTCTGCACTGGTGCATCGGCAACGGTGCTGCTGCTCTTCACACTTTCCCCACATCCTGCAGCCGGATGGTTCTGAAAAAGTCCTGAAGCTGCTGCTGGGTCCCCTCCTTTTCCTCCCCTCACACCCCCACCCAGTCCTCTCAGTAAGGATTTGATGTGTGCTTTGAGATAGGGTAATTTATTTTTTAGTATCAGCACAGTGAAGGGACAGGGATTGAGGTGCCAGGAGCTGCTTCTCTGATCAGCTCTTCAGGAAGCTCCAATGCAGCTCAATGGCACAGGTGGGTTAAACTGAAGGAGATTCAGGTGCTTTGGAGTCATGTCCAAACGTGCAGTTGCAATTCCTGCAGCTGTAGGAGAGGACTGGGAATCCCCTTATGGTTTTACACCCAGTGAGCTTCTTCCGTTCCTCCCTCCTCCTCCTCCTCCTCCTCCTCCAAACAATCTTTTTCCCTTAACAACCTTCAAATTGTCAAACACAACCCAAGAGCAAAGTTGTTGATAAGAGGGCAGGCTCCCAGTTTCTCCTGGAATGCACCCAGCACAGGGCCCTTGGGAAAGGGGAAACTGCAACAGGAAACAGCAACCCCATCGCTGAACGTGTGTTTTCCTGCAGGAAATGTGATTTATTCCCAAGTGGAAGCACTAGAAGGGTCACTCATGGTTCACACAGCAGCAGGATCTGGTGAGTGGGGGAAAAGGGAAACGGAAATATCTCTCCACGGGCTTCCTTGACTCCCACCAGGATAGAAAACTGGCGAGAATTAAAGAAATGGTTCTGCAAGGGATGATGGTGCAGCATCATTAATGTAATTCATTTTATTTAATCACCTACTCTGGATAAAACAAGGGAAGCCTGAGGACTGCTATATCTCAGGAGCTGCCAGCAGAAGTAGTTGCCTTTAATTTAAGAGGAACTATGAACACAAAAAAGAAAACAAACTTTGTTCCATGGGCAAAAAGGAAAAGCTAAAATGGACAGCTCAATGCCTGAAATTTAAACTTGAGCTCTGGAATTTCATCTGGCTGAATTTCCCAATGGGAATCCACCCTGTTTAACTCCAGGGGGTAGCTAGGGATGTGTCCCATCCCAGGATGTACACTGTGTGGGCTCAGAGGGCCCCAGTGCTGCAGCAGGGCTGGAGCTCCACAGGAAGCACAGCTCCCCTTGGGGCAGTTCCTGCAGGGGAAACCAAGGCACAAAAATCAAGGATTTATAATCAGCCTCAAAACCATCTTTTTCCCCGAGCTGTGGCCAAACCTCCTCCCTGTTGCTTTACCTGGGTCCAAGAAAGGCGTGTGCCAGCTCTTGCATCTGTCAGTGAAGCTCCAGGCTCTGGTTTTCAGTGACTCGTGTGTCTGGGAGCCCCTGGAGCCCCAGCACCCTCCTCTGGGATGACTCTGTTCCACCCCCTGCTATGGGCAGGGACATCTTCCACTATCCCAGGTTGCTCCAAGCCCTGTCCAACCTGGCCTTGGACACTGCCAGGGCGGCCACAGTCACGGCTTCTCTGGGTAACCTGTGCCAGGCCCTCACCACTCTCACAGCCAAGGATTTTTTCAATATATTTCCAGCTGTCAGGAATGTCTTAGCTCTTTCCAGGTTTTCTGATGGAAAGCAGGGTTCAAAGAAGACTTCTCTGAAGCCAGGATTAATTCTGGATTGTTCTGAGCAGAGCCCTGGGCTCGCTCACCCATCCTTGCAGCATCGCGCTGGCTGCCAACACCAGAGGAGCTGAGGCTGTGGGAGATCAGGGAGGAGGGAGGAGGCAATAATCCCCCAGACTGACAACATGCAACAAGCCTACAGGGATCCAGGTGAACTGCAGCAAAAACACTTGGGAAAATATGTCTTTGGGCTTGGAGAACATTTGATCAAGGACCTAAACACCAACCAGGAGCCCCACAGCAAGAATTTCACAGAGGATCCCACCTTTGACCCCTCAGTCCCCAAAAGGTGCTCGTTTCCTCTATGGGACTCAGAAGAAAGGCAGGAACAGGATTTAGTGGGAAGCAAACCCATGTTCCTGAGAGCACAGGGTGGGAAGGGACGAGGGGAGCTGGTCAGTGGCTCGGCCACAGCCCCTTCCAGACCCCTTGCTGGGGGTGAGGCTCCACCCGGTTCCCTTCCCACAGGCAGGTCCAGCCCAGGCAGGTCCAGCCCAGGCAGCTCCATCTGCGGCCACCGCTCTTCCTCCTCGGCCTGTAAATGAGGAGGAAGCGGCTGGAGAGGGAAAGCTGCAGAAGGGATCTCATTTCCCTCCTGCTCCCACCCTGCGGCTGGGCTCTGGCAGCACTGGCAGCCACCGCACTCCCGCTGCTCCCAGGCTGGGGTTTGAGGGCTCCTCGGGACCCACCACCACGAGGCCAGGGCAGACCTTCTCCTGGGAGAGCGGGAGAGCATCTGGATCACTCGGTCTCCAGAGCACGGCGTGCAGCAGGATGCATCAGATGCTGAAGCAGCAGAACCTCGTATTTCTGAGCAAGCGGAAGCCAAGTGCATCCACTCCCTTATGATCCAAGACAGTCCAGATGCTCTAGAGAACGGCAGCTGCAAGAGAAGCCAGTGCCCAAAGCAAGAAAAGATCTCTGATCTTTTGCCAAGAGTGGTTGTGGCTGCCCCATCCTTGGAAGTTCCAGGCCAGGCTAGACAGGGCTTGGAGCAGCCTGGGCTAGTGGAAGGTGTTCCTGCCCATGGCAGGGGGTGGGACTGGATGGGCTTTAATGTCCCTCCCAACCCAAACCATCCTGTGATTCCTCCTAGCTCTCCTGGGGCTGGAAAGCCCCACAACCAGGTTGCTTTCATCTGGTTTGAACACTGATTGCGGTTAGACCCAAAGGAGCTGCCCAAGCTTTTCCCACCAGATTGACAAGCTTGTGGATAAATTGACATTTTTTATACAATAAAATAAACCATTGAAAGAAATAAACCCAGCTACTCCACCACAGTAACCAAAATATTTCATCATAGAATCATGGAATGGTTTGGGTGGGAAGGGACATTAAAGCCCATTTGTTCCACCACTGCCATGGGCAGGGACACATTCCATTATCCCAGGTTGCTCCAAGTCCCGTCCAACCTGGTGTGGAACATATCCAGGGATGGGGCAGCCACAGCTTTTCTGGGAAACCTGTGCCAGGAGGGAAGAATTCCTTCCTAATACCAAATCTAAACCTCCTCTCTGTAGGTTTTTAGCCTAAAACTGTCAAGGCTGGAGGCTGTAAGTCACCATAAGGAGAAGGTTTGGACAAGTCACTGCTGTAACATCATTCAGGAATGCAAATTGTGACAAAAAAAAAAAAAATACTCCCATCTGCAGCCCCATGAACTCCCTCCCTGCTGCCACTCTGCTTCAGAGAAGTGAGTAATTCAGTCACAAATGCAAAGGGAAGTGAAACTCCCTCAACTCCTTGCAGAGCTCAGCATGTCCCACCCGTCTTCCTCTCTTGCCAGAAGGGCCAACATCCCTGTGCCACAGCCTGGTCTGTCAGGCAGATCTTCTGGAAGTAAATGCAGTCTACAAAGTCTTCATTTCCCAGGTTTTCAGCCATGGGGCACAGCATCCCTGCTTTCTTGTCCCTGAGGGACAAGGGACAAAGCCTGTCTGTGGATTTGGGGGTTTGGGGTTGGAGCACACTCTTGTACTCAGGACATATCCCCTGGTCTTGGGTAAGAAAGCAGGAAAACTGCCAGGAAATGTTTCTGTGGGTTTTTAAAACAAACTCTAACACATGACACCACTGTAACACAGGTGACATCATTGCTGTATCTGAAATGCCATCCCTGCAGCCATACCTGGGAGAGACTGAAAGCAGCTCCAGCTCTCAGTCTGGGACCTGAATCAGCACAGGAGTGCAGGAGGGGGGAGGTTCAGCCAGACACACGGGTCAATACCCAGATCTCCCCTCCTGCTCTCCACGTTCCTGCCGGGAAGAGCCGCTCGTGCTGCCAGGAGTCACAGCTCAGAGCTGCACAGCACTGTGGGCTGAGGTGGGCATGTAAAACCACCTGCATTCTCTCCTGAGTCCCACTAATTGTGCCAACTCTGATCCAGCTCTGCTCATGTCAATTATTTACCCAGGAACAGATAAAACCTTATGCTGAAGCTGAGACAAAACCTTTTGGTTGCTTCCAGAGCAAGATCCCACCCTCCAGCTCTGCTCTTGCTCAAGACCCCGCGGAAGGGCTCAGATGCTCAGATGGGAACTGACACGAGGAAAGTGGCCTCTGTCACCTGAGCATAGAAAAAAAACAAAACAAAAAGCCATCAAAGAAACCCAAAAGGTGATTTGGAACTGGCAAAGGCTGTACAGCCTGACCTAGTGGAAGGTATCCCCATCCATGACAGGGGGTGGAACTGGATGAGTCCTTTCCACACCAAACCAATCCGGGATTCCAAATTGGATTTGGGAAATGAAAAATGTTTACCCCTGCAGTATCTGAATACGAAAAAAAGCATTTTGGCCACATCCATTTCCCTACTAGCAGGTTAGTCCAGCACTCTACAAAGCCACATATTGGAGCTGGCAGAGTTTACTCTCTTAGATTGCTATTTAAAAGTGATGGGATATGGCTGAGATATGGGATATTCTCCTAAGCAAGCCTGTTTAAAGATTAAAAGGACAAAACAAATCAAGCAGACATGAAACCACTGCAGGTAGCTCACACCATACCTGCCAGTGCAGGCATGAAGGGAAAATCCATTCAATTCCTGACTTGGTAAAATTGCAGAAGAATGAACAACACTTGTAATGTACAGTGAGTTTTATTTCAAAATCCCTTTTCAATTACTTTGATTTTTTAAAAATAATCTTTTGCTGATATCACTATTTCCTCATCATAAATGCCTGAGGGGAAGAAAAGCAAGTCTGGGAAAATGTGGACCTTGAACAGCAACTCTGACACTTTGTTTGAGCCTCTCAAATCCCTTTCAATCCTTTAAGGGGATCTTGGAGCTTTGGCTGAGTTTGATGCCACTAAAAATCATTTTCTGAAATGCAAATATTTGCTCAGCCTATTTCAGGATGCAGGGGTCAAATGAAGGAGTGAACTTTAAAAAAATCTATGTCCATCCACTTCTGTTGAGGGTTTTTTAGCTTGGTTTGGTTTTTGAAAAGAACAGGAAGCAATTGTTAAGGGAGAAGGTAAAAACATTTAACTGTACTCAGCACTTGTTTGAGCACAAGTCAAGGCTCCCACAGCTTTGCCCCCTCGTGGGGAGATTGGAGAGTTCTTTTGGAAGTCAAACAGCATCATTCAGCAGTAGGAAAAAAAAAACCTGTTTAAGGGATGAATTAACAGGTCCAGCAGCACTGCAGGAAAAGCTTTCTGTGTTCATTCACCGCTTCATTCACTTTTTCTTTCAATTATACTCTAGCACAAGGTGAGCTACCGTCACTTCTTGAGTCAAGCATGGCCATTGCCAACCCCCTAAAAACCTGCTTCTTAAGTGTAGAAAGGATCTCAGTGCAATTTCAACCATGCTGTTTTCTGTCTGCAGATTTCACCGCAAGTAAGTGAAAAAAAATTCACTTACACATCTAAGGGCTATTTACAACTGAAATATTCGCATGGAAATACATAGCTGAAGGAATGACTGAGGACTGCTCACCTCTCAAATACTTTAAGAAAACCAGTTTTGCATGATCAGACTACGATCAGGCCCAGTGTTATTTTAACTCATGGCTGCTGTCATCAACCCAGCGAAAATGGAAGAGGAAAAAAAAAAAAAAAAAGAGGCAGCCATCTGGAAACACACCCAATGTGCTCAGGGAATTCAGAAATCTAGATCAGGGATAAGCAGGGGAAAAAAAGTTGGGTTTCTGGCTGTGGGATTGCGAGGCAGGCAGGGAAGAGCACAGCCACACCGGAGGTGCTGAGCTGCAGCACCAGGGCCATCTGCTCCTGCCTGGGTTTGTCACCTGAAAAGCAGCCAGGAGGGACAGCACCCAGGGGCCTTTGCCAGGGGAAGGTGCACGTGGGGCTCCCAAAAATGTACACTCACTGCAGCCTTTCAGCTGGGATAAAAGCATTTTCCAGGAGGGAGTTTCCCACCGCATCCTGATTTATCAGTTTGTCAGCACTGAGGAGTGACACAACCGGCTGAGGGGCAGCACAAGGCACCACCAAGGCCAAGAGCAGCCTCTGCCCCCAAACCAGTGACCACATCGAGCTCCTCACCTCCTCAGAGATATGACAGGGACAGAGGACTGACTGTTCAGCTCCCAACAGGTTTCACAGCACACTCAAACCACAAGGAATTCTGAATTTTATTAAAACGATAGATAAAATGCTTGCTTATCCCAAAATCATGTAAGATTCTAAAGCCAAGACCTGTTAATTTGACTGATTTCTGTTACGGGGGCTGTCAACACCTGATGTTCCTCCTGACCAAAGCCCTTAAATCCCTTGTCAGGGCAGGAAAAGTACCCCAAACAATTGTTCAGCTGACCCTGAGGTACCTCAAGCTGAAAAAACCTACTCTGCCTTCTTGGCGAGCCAGCACCAAACCTCTCTGCTCCTGAAGGAGGCGTTAGCCAAGATTTACTGCTTAAAAGAAAACTCTTGGTACAGAGAGTTTGGAAAGTGCCTCGGAGCTCAAAACCACAATACTTCTTCCTAAAAGCACTGTGAAATACTGAACTTCCATAAGGAAAGCTAAGGAAACAGCAGGAAGCTGAGGGGGAAGGAGACCCCTCAGTGCAGCAGTGGGGGCAGTGACCACACCACCCCAACTCCAATCCAGAGGCCTCCAGAAGGCAGGAATGCCTTTCCCAGAGTCACGAGTGAGAATCCCCGTTTCGGAGGAGGCAATTTCCCAAGCACAGCTATCAGATCCCTGAGTTTCCAAGCTTCCAAGTTAAGCACTCAGATTCTCTCTTTGCCAGCAGTCACACAGCAGATCTCACAGCCCCAGTGCCTCTGTCCTCCTGGGGCACCAAAGTGCAACTCCCTTCTTCCCATCTGTGGGATTCCGCAGATGCCATTCCAACAATCCACACCAACAGATCCTTCTGAATGATAGCAGAGTTTATTTTAATATTTTGTACAGCCAGCATTGGTCTCCAGGAATAAGTTATAATCTTACATAAGTGAGTCCACCCAAACCCACCCTTAAGGAATGTTCAACTTTCAGCATTTCTGATTCAGAGGGAAATTATTTAGAGGGTAAGATGCAGTCTGAAGAACGGGAATCAATCTGAATTTGTGATTAAAACTCCTCAGAATTTCTCAGGGTTTCCTTGCCTCTAACTGGATCACGGACAACCACAGAGGTTGTGTCTTTCAGGACTGCACTGAGAATACATTCATCCTGGGGACTACTTATTTTCCTAAACTGGGCAGGGTTTTGTTTCCTTTATCCCCAACTCTATGCCCCATGGCTCTGCTCTGCAGACACTTCACAGTCCAGTACAATCAATACCTGTAACAGATTTGTCCGGGACGTACTTGGATGCCTGTCCCACATCCTTTATTTGGCTGTTCTCAGCACCACCTAAAACACCTCCACTGCTCACAGCACATTCTGTCTGATGCAGCAAGAGGAACAGACCTTGATTTGCCTTTCAGCAATGAACACACAAAACAAATAAATACTTTTAAATCCTTTAAATGGTAACAACTTACACAGTTCCAGGGCAGAACCTCATGATCTACCTGGCCAAAAGCACTCCAAGGCAAAGCCTCGCTCACCTCCTTGAGGAACAGGGAGGGGGATAAGCAACAGTCCAAGAGGAATTCCTCTTTCTTCCATGCTCAGAGAATTGCCAGTGTCTGATACCAAGCAACTCACATTCTCTAACATAAAATAACAAAAAATAAAATGGATTTTTTTTTGAGAGATTGTATAAACATTTCTTTCTCCCTCTCCAAGAAGCAGCTCTGAAACAGCCCAGGCAGCTCTGGGAGATGCCATCCAGCACAAAACCAGAGTCATGGAGCCAGCCATTGGGCTCACAGCCTCCCTGCCCTGTTAAAGGGCCTTCCTAGGGCTCCCTGCAGACCTTCCAGCCTCACAGGAAAGTGTTTTCACCAGGAATTCCCTCCTCACTACACCTGGCAGCTTCCCAGCCTGCACAGGCCAGTGCCTGGACAAGCCTAGGGGGTCTGGATATGGCTTTGAGAAAATCAGCGAAGAGCACAAACACTGAATGTGATCCAGAATCCCCATCAAAGGGCTGGTGAGAGTTTTACTAGTCCTGGGCAGGTGAATGTTGGGGTGCTAGGGGATTTGATTCAGTTAAGAAAGTAAGAAAGGTTCAGGCAAGCCTTAAAGCTTTATAAAGCCACGGAAGCTGAAAGTAAGGTCTGGTTGCAGAAGCCCAATGCTCCTTCCACATTATGTTGAGACATCTCACAACAGTGATCAGCGAGTGAGAGAATGCTTTGAAAAGGGGGCATTTTTGTGATGTGGAGAGGAAGGCAAGCTCAGTGCTGTGCTCAGCCTTCTTCCCCCGAGGGGAGCGCAAGTTCTGGCGAAAGGAAACTCGCGGGGAAAACGTTTTTGTTTCCTACAGAGAACAACCCTGTCACTGAAGCCATGGAAACTTTCACAGGAAACACCCCAACGTAGCACCGCACTCCACAAGAGCATCCCAAAACACATTACAACAGAACTGCACTGACATGAAGGCTGTACACCTGTCCCAGGTGTGTGTTCTGGTGCCAGGGAGGGGGGGGGTGATTTTTTTCCCTTTAAGAAATTCTGTCCCAGTTAGAATAAAGCAAACCCTTTCTTTTAACTGTTCTTTTCAATGTTTTCTTTATATACAATCCTTAAAATACACTTAAAAATAGCTGCACACGTGTTGTATGGTTGTACCAGAGAAGGGCAGTTGCACAGACCGTGCCTCTCAGGACACTAAAAACTGTAAATACCCCCAATAGCCCCACTCTGCTCCAGCCCCCACGCTGGCCCCAAGGAGGAAAGGAAGGAACAAGCAGTTTGGAAATGGGAGTCTCTCACAAAACACGCCACTTACAAATCCCAGGGTAATTTCCTCAAGCATTTTTGTATCAAGTCCTTTCTTCAATGTTTGAGGTCACACTGCCATTTTAGCAATAAAATCTGTTGCAACATGCATGTGTCAGCTTCCCACTCAATCAACTGCAGCCCTGAGGATTTTTCTGGCCTGGTAGAAAGAGGAAATGTAACACAATTTCTGAAGTACGGCTGGTCCTCCGTTTCCAAACTCCATGTGGTTCCCTCGATGGCTCTTGGACACACACCCACACCTTTTTGTTGTTTTTTCCTCTAATACACGTTTCCCTCTAACCAACATGCAGATTTCTCCTCCCAAACATCCACATCTCGACGTCCCAATGAAACAATCCATGTCATCCATCCAGAGGCTTTCCCAGGTAGACCAAAGTCACTTCTGTGTTACCATACACAGCAGACACTGCTGGATACAAGCAAACTTTTGGCAGTCCTCTGAAGGCAACTCCCAGGAACTCATAGCCCCTCTCAAATGCTAATGTTTTGTCTTCCATGTCCAGGATAACTCGAATCCTTTCACCTATCTGGAAACAGAGACAGGAGGGGGGGTAAAAACAACACACAGAAAGAGCCAGCGTGTTCAGATGAAAACAAAAATAATGCAAAGTGTAATGCAGAAGAGAATTTCAAAGCAGGGCCGTCCTGTGTCTTGTGACTGATTGCTCTTATGATGGAATTTTCTCAATTTCACCACGACCCTGAGTACCTCTGAAGCAGGACAGCCTGCATCCACCACCTGTTTATGCTAATAACCACGACCCTTCCCATATGAACCCTCTGAGAGCACTGAGAGCAGGCATTACGTGCTGTGTGCTTTGGAAATACTGCAGAGCTTTGGAATCTTTGCAACGGGCTCCAAGTTACCTGAACTCTGTGTTCAGCTCCTGCTATCGCTGAGCAGCAACTGCTCTGCGAGGAGCAGTTTTAAAGACAATGGAGTTAAGAAAGGCAAGTGCCACCTACAAAAAAAGTCCCAGAATAGATTGCCGCTGACAGAGGTGTTCCCTCACCAAGGTAAAAGGAAATTTCAGTACAAAATGTAAAATGAAAACCCTAAAAAATACACACACACACACACAGAGGGAAACCAACATTGACCACAGCAGGAGCCTTGGACCCAGGCAGGCCCAGTGCATTTATCTAGCACACGTTATTTCAGACACCAGTGAAACTCCCAGAGAACAGCCACGAACACAGCAGGTATCACACAAACTCCTGACTCTTCTGCAGCCAGCCCCAGCACTGGGAATTTCTTCCAGCCAACACTAACGCACACAAGTGTTTCCTTTAAGCATGTTTTCTACAAGCACATCACTGCACATGTCTTAATAAACACAAAATACACCAAAGAATCGCCGATTTGAACTTTCACACAAAATTTAGGAGTATCAGATACCAGGTTCTACACAGGTCTTCACCCACAGGTGAAATGTAAGCCAGTACAAAGCCACAGCACTGGGGATCAGGCTGGATTATTTTTAAAGTCCCTTCTCTGAATATGAGATGGAAATTACAATTATCCAGTTTAAGTTGTAACACAAGCCAAGCCAGCAGTGATCAGGCAGTTGTATGAGCAAGCAGAATGACAAGACAAGCACTTCTGTAAGGACAAAAAGGTGGGGTGGCCTCTGCTCTTTAATACCCTGAAGTTATCTGAACATCAGATCCCAGATAAGGGATGCCACCCACGGGAAGGTGGCCAGTGAGCTAAGCAGCACTGCTGCAGGTTTTTGCAGGGAGACTCTCACCTGAGCACTAACTTCAGCTCACTCTGCCAGACAACAAAGGGGTACAAGCCCTCAGACACTCACCTTGCTGAGGGGCAAGTCGCTACTTCAGAAAGCTACAACAGCCTTTTCAGGTTTTATTCCAAAAAGCACTACGATGTCTAAGCAGACACCCACAGTACAGGTTTCACACTCAGTGTTTGAGATTAAAGTGTGGAAACAACTCAGGGTCAGGTGCACTGAACATCAGACAGGCGCAGCCTGCAGAAGCAGTAAATGAAGGGGGGAAAGGCTCACACGTGGAATCATTTGCTTCATGAAGGGAAGGCAAGGAGACCTTTGAGGGCCACTTAGGAGCAATCCAGCAGCCAGCCAGGACAGCGAGGGATACCCAGCACCCCCCCCTCCAGCCCACGCCAAACCCCCTCACCTGGTATTTGGGCGCGTTATTGCACTGGGGGAAGCTGCCGTTCACCTCCCCGTTATGCAGCAAGTTATTGTCCACCAGGTTCCAGCCCCAACTCTGGTCATCGCTGCCCAGCAGGGCCACGTAGCCCTGGCACTGCATGGCGGCGCGCTTGGTGGCGATGCCGATGACAGCCACGGTGCCCAGCGGGCCCTCCCACCACACCTCCCAGGCGTGCCGGCCCTCGCTGAAGCCGATCTTGGTGCGCGCCCCGTCCGTGCTCTGCGCGATGGGGTTGCGGTGCAGCGTGAAGCCGTTCTTCTTGATGTAGACGTTCCGCGAGCAGTCGTTGGTGCTGAAGGCGTGGTGGAAGGCACGGACCTGGGCGAAAGAAGGTGGGTGGGGGAGAGGGACGGGGCTTGCAGCAGCCAAGCCGCTGGTCAAGTGGGAGGTGTCCCCGCCCGCGGAAGCTTTAAGGTGCCTTCCAACCCAAACCATTGTGGTTCTAGGAGATAAAAACCTGTCATGCATCCCAGCCTCCCGCCCCCTTCGTTCCCAATGGCGGGTGGGCCGGAGGGCTGTGGGGGGGTCCCCAAGCGCCGGGGGTGGCGGTGAAGGGATGGCCCGGCGGGGTGGGGGTGTCCCCGCGGCTCGGGGGTCCCGGCCTCACCTTGCCCTTGTATGTGGGCACGTTGCAGAGGATGTCGGTGCGCAGGGCCTCCTCGGCCAGGCAGCGGGCGGCCAGGCTGCGCCACACCTCGCTGTTCTCGTCGCCGTGCAGGACGCGGTGCCACAGCTTGCAGACCAGCGCGCAGCTCCGCAGCTCCCGCAGCTCCAGNGAGCGGGGCCCGGGGGAGCCGAGGGGAGAGCGGCGGAGCTGAGGGGAGCTGAGGTGAGAGCTGAGGCCCCCGGGCCTCCCGAACCCCCCGGGACGGCCCCGGCAGCGCAGCGGGCCAAGCCGGCCCGGGGGATGGCGCCAGGGCCGGGCCTGCCGGGGCGGGGAGCGGTCGGACCCAGCTGCCGCAGGGTCCGGGGGGTGGCAGGGAACGACTCACCTGGGGCCCCCGGGGACCGGCGGCCGCGAATCTGCCCCAGCGTGAGCTGCGGGGAAGGTACCGGCCCTCTCTGTAGTGTTATTTGATCGCCAAGACTGAAGTTCCTCTGATGGAATGAATGGGCTCTGGCTGCTCTTTAGATCTGGGTCAACAAAAATCACGTGGGAAACATAACATAGTAAAAAGAAAAAAAAAGGTAGAAACACCAGAAACAAACTGTTTATTGCCCAATAGTTCAATAAATGCAGGGGTCTTAAGGCTGCGAAGTGGCTGCTGGGCTGTCACCCAAACCCCGTGTGCCTCTCTCCTTTTCCCCGCAGCGTCCCAGTCCCTCCAACACTTTTGTGCTGCCCTTTTTCAAAGCAAGCCCTTCACTGAATGTTCTGCTGATGTGCTTCCCTCAGCAGTGCTGTGACACAGGCTGCAGCGGGCAGTCACAGCAGGGAGGGTAAAGGTTGGTGAGCGCCATGGGTGTGCTCTGAGAGCCAATTAAATATGTTGCAACCTGTTTTAAATTAGTACTACTCCTTTTTAAAAGACTCGTTGTCTCATTTAGGTTGGGACAGACCGGTCTGTGCCTGGTACCGTTGCTGCTTGAGCCAAAGCTCCACTTGGGTACTGAGCTATCCCGAGCTGTCGAGGTGCCCGTTTCAAATCGGACGCTGCAGTTTCAAACAGCTCGCAGGATGATCTTGTTGCTTGATAAGTTTCTGCCCTAACGAGACCAACAACCACCTCAGCTGAAGCCTTGTTGTTTGTTTCTTTCAGGGGCGGCCCTGAAGCATGGCAGTTAAGTGGGACGGTGGCCATTCCTCCTCTGTGCTGTGCCTGGCGGTGAGCTCGGACGGGCTGGTGGCCTCGGGCGCCGAGCGGGGCGAGCTGGCGCTCTGGGACGGGGGCGGCTCGCCCGTGGCTCAGCTGCGGCTCCCGCAGGCGGAGGACGTGACCTCGGTGGTGTTCTCCGCCCGCCGCCCCGGCACGCTGTACACCTCCCACGGAGAAACCATCAGCGTGCTGGATGTCCGCTCCCTCCAGGAGCCCCTGCAGCGCTTCCGCGTGAACGAGGAGGAGATCAACTGCCTCTCGGTCAACGACGCCGACGGCTTCCTGGCTGCGGCCGATGACTCGGGGGCGATAAAGGTTGTGGACTTGGAAAGCGAGAAAGTCAGCCGGTCCTTGAGACACTCCAACATCTGCTCGTCTGTTGCCTTCCGACCTCAGCGGCCTCAAAGCCTGGTTTCCTGTGGACTGGACATGCAGGTGATTTGCATACACGTGCACGGTTATTAATGAAGTGAAACAGTAGTTACCCACCGGCGTAGTGGAGCACCCGTGGACTTTCACGGAGCATGAAGGTGTTCAGCCTGCAGTCACTGGAAAGCTCCCTCACTATTCTGAAGTAGTTTTGGCCCAAAACCTAGGTGTTGAAGCTGTTTGTGCTATGTTCCACCCAGCAGCTTCTGCCCTTGTTTTTACCCTCCTTAACATTAACAGTTCAAAAGTGAGTGGGGTGAGGGGAAATCAGAGGACGCTGGAAAGCTCGCTCCTGCCATGTTAGCTCTTTGTTGGACTGAGCAAAACCAGCAGCTGTCCCTAGGGATCAGCTGTGGCTGCAGATGAGGTGTAAAGGATAGTGAGAAAAAGGGCACAGTGCTTGAGGCAGGCAGGTAGAGCAGCATCTTTCCAAATGGAAGGTATCACTGTGAGGACAAGTGATTTGTGTCATTTATTCTCTGTTCTGTTAGCATCTTGGGAGCATCAAATGTTCTTTGCCTTTTCAACTTTCATATCCTCATCAAGAAGAAACTTTGTCCTTTGCATTCTGAGAAGACCCATGCTGGGAGTTAAGTCCAGAGCTGGCCACCCAGAACAGATACTTTTTCAGTAATTTCTTTCCAGTGGTTGAGGTCTGACCACATTCCTGGTTTAGCTCTGTATGAAAACTGTTGCTTCTTAAAGGTTTCTGTGGTTCCAGCGGTGTCAGGGTGAAGTTTGTGCAACTGTGTTGAGCGGTTTCACCCTGTGTTCCTGAAGCCAAAGTACATCTCACACCCATTAGAGCAAATACATGCTGATATTTAGTATAAGCTGTATTTTTCTGTGTTAAAGCCATGATGATAGATGCTGTCTGGGAGGAGTAAATACTCAGTCCCTCAGCTGGCTTAATTTTGGTCCCTAAAATGCAGAAACACAAGCTTGTGGCTGGAAACTTTTTATCATAATTGTAAACATTTATGTACAGCTAGGTACAAGTGAACTGATTCTTTTTTTGTGGCTTTTTACTGTTACTTTCGTTTATTGTAGCTCAGCAAGTTGGTTTTTAGGTGAAAGTCAGTGTCCCAAACCAGGATTTCATTAGTGTGGTTTTGTAGAATGAAAAGAGCACCGTTCTGCATTGAGGCTGCATTTAAGATACATCATTTCCCAAAGGGGAGCTCAGCTGCAGAACTCTGCAGCCCTGTGCTTGCACCATGCCTTTGGAGAAGTTATGAGCTCTACATGTTCTGGGCTTGTCAAACCCTCGGGGAAGCCATGGCTGATGTGAATTGAAATTTAGGTTGCTGGAGTTCTTTCAGGAGTTCCGATGAAGCAGGGAACTGCCATGAGGACAGAAAATACTTAGTTTGCAGAAATCTTGTCAGCAGTTGATGGATTCGATTCATCAGGCTGTTGCAGTGCTGTCTGTGATGAAAACAGGAGTATTTTCTGTAAGCATTACCCAGTCCCTCTGATTTACAGTAAATCACAGTTATTGTGGAAGTAGTTTTAATGCAGCAGCAACAGGGGTCACTGAAACAGGAAAGTGACAGGAAATGTGTTTCAGATGTTTTAGTGTGATTTGGAGTCCAGAAATGCAGAGCCAGGCTCTTTTGTGAACTAAATTTAAAGACTCCTGTACTTCTTATTGGTGATTATACTGAAGGAATATTTTTATTAATAACAAATTGAAACTTAACTTTAAGAAGCAAACAGTACACCAGTGCTGCATTAGACTGACTTGTGCTTTTCAGTCTGTTGGCTTTGAGAATGCTTATTGTCAATTCAGATCCTACAGAAGTCTTGAGAGCATTATTTTTAATTGGCTCAGTAAAAATCTGTAGTGCTTGAACTGCAATACAAGAGACACAGGATTCTTCACTGGAGGCTTGGAGGTGGGGTGGCATTGGAGAACATATAAGTGCATGACCTGCCCCACCTCAGCAGGTAAAGCATGCCCTACTCCATAGCACAAACCAGATCTACTCACTGGATATAAAAATAAATACAAATATGCCTATTTAAGAACCACAGCCTCAGCTACTGTTTTCCTTTTGCTCTCCTGTTTTTCAGACACATTCATGGAAGTGACTATTTTAGGCCAAGTAGCAGAGACAGAAATCCAGAATGATAATGATCTCTGTTCACTGCTAGCATTTCCGTGTCCCTCCTTCTCAATAATTGATGTGCAGTACATCATGATTACTACTGCTGAGATGAATGCAAAAGCTTTTAGAGCAGTGTTTGCATCTCTTTCATGGTCCAGAGGTCTGAGTCATTGACTGCAGAGTACGGCGGTGGGGGTTTGGAAAGCAGGCCAGAAAGCTTTGCTACATTTATTAGGGCAAGTTTAACCACTCCTCACCACAAGCCTTACACCTCTTGGAATCATGCACAGCCTTTGCTCTTTGCTAAGGCAAGAAGTGTGGTTGTTTATTTTACTCTTAAAGCTCCGATTTGAAGTAAAACACACAAATTATCTATTCATCCCATATTTTTTTTTTTTCCCCAGGTGATGCTGTGGAACCTGCAGAAAGCTCGTCCCTTGTGGACCATGAACCTGCAGGAGTGTGACATGGAGGAGGAGAGCCCACAGTCAGCTGGGCAGTTCTTCAACCCGCCGCTCGCACACTCCCTCTCTGTGGCCTCTTGTGGCAACGTCTTTGGCTGCGGAGCTCAGGATGGTAAAGTCAGGATATTCCGAGTCACCGGTGTCAGGTTTGAGCGGGAGCTGGAGTTCCAGGCTCACAGCCTGGGAGTCTCACAGGTGCTCTTCATGCCAGAGGCGTACTGGTTGTTGTCTGGAGGAAACGACGGGAAAGTCTTGCTGTGGGATGTCAGCAGCAGCGTCGGGAAGCTGCAGAAAAGTCCAGCAAAATCTCTGCACAGGAGGAAGGCCCAAGCAGCTGCTTCCAGCAGAAAAGATGGGAAGCTCAACAAAGTGGCCTCAAATGAACACCCTGGAGTTGTGCCAAAGCTCAGCATTGAGCACGGAGAGAAGGTGAACTGGCTCTCATGCGCAGAGATCAAAGGCTCCAGGAGAGTGTTGGTTGCTGACCAGACCAGCTCTGTATCAGCTTATCCATTGCCAGAACTTTAAGGCACCCAGGTGTTTACAGAGGTCTGGGGGAAAAAAACACTTCTCAGAGCCAGTTACATCCACTGACAGTGAACTGGATGGTGAACCCTTCTGGGTCCCTGGGAAGGGGAAGGGGTTGGCTGTGCACTCGGGATGTCCCTGGCCTCGTGCTGGTTCTTTGTGGCTTTATGTTCACAGCCACTGTCTCTTGCAGGGTTGGCAGTTTGCTGCTTGAATTTAAGTGAAACGGGTCTCTGTATTTAGGGGTAACATTTGTTCATGGCTAAGCTGACGTAATTAAGGCTGAAGGAAAAATTAGTGCTAAGGAGACACCCACAATGCTAAGTGAGCCTGCTGAACAGTAGCAGGGCTGTCACTGGCTCATCTCTATGTGGTATGGGCTGTTGCAGTGCTCTGTGTGACTGCTCCCATGAAGCTGTGTCCCAGTTGGCTTAAACTGGTTATGGTGGAATCTGGTTTTCATCACTCTGTCAGCAGCTGCATAGACTAGAGGTGCATCAATTAACGAGTAATCAAATGAGTTTCCTTGTGGTTGCCAACTGAACTTTTTCACTGCAGCAAAGGGAGAGGGGAACTGTTACACCTGTTTGCTGGGTCAGCTGTCAGTTAGTTGTGTATCCCAGCGAATAATATCTATTACACTTGTCGTAATAAATGCTTTCTCTCTCACTGTTCCCTTGTCCTTAGACTCACTCTAATAGTACTAGACTCACACAAAATTGTATCAAAAAGTGTTTTGTACCCCCCATCACAGGGACAATATGAAGGGCCAAAGGCACAGCTTCTCCTTTCCCAAGTACGTCCTGTCTTCCTACTTTGAAACACAATGAGCAGAATTTGGCTTGCTAGAAGCTTCTGTTTGTTTGCAAATTGAAGGTAGGAAGACCCAAGTGGAAATGCCACAGCTCTGGACATGTTCAGTTCATGCTGGATTTCCCATGAAGTGGGCATGTAATTTTTAAAAAAGGGTTTTTTTTCCTGGGCTGTTCTTATCCTGTCACAGAACTGAATTCCTAGTGCTGGCTGAGGACCTGCTGCACTGGTGGGGGGTTTGTGCTGCTGTGTTTCACCAGCTGGACTGTTACCAGACCCATATTATTATGGAGAAATTTCCAGCTCTTTTTTTACATACCCAGCTCCAGAAAACCATTATCCGGTTGTGCTGCCTCTCTCCACCCGTTATGGAAGAGATTCCAACTGCCTTGGTTTTGCTCAAAGCAGCTCCCTGCAACCAAACGCAACTCAGTCTCATCCAAATCAGATTTTACCTTTGTATCTTTTTAATATAAAAAAAAAAAACAAAAAAAACCAAAGGCAATCTGCTTGTACAGCCTTTCCCAGCAGGAGACTTTGGCCCAAGACATGATCTGGTGGGCGCAGCAGCAAATCAAAGCCAAAACATGGCAAAAAAGAGGAAAAAAAAAAAAAAAGGAGAAAAGTGTAGTTGCTCCCTTTTGTGCTACCTCTGCATTAGTTTCTCTCTGAAGACACGGGATCAGTGGGGCAGAGGAAGAGGTCGGGTCGGGCTGTGTGGTTCAGTGTGTGATATGTCCATGAACGTGTGTCGGTGCATCCATGACCTATATTTGGATATACAGGCTATAAAAAGCCTCGGAACAAACAACCTCCTGCAGGACTCGGATCCCCTATCCCTGCTGTTGCTGCCGGCTACAGGAGAGAGGAGCAAGCCCACTCCGGCTTTTCTTTCCTTCTTCTTGGAGTTCTGCAGGAGGATGGCGAAAGCCAGCATCTCCCTGCGCTCCCTGAACGAGACGCTGAACAGGTCCTGCAGGGCGCGGGGGGACGGGGAGGGCGCGGGGGGCTGGGCCACGGGACACCACTCCAGAGAGCCCATGAGCCAACCTGTGCTTCCCTGGAGACTTCTGTGGGCAGCAGACGTGGTGTGTATACAGGGAGGAAGGAGCTCGTGAACAGGCTTCATCTCTCCTTCACTCCCTGGGGAGGAAAGAGGGACAGAGCCATCAGCTCCATGGTGGTGTTCGTTCCCTAGATGCCATACTGGCTGTTGGCTGCAGGGTTTGGGCAGGTGCTCCATCACCCAGGGCCTGCAGCTGCATGAAGTGTCACCAGGCAATGAGGGCACTTGGTCTGTTCAGCCTGGAGGAGACTGAGGGGAGACCTCATTGAGGTTTACAACTTCCTTGTGACGGGGGAGGAGGAACAGACACTGATCTCTGTGGTGCCCAGTGACAGGACCTGAGGGAATGACCTTGTGTCAGGGGACATTTAGATTGGATATTAGAAAGGTTCTTCCCCCAGAGGGTGGCTGGGCACTGAAGAGGCACCCCAGGGAATGTCATAGCACCAAAGCTGCCAGAGCTCAAGAAGCATTTGGGCAGTGCTCTCAGGCACAGGGTGAGGTTGCTGAGAGGGGCCAGGAGTTGGATCCTTGTCGATCCCTTCCAACTCAGCATATTCTGTGGTTCCGTGAAATTTGGGCTTGCTGTTCTAATTGGAGATTTGAGATGAACTTCTGATTTTCAGACCATGCCTCAGAGGTTCTGAGAGGGTTCAAAGATAGGGAATAAGTGGTTATTGTGAGCAAAAAAAAAAAAAAACCCCGAGAATGGACCTTTCCTATAAATTTAAGGAAAGAAAATCACCATCACCAGGGAATCAGGACATAGGTGACGCTGATTCACCCTCCATTTCCAAAGCCTGCACTTGGCAGAGGAACATGACCAACAGGTTCACAGACTTCCTGAAAAATAATCCAGCCTCAGCTGCCCCTGCTGGCACTGGTCCGTGCTTGGCTGTGCAGCAGCAGGCACCAGTGGTGGTGGCTCAGAGCAGATATAAAGATATGAGCATGGATCTTCAAGAAAAACGTTGAAAAAGGGTCTGAAATTCTCAGCAGTCAGAGGCAGGCAGGATGCTGTCCCCACTCTGTGGATTTTCACATCTGGATTTTCATGTTACTGTGAGGGAGATGAGGCCCTGGCACAGTTGCCCAGAGCAGCTGTGGCTGCCCCATCCCTGGAAGTGCCCAAGGCCAGGCTGGATGGAGCTTGGAGCAACCTGGGATAGTGGAAGGTGTCCCTGCCCATGGCAGGGGATGGAATGAGGTGAGCTTTAAGACCCCTTCCAACCTCCAACTAGTCTGGGATTCTATGATACGTTACCTTTAAAGGCAAACTATGCAGTGTTGAGACATTTTAAAGTCAAATCAGGTGTAATACATACAACTGTGGTTTACCTGCAGTCGGAAGAATCCCTATCAAGAGTATCACAGCTGATGGGATGCAGTCCTTCTGCTTAGGAAATGAATGATTATGTGTTGACAGACAGACAGCTGACAGACTTGGAAAGAAACTGCTCCTCTTGTCGAGGTGCTGTTCATTCTGCTGGTTCACCTGCAGCCTTTCTGACTCTGATTCACACAATGGTGAACACCAAAGTAGCTATTGGAGACCTGACCAGAGGGAGAAACAATTAAACAACTCCTGAAAGAAAAAAAAAAATAATTCTGTGGGAAACTGCTTGAAGAAGTGTGTGTCTAACATACCATGCAGTGAGTGGAAGGGGAGAGCTTGGAGAAGTGCAGGATGCTGCACTGGCCTGGCAAATCAAACCCACATGACAGCTCTAAAATGTCATTTTCTGTAAATGCCTGAATAACAGAAATAAGGTTTCACACAGAACCATACTTCCAGAGAACTGGAAATCCTGGAGCTTCTACTGCCTTCCAAGTATGTTCTGTGTGCTAACAAGAAGGGAATTTTAAAAGCTTTCTGGTAAAAAATGGGGACGTGGTTTGTGTGTACACTAGTCAGAATTAGAGGTCACTGACTTAATGGTAACTTCACTTACACTAAAGGAAGAAGTGTTCTGAAGTCATGATGGAAATGAAAGCAGGAGGTTTAATGCATGCTTCCTCTTTTCATTCCAAACTTAGATCAAAAGGCAGCAGCACTCAGTCTACCAGAATTCAGTTACAGCTGTGGGAGATCAGTTATGGATCTACCGTGGTATAACTGAACAGACGTTTTTAGATCCAAAATGGGCAAATGCTGAAATGTTTGTTGCAGGTGCTTAAAAATGCAGAAGATCCATTTACAGACAGGCAATTAAAAAAAAGTGTCTGAGAGACAAAACTGGTCACCTAGTAAAGCGTTGGACTGAAGGCTGCCGAGAAACTACTGCTGCACTGAGAGCAGTATTAGTGATGAGATCTTGGATAACTTTACTCTTACTTGTAGAGGAGGAAGTTGGAAAATGGGCCATGAGGAAGCTTATTTACCATGATAAAAAGCTGCAAACCAGGGAGCAATTCCCCGGCAAGAACACTCATTATCTGACAACGGCAAACCCCGACTCACCCCACCTCAGTTTCTGCACTTGCTCTCTCTGTGCTGACAGATTCAATCCAATTATAACACATCAATCCTTCCAGTTCTCTGAACTCCCTGCATTTCGACATGACACCAGCTTAATTTTCCAATTAAAGTTCTATTTTCGTCCCAAAATTCTTGCTGAAGCAAGAGGAGTCCTACCGCAATAAGATGAGCTTTCACCCGGCTGCAGAGGAAGCCTCGTAGCCTCAGGAAACAACAGAAAATCGTTAGACAAGGATCTGCACAAGTGGACAGACAATGAATTAAGGTCGGGGATACTTAGTAAAATATGCCGCTTTTGAAGTCTTTTTATTTTCTCCTCATTCAGGTCCGCTGCTGACAGAATCCAAAGTAGGGTTTGTTTGGTTTGGGGAAGGGGGAGGCAGGGAGAGGGAGGAGCTGCTGACAGGAAAAAAAATCGTATTTTTGATCCATCTCTTATAACAACAGGCATTAAAATACCGTGGGATACGTGTCAAAGAATGAAAAAATGTTGGAAGGGTTTTGTTTTGGCTTTTTTTTTTTTTTTAAGGTCATCACCAGCTGCTGTGTATTTAGTTCACCTGAAGATACACGTAATAGGGCCACAAACATTAATAGAGTGTTTAACACAGGCAGGTCACAATTCAGAACTCAATTTCCTGAACATTAAAAGAATACAATAATAATGCTAACAAAAGCAGTGTAGCAAACTAGGAATGACAAAATGATAAAGAAAAATATGGAGATAGTAATATTTGCTGATGGTGTAGTTATTGTTAGCTGATACTGAAGTTCTGCCAGTAAAATAAAAAGAAATATCAGAAAAAAATTTGTAAGGAGTAGGCGATGTTCTGCTAGTAAATCACTATTGACTACATAGTACTGAGATAGTTGTTCAGTGTTTAGGAAGGGACTTTGAATTGTTTACATTAGCTTTCAGATCCTCAGGATTCTCAAGAACACGCCTTGATGTCAATCAGGTAACTGAGGAAAATGTGAACAAAACTGTCTTTATAAAAACCACCCACAGTGACAGAAGCCCAGCACACCCTGTATCTCCAGGAAAGAGAGAAATGGATAAAAAAATAAATACTTGCATTCCCTTGTACCTTGTTTCAACACAGCAAGTTCTTTTAAACCATGCAGTTTTCTTCAGCAAAAGTGGAGTGGCTTAAAACTCAAAACCTCATCTTTATAATTGACGATTTTAAATAGGGAAAAACACAACAGATACCAAATAATGAGATACCAAATAATGAATACAAACTATGGAGTAGTTTTTATCATAGTTGTTCCATGGAAGGACAGTCCCATTAAAAAAACACTGCAGTTGGTTCGTTAACTATTTGCATAATTTTTAATCAGAGGAGTAATGAGAAGTTCTGCTCAATGTTAAACGAAAAGAGTTCAAAAGACCGTGACATTACAAATAAAAGCATAAATCACCTCAAAATGTGTTAAGACAAAAACCTATGCCACTAATAATGCATATGGTTGAGAGCCACAGATACATCTACACACTAATTTTGCAGCTGTATTAGGATGCTGTAAGATCTCTGCACCACGAAACGGCCAAAACGACGTGGCCAAAGAGATGTGGCAAAAATCCTTGATGTGACAAAAACCTCACAAACCTTGGGAGGACCCTCAGAACGGGGTCTGGAGCTGTTCACAATGCGATGTCACGGCAGAAAGCCGCAAATCCTTCTGAAACTCCCTCTCTGTCGTTTTCCCCGGCCCAGAGTAGAAAGCAGGCTGCTGTCCCTGGAGGCTCGGTTCGCTCAGCTGGACTCCAGCCTGCAGAGCCTGGCGCACGAGTTCGACCTGCAGGCGGAGATGCTGCAGGAGGACCTGAGGCGGGACGCGCCGTGGGCACCTGCGGCCAGGTGAGCACAGCCAGGGACCAAAGCCAGCGACCAAAGCCCGGCTCCAAGCCCGCCCGCCCGGCTTTGGGCACTGCCGGGCACGGGGCAGCCAAGGCTTCCCAGGGCAGCCTGTGCCAGCGCCTCACCACCCTCACAGGGAAGGATTTACTCCTAACATCCCACCTAAAGCTGCTCTCCGGCAGTGAGTGGGAAGCCATTCCCACCCGCCTCTATCACGACAGCCGAGCCCGCCTTCCCCCTGAGGGCTCGCGGCCTCTGTCTCCCAGCAGGCTCGGCGGAGGAGGTGGGAGAGGAGAGGGAGGAGACAGCAGAAGAGGAGGAGAAGGAAGGAGAAGAGGAGGAGAAAGAGGAGGAGGAGGCGGAGCCGGAGCCCTCAGCCGGGCGGCGGGAACAGCGCCTCAGTGAGGGGCGGAGCGGAGCCGCCATTGCGGGAGCCGCGGCCTTTCCCGGCCACGGCAGCGGTGGGTGCCGAGTCCTCGCTGGGCCCCTCAGGGGCTGGAGGTGACAGGGGCCGGGGGGGACCAGGGGCCCCCTTTATCGCTGGGCGCCGACGTCCTGGAGGTTATTATTTTTTTTTATTTTGTCAATAAAAATAGCGGAAATAATAATACCCGCCTTGACGTGTATTTTTCTCCATGGCGAGTTCTCTGTGAGGAATGGCAGCCTTTATTTCGAGGGCCTCCTGTTTAAGAAGCTTGTAGTTTAAACATCAGTGGGTTTCTTATTTTGCTGTGTGTGTCTTTTTGTTTTCTCTCCCACAGTATTGCTGGGCCAAGTGGAAAAATCGTGTGAGGAGACAGATGACCCCCACAGTTTCAAGTCGTACAAGAAGGTGCTGAAGTCTTAATTCTTCATTTATCTTAAGAAAAAAGGAATTCTAGCTTTATAGTCCTAATTTAAGCAAGCAAATGAGGAAGAAGCTGCTCTGCTGTGATGTATTTCACCTTCAGAACCTGCTGGAAGCAAGCTTGTGCCAAAAGCAGCTCTCAAAGGATGCACATATACTGAAAAAAAATGAGTGAATGGAAGGTTAAGGTAACTGGAATAACATATCCAGCATATCTTATCATAGATAGGGAGTGATGGGAGAAGAGGGGAGTAACAGGTGGCTGGAAGAACTCTCACATTTTTCCCCCTCTCCTTACCACTTCCTTGCTGTCCCCAAGGCACCTGTTACAGCTTATAGGGAACTGCAGTAGAAAAATCTGGTACAGTTTTTCCGTGACTTCTGTAAAGATCTACTTCTTCCTCAGGAATCTCTCAGACCCTGAGCAAAAACAACCACTTAAGCAGGCTTCTAAATCCACGAACGTTTTCTTAAAGTAGCTGTAAAACGTTTTGTATTTTCCTTTATTTTACTTCCCATAAGGAACATAAATGTTTCTTTTTTGCTTTCAGGCCCTGATGTTGCCCTAGTGTTGTTCCTGTCCCTCAAGTCAGTATGTCGAAGGGATCCAAGGCGCCGCTTTCCTTGTCGGACTGCCTCTGCCAGATTTGCATGGAGATCTTTGTGGAGCCTGTCACGCTGCCGTGCAGCCATACCCTCTGTAATTCCTGCTTCCAGATGACTGTGGAAAAGGCCAGCCTCTCTTGCCCCTTTTGTAGGCGTCGAGTCTCCTCCTGGGCACGGTACAATACCCGCAGAAATACTCTCATCAACTGGGAGCTCTGGGAGAAGATTCAGAAGAATTACCCGAAGGAGTGCGAGCAGAGGATTAACGGACAGGATTTGGATGAGGAAAGTAAGTGAAATGTCACTTGTCCTGGGATGTCTCTGCTTTGGCACAGGAATTACTGTTGTGGGTGGACAGGTGTGTTACTGCTGGCAGAGACAGAGCTGTCCTGCAAAAGGGGCAGGGAAGAGGTGGGTAATGCCTTCTTCGTTTGTAGTGCAGAGGATGAAAATGATGTTGTCTGGTCATTTCAATGGGTATTTGTTTATGACTTTGGTGGGGGTATTGGTCTGTGGCTGCCTGGGCTTGTTCATTGCTCATTTGCAGCTGTAGCATCTGCAAGCAGAGTGTTTGAGTCTGTGGGTGTGGTTTTTTATCATTGTCAAGTAAGAGAAGTGGATTTAGAAAAATCCTAAAGGATTTTTAGGTGTCAGTTCGTTTGGTTGAAATTCCAGTGGTTCGGTCAATGCAAGAATCCGTGAGCTGAAAATTGTGGTGTCAGAGAGAAGGAAGTGAAATCTGATTAACTTTTTGAAGAAGGATTTTGGAGTTTATGATGTTGCAAGCACGCTTAGGGGGACGGTTTTGGTAGGTTGGCTGTAGGGCAACTTGTTCCACTTGCAGTGTTCTGAGGTCTTTTTAATGAAAAAGAGTGAAACACACAAATTATGGTCAGTGTACCAACAGAGAATGAATGAGGGAGTGGTTTGGAGTGGGAGGGACCTTAAAGATCATCCCATTCCTGCCATGGGCGGGGACACCTTCCACTCGATCAGGATGCTTCGAACTCCGTCCAGCCTGGTCTCGGACACTTCCAGGGATGGGGCAGCCACAGCTGCTCTGGGCAACCTGTTCCATTGTATTTACTTTATATTCAGTGCTTGGGAAACATCTTGCCACTATGTAGTACCATGCTTTTCTACTGTGTAAACTGTATTCCTTGGTATCTTTTTGCTTTATTCCTTCCTTTTTTAAATCACAGCGCTTGGTTTAAGTCAAATCATTTGCATGAGAGGGTATAGAATTAAAACCCTTTGTTGTTGTTAAAATTCGTTGTTGTTGACTGTCATGACTTTGTGTTTGTTGACTTTGGTTTTTTCCTCTCCTTCCTCTTGATTAGTCTGTGTTCCCAAGCCGCAGCACCAGCTGTGCAAGCCTGGGGAGCTGAGGCAGGAATATGAAGCAGAGATTAGTAAGGTAAGTGTAAAAATACATTTAATAACCATAAATACTTCGTATCCAGTTATTTGAATTGTTCCCACAAACAGATGTAATTTTATTTAATAAAAAAGATATTTAAAAGGCCACTGCAGCTGCAAGAACATACTGGTCACTCCTGAATCATGAATTAAGTTGATGGAAGAGATTTCTTTATATATGACATGAAGTGACATTTCTCAGGTTTTCTTGATCTATACCTCCTACCTCATCTCTCAATGTACATAAAAGTAGCAAATGTAGAAATTTGGAAATGTTTGGGCTTTGGTTTTATATTTGTCTTCTTGATCTCCCTCTAAGTAAGACACCGCAATTAGATAACCTTCAGTAACGAGCATACAGCATTTTCTTTCTTCTTTGTTCACTCTGTTACCCGTGCTCATTTAAAAATCAGTAAAGATTTTAAAGAATTCTCAACTTTGGCCTATTTTAGGATCCCTCTCCCAATTCAGACAAAGTAGTATAAAGACTGAGAGTTGGAAAATATCTGGGAATGCACCTTCCCCTGAGATCCCCTCACTGGTGATTACAGGAGCAGATGAGGCAGAGCACTGGGGGGAATTTCCAAAGAAGGCTTTATTCTTGAAGTACTTTGCTCTCCTCGTGGAGTTGCTGGTAACTGATCTCTTAGCATGTCTGCTGTAAGGAAGGCAGATTTAAAATTCCTGGCCTGTTATTTTGGGTTTTGTGTGTTTCAAGAGAGCAGCACTCTTCTAGAAGACAGATGTGCTGTCTTTGGGAGATGTAATGATAAAAGCAGGTGCTGTGGGATAGCTGGTATTCAGCCTTAGAAAGAATTCTAATCCCAGTTTCTCTGTAGATCCATGTATTTGGAGATCTTAGTTTTTGTTACTAATACTTTGAAAAGGTGAGGAATGGAATTTAACCTTGCAGGTGAGCAAGGTTAATGGTATGATCTTACAGAAACCAAAGGGTTTGTCACTGTGGTCAAACTCAAACTACACACAGTATCCTTGTGATTCTTACATCTTTGAGACTCGTGCAATGAAATACTGCTATATTTTGTGAACAGTGAATGCTTCACGTTTAAGGAGTGTCATCTCAGAGGTTCTGGTGTAAAGTGTGGCCCTGCAAGAGTAACCAGGTGGAATTTTTCAAATACCTGGTTTAGGTGGAGGCAGAAAGGCGAGCGCATGAACAGGAGGAGAACAAAGCGAGCGAGGAATACATCCAGCGGCTGCTGGCAGAGGAGGAGGAGGAGCACAGGTTGGCAGAAGAGAGACGGAGGGAGATGGAGAAGCAGCTGAAGCAAGATGAAGAGCTGGCCTGGCAGCTCAGTAACAGTCTGGTGAGTTAGGATCAAGTTGGACAGCAGCAAATGTCAATACAGTGCAAGCAACTTGGACTTCTCAGTGCAAATGTTGAGATTTGGAATAGTTAAAATTTATTTTAGTTGTAGTTGGAAGCTGTTGTCACCCCCCCCAGTACTTTAAAGCCTTGACTGACCATTAATTTTTGAAAAGCCAGGGGGAGGGTGAAGCCTTTGTAATACACACGTGAAATCCAGCATCCAATATGTGTGCTGCATGTTTCCGTTGTGAAACATTTTAAAACATTAATTTTCTGCTGTATGCTTCCTTTTCCTCATGATTTTAAAAATAATTTTAAAAAATGAGTATCTGTAACCTGTACTGGAAGAAAAGAATGTACAGTGAAAATGTACCTTACCTTTTGGAAGTTTTGTTTTGTTTTGTTTTGTTTTATTAATTTGTTTTGCTTAGTTGAATTTTTGCTATCCAATGATGAAACCTGTGTACTTATTTGAGAAAAGCCCCCTGTCCTCAGTGCTAGATCCAGGAAGGTGTACAGAACAGGTAACATTTCTTTCTCTGTAACCATCCGTTACTCACAGGTCTAGAATTCTTTGGACAAAAGTAACTAATTCTGCAGCAAAACCAAAGTAGTTCCCTGATGTTTCTGCAGTTTGTGTTGTGTTTTCTTTTACCTAATGCTATTTTTACTTGTCTGGAAGAATGAGGATCCTGAGGGACATGTGCCCAGCAGCCCGTCACCAGCACGCAGCCTCTCCCTTCAGGCATCCCCACTGAACCTGGGCAAGGCAAAGAACAAACCAAGCAACTCTGGAGACATTCAGAAGTAAGGGATTCAGCCAAGTGTTTCTTTAATTATTGGCTTGTTTCAGTGTCCCTCTGCCCCATTTGCTTCTCTGCAATCCTGTAGGCCAGCGTCCCAAGACAACTGGGGACAGATGTGAAGTATGGAAGTTTAAAATATTTCCTCATAGGAGGAGAAGGGAAACACTTGCCTTTTTGTTGTTTTGTGTTTGTCAGAATGACCCTGAAGATCTTGAATAATGCAAAGAACTGGCAATTCAAGGACAAAATGTTTAAAGGGGAATCCTTTTTTTTTTTCCTTTTAAGGTATCTGTCTCCAAAGAGTTATGGTATGCTGGGATCAGCATCGTTCTCCAGTACCCCAAGAAGAGGCAGAAACAACTCTATCTCTGTGGTAACTGGAATCATTTTGGTATAAATTTCACAGTTTGTAACTGGGGGATATTTTCCTCTTGCCTGTAGGATTCCATTCCTCTATTCCCCTTGCACATCAGCGCTGGGCAGGTTATATTGCCCTTTTTAAGCTACCTACCTTCAGTAGTCACAATTCCCAGTTCTGGAGTCCAGTGGGAGAGGGTGCACCCTGATTTATATCATTCCATGGCTGGCTGATCATTCCTGTAAAGCCTCCAGAGAAGATGAGCGGGCTTTTACAGCTGGTCTGAGTCACTGATAAGAGGAAAATGCAGCAGTTGTGGTTTCAGTCCTTTAGCTGGGCTTCTACAGTTACTTCAAATATTTTCATTATTATTAAACAGGTATTTTTTAAAAAGAGAAGTATCTGAGTTGCTACCCCAGAGCACTCAGGGGCAATGGAGCCATGAGAAGTGAGTTTGGTATTTATTCACACCCACGGGCTTTTGATAAACCTACTTCATTAGTGGTGTGTCCCTTTTCTTCAGGAGACCAACAGCAATGAAGGCAACAGTTCTGCGCTACAGGATGAGCAAGAGGAAATGCCAACCCTGTCTCCACAGCTGACCAGTGTAAATAAAGATTCTGGTGCTAAGGATTCATTTTTGGAATCATGCATGAACTATTTCAGTGCCTCGGCTTCGGGTGAAACTGCCACTGTCAAGCAGGAAAAAACACCGGGACCAAACGGTTTAGAAGATGGAGTTCCAGATGCACTTCATGGAACCGCAGAAGGGGAAGGGTCTAGGACAGTTCTTTTTAGATCCGAAGGAGATGATGATGGAATTGAGTCAGACAGTGGAAATTTAACACATGCTCAAAGGGTAAACCTTGAAAAGTCTGATGAAACTTGTACCTCTGGTCAGTTAGCAACGAATTGTGTGATGTCTGACAGCCAGACTGCATTGCGTGATCTGGGGGAGGAGGCTGGACATTCAAATGGAGAGACGCCAGAGAGGCCACAGAACTCTAAGGAGACTCCCAAAAGGAAGTTACTGGAGGTCCCAGCTGATACCATGATTGACTTGGGCATGCTTGATAAGAGGAGAAGAACCTTTTCAGAAGGTGCAGAAGACCAGGGGGAGCAGATGAATGATTTTAACTTGCAGGCACAAAGAGCCTTTGAGCAGGAGTTCTATGAAAGGCGCAGGCAGGAGGAGGAGGACAGGCTTCTGGCTCTGCAGCTGCAAAAGGAGCTCAACAAGGAGGAAAGGATACTTAACCGACAGAAGGGCTCTCCAGATGAGTATCTGCTTCGCACCAAACCACCTCGGTCTGTGAAAGACTCTTCTGCCAAGAAGGGAACTTCCAAGGTGGCAAAAGACTCCAAGGGATCAAAAACACAGGCTGACACCAATCACCACAAGAGCCGGAAAGGTTCCTGCAATGAAAACTGGCAGTCCCCTGCCAGGGTCCGGGTGAAATCCCCCAGCATCAAGGAGGGAAAGGTTTTGAATTGTGTGGTTAATACCAGTGACACAAATGATATTTGTTCACTGCCTAAAAACAAGCAAAAGACAATCCTGCAGATGTTTAAAAGCCCTGTTGCAGAGTAGATCAGAGCCATGGACGCGTGTTGGAGTGGGAATGGGAACTGTGGTGATGTTCTCCTGTGCTAGGCAAAGCTTCCCTAAGCAGTTCTGAGTGGTTGCTTTGGAGGGGAACCACTTTGGGCAGCGGTGCTGTGAGTTCTGAGAAGTTTTAGTAACATACACCTCCAGAATGTACCATTTTTTAATTGTTATTTTCTTGAATATTATTTTTCTAGCACTCGCAGCACTTCTTGCAGGGATCGGAGCATTTCTTATTTTCTAACTTGCACATGGTTTGGAGTGTGAATACTGGTAGTGTTGGAAAACAAGGATAGCTGATGATCTGGTCTGAAAATGAGAATCCGAAGCCTTTAATAGAAAAGATGCACATTCCACGGAGGAAACGAGTGAAAAATGAGTCTGTATTCCCAGCTGGCTGTCAGCTGCAAGGTTGAAGCTTCCTCAGCACAACCACTGTTCTGTAAACTGAAGCACGTTGCTGGAATTTAGGCTGTTTCTGGAATTGCATTGTTGGCACACCCATTAACACGAGTGTAACCAGACAGCCACTCTTTCCCTCTCATAAGCTCACCCCTCCCTTGGACATAGAAAAGAGAAACAAGTCCTTTTCCACTGCCAAAGCCAAGGATCTTTCATGGATTGCCAAGGCCATGGGCTCCCAATTCACTTCTATTCACAGAGATCTCTCCTGCAGATCCCATTGTCCCTGTTGTTGCAAACAAGATAATTTGTTTTCTTATTGTTAATGTTCTGCAACTTTATTCTTGTGCAATAGTGTTAATGTTTAATGCTGTTTAATTTTCATACTCAAACTGGTTTGAATGTGGTTAAAACAATAGTCCAGAAGCCAGGCACGATGGAGAAAGTTAAAAGGGGAAAGAAGCAACTGAAAACTGGAGTTGTCAGTAATGGCATAACTGTAATTAGAGATTCACATAACTGCCCTGCCTGGCTGTACCTGTGTCCCTCCATTTCTAGAGGCACTACTCAATACCGCTCCTGTCGGGTTTAAAACTAAAATAACTCCAAAAAATTGTAATTGAGATGTGGAGGTGCTGAGGCCTGCAGGAAGTTGAGGCTGGGGAAGAGGCAACCAGATCCTACTATGCAGAGGAAGTTTTCTTGCTAGTTGTTTTATCTGTTGTTTTATGAAGCCATATTTTGGCTTTTCTTTGGTTCTTCGGAGCTACTTTTGCACTGTTTGTGTTTGGAATGGAGCCAAGTGCCAGCTGCAGTGCTGAAGGGTGTGTGCTAGTCAGCAAATGTTTGAGTTTTGTCCTTTTTTTGAACCCATTGATGACTTTAATTCTGTTCTGGGACATTCCTAACAGACTTGTTTCTGCAGCAGCATCTTCTGATGGTTTAAGTTTAAAAAAACCCAAATTTTATAGAAAGCATGACCAGCACACTGAGCCAAAAATATTGTTGGGTGGGTTTTTTTTCCCCAAAGCCTGCATGTCTTTATCATTGGTGGGCTTCTCCTAAATAAATAAAAAAATGTTCTGTTCAGAGGTGTTTTTTGAGAAAGTTACAACAGGTGACCAGTGGCAAATCCTTTTATTTTTCTTCTGCTGCCTCAGCCATTGTTCTGGAAGCCTTCATTCAGCATGGGCCTGTTTTTCTTTAATCCTTACTACAGTTGGGATTATTTTCTGTCTTAGCCATGATGTCAAAAAAAACAAAAACAAAACAACTTAATTAAAGAGGTTTTTTTAAGAGAGAGCTACTGACTGTTTTCATGCTGGTGACCCTCAGCCTTTCCAGTCAGGGTAAGTCTGTAAAAAACAAATCCCATTTTCAAAGCAGAAAGGGAGAACAAAAAAAAAAAAAAAGACTAAAAATTGATTGTTAGCTAAAACCCAAACTTATCTGCAAAATGTACAAAACCTGTCAGCTATAGCAGCAGCCCTGTCCAAGGTGTGGTGCTGCAAGCCCTCAGGTCCCTCAAATGATTCCATTCCTCACCATATCCATGGCACAAGAATGATCACCAGGCATAATTTGGTTTATTCTTTTAGATCTTCACTTTTAGGGGGTGGAATTTGGCCACATCTGAGTGGATTTTAGTTGTACCAACAGCTTGTTTTTGACCCTGTGGTCCAGGAGCTTTGAAGCAGGTGACATCAGCTTTGTTTTACTGGTGTTAGTGAAGCAGGCGTCTGTATTTGGAATGTCTGGGCTGGTGTAACAGTTCACTGCTGGTCACCTCAAATAAGACAAATGAATCAGCCCTGGTGATTCATTTGTCTTATTTGTGAACAAGTTCAGCTTGTCCAACTGCCAGGAAAAACAAAACAAGTGCCAAAACCCCACAACTTTTACCCCAAATACAAACCAAAACTTTTGGTTCCTTCACTGAGGACCAGAGCTAGTGTGGGGATGGAAGGCAGGGAGGGAATAAAAGAGGGAACAGATGTACCTGCTTCCATGGCAGTGAGGTAGTAAATCATTAGAATTCTAGGGAAATCTTGGCTTTCTCTGGTACTCAGAGCTGACAAGTGTTACTGGCAAGGTGTTCAGCAGCAAGGCAGCCACATCCCTGCTGTGCTGGGAAACTGCAAAGGAGCAAGACATTCCTGACATTTCTTCAGGTGGCCTGGGGATCAGAAACACCTGGTATGGGAGGTGGGGACAAATCCAAGGGTTTCCCCTTCTGGCTTTGTGACAGTGATGGCAGGGGTGCCCTGTCAGGGCTCCCTGGATTGGTGCAGGCAAGCTGTTCCTCAACCACCTCAGGTCCTGCCTCACAGAATCGCAGAATGGGTCAGGCTGGAAGGGACCACAGTGGCTCCAGCAGGGTCATCCCAGAGCACAGGGCACAGACTGTGTCCAGGCAGCTCTGGAACATCTCCAGTGAGGAGACTCCACAGCCTCTGGCACTACCCAGGGCTCAGGCACTGCCCAGGAAGGTTCTTCCTCATGTCCAGGTGGAACTCCCTGGGGTCAGCTCCTGCTCGTTCCTCTGGTGCCATTGCTGGGCCCTGCTCAGAGCCCTCCCTGCACACAGGGACACCCAGGGCTGAGGCCCCTCTCAGCTGGGGCTCCTCTCGAGGCTGAACAGCCCCAGCTCCCCCAGCCTCTCCTCATCAGGGAGGTGCTACAGGCCCTTCAGCATCTCCGCAGCCTC
>VWYO01000284.1:123912-153955 GCA_013400275.1 Rhadina sibilatrix
GTTTGTTGTGGGGGCGGCGGCGGGGGGCGATGTCACTAGTTTTTATTTTGCACTTTCTCCAGCTCAGTTAAGGTCTTAAAATACAGCTGCCTGTCACCCAGTGTGCTTGTTGTGGCAGGTTGGGTGTTTTGGGAAACCAGTTCCCTCAGTCAGTTTGGCTTTCTCCGTGGTTTCATGTGCAGGTTATTTAGAACTGACTGATCTCCAAAGTGTATTCTGTGTTCAAACCAGAGCTTCTTGAGTCTTGCCCAGAAAACCTGAAAAACATCTGAATATGTTTTGCCCAGGCTGATGTTGTCTGTGAGCCTTGTTTTGGGCAAAGTGTTTTTGTCATTTTGGTGACTTGCTGCGAACTTAGGAAGAATTACTACAGATACCAAAGGTGCTCCCAGACTGGTTCATCTGCATTTTACCACTCTTCCTCTCTACCAGCCTTCCTAAAGGGAAAATAAGCTCTTTGGCAGTCCACCACCTATGGAGATGGTGGTGTAAAGAATTGTGCTGAAGGAGAGCTTCTTTTCCTGAGGGAGCTTCTGTTGATGGGATGGTTTTTGAGGAGAAATTGGGAAGTAGAGGCTCATCCTCTGAGGAAAGACTTAACAGGTGTTGTTAGAAACTGTTGCTTCATTGTGAGCAGCAACATCAAAACTGGGATTAGTTGCACTTTAAGTGTTCAAAGCCAGTCTGGACAGAGCCTGAAGCAATCTGTGGTAGTGGAAGGTGTCCCTGCCCATGGCAGGGTGTAGAACTGGATAAGCTTTAAGCTTCCTTCCAACCCAACCCTTTCCATGATTCTGTGATTTGAATAATTTTAGTCATTATACAAAGAACTCTATAGACAAGTACTACTTTCTCCCTCTTGGCTGCTTTTTTTTTTCCTTCTTACATAAACTGAGCTTCTGCTGGTTTGATTTTGCCTTTCAGCAGAATCAGTAAATCAGAGTGTCTTTTCTTCCATCTCTAAATGTCTGTTATAAGTGGATAAAAAACTTTAGCAGCTGATTTAATATTCTTCCTGTTAAAATGTTAAGTCAGGTTTTCATTTTCCTTTGTGTATGCCTGCTTGTGTTTGGAAAATTCATAGAATTGTGGAGTGGTTTGGCTTGGAACTGACATTGGGCAGGGACACCTTCCACTGTCCCAGGGTGCTCCAAGTCTGTCCTTGGACACTTCCAGGGATAGGGCAGCCACAGCTGCTCTGGGCAACCTGTGCCAGGGCCTCACCTTCCTCACAGGGAACAATTTCTTCCCAATATCCCACCTAATCCTGCCCTCTGCCAGTGTGCAACCATTCCCCCTTGCCTGTCCCTCCATCCCTTGTCCAAAGTCCCTTTCCAGCTCTCCTGGAAGCCCCTTTAGGCAACTGGAAGGGGCTCTAAGGTCTCCCTGGAGTCTTCTGCTCTCCAGGTGAACACCCCTAGCTCTCCTAGCCTGGCTCCAGAGCAGAGGGGCTCCAACCCTCACAGCACCTTTGTAGTTTCCTCTGGATTCATTCCAACAGGTCCATGTACCAGGAAAATGTCTGACCTCTAGAAGAAAATCCAGATCATGCTAAAACCCCTCAGATGGTTTCCGCTAGGTTTCAGTTGCTGGCAGGAAGAAGCCTGGCAGTCCAACCTGCAAGCATTCCCTTCCCCCCGAGCTGTGTATGTTTGTCTCCCTTCACAGTTGTGCTTCAGGGATAAATGGCAGCTGATGAACCGTTCCTCCTAATTATTAATGCTTTGAGAGAGAAAGCTGTTCTGGGCGCTTCCAGTCAAAACGCTGTGATTTCCCTTTGGCTTTCCAGGTGCCAGTGAAAGCGTGGGGAAGCATATGCTCGAAGCATGCAACAACAACCTGGAGATGGCTGTCACCATGTTCCTGGACGGAGGAGGGATAGCAGAGGAGCCCAGCACCAGCTCGGCGGCCGTGTCTGCTGTCCGCCCGCACCCCGAGTACGTACCCGGGGACACGGCTCTGCCGGCCAGCCTGTCCCACAAACGGCCCACAAATGTCACCGTGCTGTGAGCACGGCAAACCAGGCAATTGTCACTTTTCACACACTGTGAAAGGGTGTGAAGCACGCTGTAACAGACACAATTGTCACGGCACCACACACTGCTTTGATCTTGTTCTGGGTGTTCTTGTTTGTGAATCTCTTGCACTTTAGGAGTTTTCTGTAGCTTTCACCTACTGTTTTTTACAAACAAAGCCCAAGTCGTTAAATTAGGGATCTAGTAATAAGAGAGGCTTATTTTTAAATGCTTCAGCAATCTTTGTTTTACACTAATTAGGCAGTTAGAGAGTTCTCTTGGTTTGGTTCTTATAAATGAAGCCACCTTACTCCCATTTCATAGATTCATAGAATTTAAGGTTGGAAAAGACCTCTAAGATCACCAAGTTCAGCCATCAACACCACCATCAGGTTCACCACTAACCCATGTCCCCAGGTGCCACATCCATGTTTGTTGAACACCTCCAGGGACTGTGACTACTCCACCACTGCCCTGGGCAGCCTGTGCCAGTGCTGTAGAACCCTTTCTGCGAAGAAATTTGCCATGATATGTAACATAAACCTCCCCTGGCACAAAATGAGTCCATTTTGTCTCATCCTGTCTCTTCTTACCTGGGAGAAGAGTCTGAGTTGTGAGGGTTTAACCCAGTTTGGCCCTGGAAAGGCCAGCCCTGTACACAAGTGTGCAGTGGAATCAGCAACTTCAGCACCTTCATCAGTCTCTTACACATCAGATGCCTGCAAAGGGAAGAGAATTTCCACTTAAGCATGGCAGACAGTCTCAGTGCTGCCTATTAATGTGACTGCTTGGGATAAAGGGAATATCTTGAGTGGTATAAATCACATTCATTAAATATGGTAAATTAAACATAAACTGGGCTTTTGTCCTTATAAAAATCTTCCACTCCAGGAAAAAGACAGCTAACTTAGAGGGGAAAATCCTTGCTCCTCATACTATTGAAGCACATCTATAAACTTAAACAATTCTTTTAGTGCTAACCTTTATAGCTGATGTGAGGTGCCTTCCTACTTGAACCTTTCACAAAGCTAAAATAGGTATATAGGTTAGTGTTCTTATTTCTAGACAATTTCTGGCACATCAATGACTTCAGGTTTTTCTTGGAATACTTTCTTTTTTATACTCAACACCCTCCATGTGCTGATCAGCTCAGTGTTCCTCCTGGGATGGGAGAACAGTAAATGTGCAAATGGAGAGTAAGTAGCTGCACAGAGCAATCAAAGATGTGGAGGTTAAGAGCAAGGTTAGTGCATCCTGCTGACATCCCGAGTTACTTTTTGAAGCCTGCATGGTCAAGAGCTGCAAAGTGCACACTTCACACCTTGGAAGTGTGAGGGAAGAGGGAGTTCATGGACAGGATGTAGCAGTGAATGAATCCTTCTCCACATAGATTCGTGGGCCAGGTGACCACACTTGTCACAAAGATGCTTGTGATTTCTTTGTGATTTCCTTTCCTCTCCTAATTGTAATTTTGGATTATCTGTAAGTGTCTGCAGTATAACTGACTGAGCTGTTGACATGTGAGGGAGCCTAGCTGTGTAAGCCAAGAACTGCTTCAGAAGTCGGGGAAAATGGCCATCTTGACCTTGTCCTTCCTCTGGAAAAGAGAGAGTTCTGACTTTCAGGTGGAAGCAAAAAGTCTTCTGGCAGACAAAAGCTGGTAATAAGGAAGATAATATTTTTTTCTATGTAGCTAGCAAGGAAAGTAGGATGACAAGTGGATTATTTAACATGTCTTGCTAAGTTTTTTAGAAACTTCCAAGTTCTAACAAAGTTATTCAAGAACAAAAAGTATTTAAATAGTAGATTGACAAAGCCTGGGATCCAGTCATTCAGGGGTTTGTGTAATCTTCTGTCAAAGGTCATCCATGCCAGCTCTCAGTGCACAGGGTACCATGTCCAGCAGAGTGGGAACAGGTGCTCCCTTCAGGTCCAACTTAATCCCAAACTTTTTCATTCTGTGCAATGGTAGAGCAGCATCTTTAACAGGTTCAAGTTGCAGGAGCCTTGGAGCATAATGAGATGTGGTTTGTACAGTACTTGGAATATTACTGTCTCTCTGATGTTTTCTGTTTTGTTTCTTCTCCTTTGATAGGGATGAAGTACGAGCTCCAATTCCTCAAAAGCAGGAAATCTTAGTAGAGCCTGAGCCCTTGTTTGGAGGTAGGCTTGTGTTCTTATTTCGTTTTTGTTTTCTTTACCTTGAGGTGAGCTAAGTGACAAAAGAAAACCAATACTTGTTGAATATGAACAAATAACACCAGTGGTATTGAAAACCTCACACACGAGAGATGTTTTATTCCCAGGGGTACTAATTTGCTAAATCTTGTTTCATGAGACTTTGTGAGGTGGCAGCCAATTAACTTAATTAAGTATACATCTGTGTTCTGGGGGTCCAGAACTGTGGGGTACAGCTGTGGAAATGTTTGAGATGCTGGGATGGAAGATGGAGCCTTGGCTGATGAGTGAAAGTGAAGAGGACAAATGCCTGCATCTCGAGGAGATGACAGATCAGAAAGAGGGGCTGAACTGTGTGGTTGCTCGTACCCTTCTCCATTTCTCATGCAGGAATTTAATTTGCTCTTTAAGCTGTGCTGTGCACAGCTACTTTTCTTGTCTCTGTCCTTCTCATGTGGAGCAGGTCATTCCTGGGCTGGCCTTTGGCATGTCAGGTGGTTTGAGAGCTTTGCCCTTTTCATTGAGGAAGGCTGTGCAAGTGCTCAGCACTGCAGAGGTCTCACACCCACGGGAAATGCTCTTTTCTGTCATGTAGTTCCTGTGTTAGAAAGGAGAGGGAGGCCAAGCTTCAGGTTTACCCCTGGGACTGATTTTGTCTTGATTCTGTTCTTCAGCATGAGAGAGGTGTTTAGCCAGGATGCACAAGCTGAGGTTCAGAGGGCAGCACACAGTGCCAGGCAATACAGGTGCATACCACTTGCCTTTTTGCTGTACTTGCACACATAGCAATATTAACTTTTCTAGTTTTAGTCCTTGTAGCAATTTTTTCCTGTTTGTTTTGGGAGCTGGAAAATTTAGACTCCTTTAATATGCTTCAGTCCCATCAGAAAATATTTATTCCTTAGTCAGAATATGAATCATTGAAATGGACTAACTTAACTTTTACATACTGATGTGAGATGCATAAAGTACCAACAATTTGAAATACACACTTAATTTGGGTAAAAAGGGAATGACATGCAAAGTATCTGCTTTTATTGAAGTGCTTTTGTGCTTCTGTGAGCTTTATTGATACAATTTCATGGCACCTTGTCAGCAGCAGTGAAGCTGACATGGAAACAAACTGTGTTTGTCTAATCCTTGCACTTCCCATCCTGCCTGGATTTTGGAAGTGGGGTGTTTAGTAGCAGAGGAGGGCAGTTCTGCAGCAGGAGATGTGCATCTGGAGGAAGATGCCCTGCTGATGCCTCTGAAGGCAGAGGAGCTCTCTGCACATTTTCCTGTGGCCCAACAGAGCTTTTGACAACGATCTGTTGAATCCTGTGGGTTATTAGGATTCAGATCTGCTGACCCTAACACTTGGTCTTTCTATACCTACCTGTTACACACTGATCTCAGTGACACTGTCACTGACCATCCACTGACCTGGATCAGAGATTCCTTCCTGGCACTGTCTGATCCACCAATGCCACTTTCTGGCACAGAGCAGCCTGACAAAGTAGCTGAACCTGAAGAGATAATTGGTCTGAGCTCTAGCCTTACAGCAGGAGAGCTGACAGTTTCCATTTTTAGAGGTCATACTGAGGTGGTTGTACAAGCTCAGGTTTTTTCCAGTTGAAGAGGTGACCCTGTGTATTTGTCCCCTGCTGATACATGGATCCCATCATTCAGTACAAAGGATCCTCCTGGGTTGCTGAGAGCAACCTGTGCTGCCTGGCTGGAGCTGAGCCTGGCAGGGACATGCTGCTTTAGCTGAAGTGGTCCTTCAGTTGCTATTCCAACTGAGTTTAAGTTGTTCTGAGGTTGGCTTGTGCCTAAGCTCTCAGGATGAAGGAGATCTTACTCCCTGGAGTTGACAGGTGTTATTCCCCAGCATGTCCCTTGTTCAGGCTTGCTTTCTTTTTCCATGATAGTCTGTATCATCACATTTCCACTGGGTAGAGGTTGTATTTATCTTACTTTAATTTGTTTATTATTTATTATGTCTTGTAGAGTCATGCTTTGAAAGTTCTGTCTTTCAGTTGATAGGAAAGGACATAAGTAGCTGGAATAATCTTGGCAGGCAGTTCTGTTTTCCTTCCAAGTGCAGTGCTTGTGCTTTACCTTAGGACTTCAGTGGGACTTGAGGGTGCTATTTCTGACACCTGCCTGGGCTGCTGTCTCTGTCCAGCAGCAGATAATCAGTTCTGAAGGCTTCCTTGCAAAAGTAATGCTGGATCTGCTCTAAGAGTGGGGCAGTTCAGTCCAGCCAAGAAGCTGGGACAGGATCAGGATAAGAGTTTAGAAAAGAGTAGAAATGCATTGTGGAAAAAACCAGTTTTCTCTATTAAAAAAATGCTTTCTCATGAGGTATAATCTTTTGAAGTTTTTCATCCCTTTGAAGGCCTTGGGTAAAATCTTGACTGGAATTTTGACAAGGTGATGCTGTGACAGCACTGTCAATCCATGCTGAAGGGTCTTAAAGCCCATCAGAAGGGGCTTTAAGCCTCTCTATATTGTTGATACACATTTTGTTTCTGGGCCAAGGTTTGCTGGAGGGAGGACGTGTTAGGAAATGGAAATTTATAAACTACCTTCTGCCTATTTCCATCCATCTCCAGTCCTTCCCAATGACCTCTACTCCCACATTGTCCCTGCTTCAGCTTCCTATTCAGTTTTCCTGCATGTGTGATGGAAAGTACTAATATGTATTTATTTTGATAATATTCTTTTGAAATAATTCTTTAATTTTTTTTAAGCTCCTAAAAGACGCAGACCTGCTCGCTCAATATTCGATGGCTTTCGGGATTTTCAGACAGAAACCAGTAAGTGTCTACAGATCAGTAAGCCTGATGTTTTATTGTATTACTTTTATTGCAAATAAGATGGAGAAATCATTCCTGTTGTAGGCTAGGACAGCTTTCAGTTGTTGAGAACGTTTTTAAATTGCCAATTGTGTGGCAGGGTATGTTGTTGGAAGTACAGAATCAGAGAATTATGATTATCACAGTATATTCTGTGATATCACAGTCTGCTTTGGTCTTGCTAACTCTCAAAAAAACCTTTTCCTTCTCTAGAGGGAACTGAAATGAGGGAAGAATCCTAGCACCCAAGTAGAAATTAAATTCATCCACTGGATATTTCTTGGCGAGGCAGCGGGCGTCCTGGCACTTGAATTACATTGCAGTAGCCCTGAGGCTTCCTCCTTGGCCACACACGAGGTTCTCGTGGATTTAATTGCTCTTTGCCCTTGGCTATTCATGCACAGAATCTCCAAATCTCCAGGCTGTTATTTCATCCATGAAGTGTCACAGAATGTGATTCTGTGACAGCACAACACCAGGTGTTTCACATCTGAGTTGTGGCTGTTGTGTTCCTGAGGTGTAACCACAGAATCAGTAACGTTGGAAACGTCCTCTGAGACTGGATCCAGCTGTTTACTCAGCACTGCCAAGGCCACCACTGCCCCATGTCCCCAAGTGCCACATCCACAGGTCGGTTAAATGCCTGCAGGCATGTCCACTGCTGCCCTGGGCAGCTCTGCCAGGGCTGGACAACCCTTTCCATGAAGAAATTTTCCCTAATATCCAATCTCAGCCTCCCCTGGTGCAATCTGAGGCTGTTTCCTCATCCTGTCACTGGTTATTGGGTTCCATGGACCATGTTCCCACACAATTAGGGGTTGGCTGCCAAAGTGAAAATAGGTATTGATAGTTACTTTTTCCCCCCTTTTCCAGTAATGGTGAACACAACAAGTATTGAAATCACTGGCAGCTTTGTAAGTGAAAATGCACCATGGACAGAGTCAATACCCTTAAATTTTTTCTCAGCATCTTTCAACCTGGTCTAGCAGAAGGTGTTCCAGCCCATGGCAGGAGGGACTGGAACTGGCTGATCTTTAGGGTCTCTTCCAAACCAAACCACCCTGTGATTCCACTCCTAAGACATTTAGAGATGCCCAGGTGAAAGTTTATCATGCTTTTTGGCAGAACTTTACAGGTGGACATCACTGTCTGGCTATCTCTGGAAAAGCAGCGCTGGCCATGAAATTCCAAATTATCTCCTGGCTCCTAGGGCTGCTCCACAGGGTTGCTTTATTCCCTGTGTATCTGCTCAATCATGGTTTTTGTGCTTTGGGCCATTGACAGCTCCTTCCACACTGGAAAATTTTTGGCCATGGGATAGTTATTGCCCATTTCAGCTGACCTGGTTCCATAAAATACATCACCTATCTGCTGTGATTTACCTTTATTGTCCCTGTTCATGTCTGAGTAGGAAACATGTTATTTCAGATGGAATTGATAAGCTTTAAAAGAAACATCCAAAGAGGTTTCTCCATGTAAACTAAATCTGTTTGTTTCTTCCTTTTCTGTGGGATTGCCCCACAGTCAACTAGTGGAAACACTGCAATAGAAATATTCCCTTTAAAAGTCACATTGCTACAGTCTAGCTGAGTTTTCCATTTAAAAGCATGACTGGGGACAAGTCACTGCTTTTTTTGGCTCCTTTCTTTTCAAATACTGGTATCTGACCCCTCAGGTTTATTAAGAGGTTGTTTAAAAGTGAAAGCACCTGAGAAAGCTGAGGCAGGGAGATTCTGCCCTTACACACCAGCTATCATGTTCAGTGGGGTCTAACCCTGGGACTCTCCTTAAGAGATACCCTGGGATTGTGCTCACATTCCTCCCAGTAACTGCCCTAGCCCTGTTCTCCTCAAAACCCCCTAGGAACTCAAAAGAATTTCACCCCAAAAGTTGTGTGTTTGAGCACTTAGCCAGTAATAAGTGCCCCTTGTGAATATTTTGTCTAATTCCACTCCCTTTCCTCTTGGGGCTGTGCAGTCCGGCAGGAGCAGGAGCTCCGGAACGGAGGGGCAGTGGACAAGAAGCTGACAACACTGGCAGACCTCTTCAGACCTCCCATTGACCTGATGCACAAAGGCAGCTTTGAAACGGTGAGGGCTCACCTTTGGATGCAGATCCTTCCTTGCAGGGTGGCTGGGGAGGGTGTCAGGATGGATCAATCCATGGCTGGACAATCAGAAGGTTGCAGAAGCCTGGGCAGTGATAAATATTTGATGGACTGCGGATGGGAATGTTGGTGATGCGTTGAAGGACTTCACTGATGATGGTGTCACCTGGAATGGACCCAGAAGGATCATCTCATGGGTGATGTCCCACTCCTGACCATGCAGCCCATGCCGTTTTATGTTTCAGTATCAGTGTGGCAAATCACATATGGTAAAATACTTCAGTGAGCAAGGGAGGCTGGGCAGAATGGGAAAATGGCATCCCTTGAGCTATCTCTGTAGAGAATATAGAAAAAGCTGGGGTAAGATTGCTTTGGATAGGTGAGAGAGGACTTTGCAAGGGGCAGTGTGGTTTGCAGCACAGCCCTTCTGAGAAGCTCAGGTGGAGTTAACATGGCTGAGTGGCTTCTGATGACCTGAGTGAGTAAAAGTATTTGAATGTGGCTTTGCCATCAAGCCACAACTTCATCCTCAGTGGAGGTGTTGCTCTTGTGTAAAATCACAGTGGTTGTCTCTTACTTCTGGTGGTGCCAGGTAAAGTACCTCAGGGATCCAGGACACTGTCAGCTTTAAACACTCTCAGGTGTCACCTTCCCTGACTGTGTAGGCGTGTGTGGATCTATTCCTAAATTGTTACAGTGTGGATCAGTGACTGAACTAATGATTAGAGAACATGCAGATTGGTGTATATTTTTAATTTTTGAGTCCATAATTTCCAGATATTCTTCAGAAATTCCACTTACTACTGAATTTACTCCTGGTCATCTTCGAATACATGAGATTGATGATGATGATCATTATTTTTACTGCATGAGAATGCAAAGTAATGATTAAATGGTGCAATAGAGATGTTGGAGAACCGACTGCACAAGTCTGCACAACTGACTGACCAAACAAAAATATTATTTACCTTGCTTTTCACATGTGCCTTGACTGCTGTGCACAAGTACTGGAGCACTGCTGGTGACCTTTTGGTGGAACACTGTGTGCCCTTATGGAGTCTCCAGCTTTCATCCCATTGCCCTCCTCTCCTTTTATGCTTCCCAAGTCAGCGAGGATCAGTTGCCTTGTCACTAATTCCTGTGTTCTGAGGGTGCCCTCCACAATCTCTTTAACAGAATTCCAGCTGTGAAAGGATGCTGGTAGACAGCAGCAGTGTGCCCCTTGGGAAGGAATTTGGTGCAGTGGGAGAAGAGGAGCAGCCTGAAGCAGTTGGTGCTCAGGTGTCCCTGCCTTGTGATCTGTGGTGCAGGGTTTACTTTAAAAGATGTGTGTCAGGGCTTCCAGCTGATGGTACTTGCTGGGCCTGGGGTTCAGAGCTGCTGATGAAAGCAGCAAATGTGTGGTTAAAGGCACCAGTAAGGGAATCCACATGGCAACAACCAGTGCTGCTGCAGGAGAGGTCAGTGAGTGCCCTCTGAGCTCTGCTGTGGAGTTTGAGATGGGTGCTTGTCTTTCCTTGGGTCTTGCTGGAAACGTATGAAGACTTTAGCAATGTTGATTGTGGCATCTGTCACAGTCAAAAATAGTGTCAGAGAGTGAAATAACTGATTGATGGATTTCCTTGTCCTAAAGTCTCTGCATTCTTACTCAGTCTTGAAAGGTAATGTAAAAACGGGGTGGGCTGGGGTTGGGAAAAGGGGTTTGTGTCTCCTCACCTTGCCCTGTTCTGTGCAGTACCTGCACCCTAAGGACCTGTGCACTTTCTGGTGTTGGCACTCGCCTTGCTGTGTTCTTGTACAGTTCCTTGTCCAGTGGGATACCCTTCATTTCATACTGATGCTCCTCAACTTCATTGCAATATAACTCTCCACATCTTGTCACTGTGTTGACATTTCCCTTTGCATTTTACCTTTTCTGACTGCAAACTGCTTCAGCCTGGGACAGTGTCGGGCCTCAGTGACCACAGTCTCTCAAAATTCATCTCTAGCAAGCTGCTGTTGGCTTCTCCCTTCTCTGTATGCTGAGATAAATGGATATAAACCATATGATAAACCAGAGATGCTCATCACATTCCTGAGTATCAAAGACTAAATACTCTCATCGTGATGCTCTTTTAGTCAAGCTTTGATCTAAGTGGGGTTTTCTTTCCAAGGTTGGTGTGTGGGGTGTTCCAGCCTCTGGAGGGGCATGCAGAAACACTCTGCTGGGGTTGAGCCATGTACATTTATCAGAGAAAAATTTAGAATTTAGGTCCTTGCTGGCAGGAGTAGTGACATCTGGTACATATCTTTGTCACTCATCAGCTGTTGCTGCTCTTTGAGTACTTGAAGGTTGGTTTTAGAGAGTAAGTACATGTAATTATCTTCAGTTTTCCCCAAGAAAGCTCACTTTTCTTCAGTTACAAAGAAACTTTGTTACCAGTAAGGTGCAAAAAGTTGCTATTTCATTTTAACTCAGTAATACTAGCTTTAGGAATAGGTGTGGTTAACTTCATGGCAGAAAAAAATTTCAAGAGTTGAATGACATTGTTTGGGGTATTTTTTACCTGCTATATATGAAAAAGCATTGTGCTTCACATGCAGAACACCTTATGATCACTGTACTTGTAAAGTTCAGTGTGTGACTGACTAAACTAGAGTTCTCCCATTAATGTGGACTTTTTTAGGAATAAACCACTCAAGCAGAATAAATAAATTGCTCACCAAACATGTCTGACAGAGTGGTTTTGTTCTCATCTCAGACTGCTTTCAAGAACTGCAGGTGTTCTCTCTGCATGCCTGTGATGTGAGAGATGATTGAATTTGGGGAGGACACACGAAATTGACTTAGTTGTGCACTTTTTGTTGTGGGCAGAGATGGTTCTGGTGTGTGCAGTTCTGTGCTTAACACTCCGTAGGGTTTCAGTGAAGTGACTGAATGTCATATTGCAGAGTTTCAAGTCTGTCTATATGATTTTTTTTCCCCATTTAACAATTCCCTTTTTAAGCTGCTCCCTGCTTTACAGCTGAGACTGAGGGGTTTTTTTGTTTCTACTTAAAAACAGCAATAATTTGGAAGCTGATCTGGTCACTGTATTCAAATGGAGCAATTATCTGTGCATAAGGTGCTTCTAGTCTGGTTTGGGTCAGCAGAGCTGCAGGTACAGCTGTGGCTCAGGAGTGGCTGGGTGCTGAAAGGATCTGTGCCCTGCCCCAGGTGGGAAGGAGAAGTGTGGCCCAAATAGGAGATTTCTTGTTTGATAAAGTCCTGCTCTGACTCTCTGTCAGCTGTTATCTTCCACACTGAGTCACACACATGGCCAGAGGGTCACAAGGTGCTGGCTCCACTTCCTTCTTCTCTCTGCTGCCTTGAAAGGATTGCATTTCAGCAAGACTGAGCCAGCAGGAACCACCCCAATATTTTTAAACCATACATGTTCAGAGAGGTCAAATGAGAGGAAAATATATTTGTAGTAGTGCAAGAGCTACACAGGGAGATCCAGCACTGAGCTTAAACCAAGACTTGTCTCACCAGGTTTGCTGCCTTAATTGGTAATGATGAAATATGTGACTGGGCAGAAAGGGTAAAGGCACACTTGGGACAGACTGGATAGGTTTGGGTTGGTTTTTGCATCTGGGCTCCACTGGCTCTGCTCTCAAAGAGTGGCTGTCCTGTACTGCCCTGTCTGTGGGCTCTGTAAGTGCCTTTATGCCTCGAAGGAGGAGGGGAATGGGAAACAGAGGCTCTAAATCCATCAGATCCCAGCCTTTGGGATGCACAAGCCAGCTCTTGAGCCTTCCCTTGTTGCCTTGTCACTTACCAAAATGACCCTAATGTAATATAATCTCCAAATCCACAGTGTTTCTTCTCCTCACACTCTTGTCCTTCCACCCCCTCAGAAGAACCCCTGGAGCTGTGTAAGAACTGTGTGTGTGAGGTAGCAGCAGTTTAACTGTGTCCTTTTAAATGTTAAATCCAAGCTTGCTTTTAGAAGGAAGTTAAAAGTAGTTTCAAAAGCTCTGCCTGTTCTGCAGGTGGAAACTCAGTTTTGCAAGTTTTCTCTGTGAATTTCCTGCTTGCATCCTCCCAAGGCCCTCAGCTGGATGGAGGAGAAGTAGAACCAGAGGTTTCCACTAATATTAAAAGATACAGAGTGAGGGTAGAAGAGCGAGATGCACTTTTCGGCTTTCTGGTTACGTATTTTTGGGAGTGTTCTTTTAACAGACTGCATGAGAACACAGGACTAAGGCTATCCAACTGACTTAAATAACATAAGGATTTTTGTTCCCTTTAAGCTTGGGCAGTACCTCTACCTCACAGGCCTCATCTCAAACTGGTTTCTTAGAATTATTTCTCAAAATGCACAGTTAGCTCAGAACGAGTCCTTTAAATAAAAGCATGACAATTCTATTTAAGACCCTTGCCAGTTACTTAGGTGTCACCTTCCCCACTTTTCTCACCTGGTGACCTGGATTCTGGCAGTGTAAATTAGTGGTAAGTAGTCAGTGTGAGGCCCCTGTTGGGAATAGGACTGTTCCATGCTTCTACCTTCATTTTTTTCCTTTGAGTAATACAAAAGCTGCCTCTGCAGGGCACTAGGCCACAGAGACTGACTTTGTAGGCTGAGATTCTTGCCTTGATGATGCTGAGTGTGTGGGGTTCACATGTCTGTCTGTCACACAGTGGACAGGCAGACTGTTCCAAACTGCACTGGCTAAAATTCATTTCAAAAGTAAAAACTTTGGTTTGGGGAACAAAGTAGTGCCCAAACACCAAAATCTTGCATAACATCCCGATTCCCCTGAATTTTTAGTCCTTTGAATTCCTTAACAGTAGATTACCAGCAGGATGGTGAGCATAAGTTTTAAAATATTTTTTTTTTAAAGCAAAGAGAATTCCTATGCCAGTTCCAGTCTTTCCAGGTGAATAAAGAGCATTCCTGCTGTTGATCTAGCCCTCTTTTTTTCAACAGGTATGACAGTTCAGCGATCAGAATTACATTCTTGATCAAACTCCTACCATTAACTTGCAACCAAGCAATCAGACAGTGCCAGCTTTGTGACTCAAACCAGTAAGATTTCTTCCTGCGCCTTCTGTCTCCCTCCCCACTTGCAGTCTGGATAAGCAGCATCACAAAAGGATGCCTAATTCGGCAGTTGGACAGTCACAGAGTGACTTGGAGAGAAAAAGAGAACACGCAGAGAAGGGGTCCTGTGGAATCAATGCAAGTCCTCTGTCAATTATGCAACCTCCTTCACTAGATGGTCCACGGGTGTATCTTTAGACTGAGCAGGTCTTTGTTGTCAGATCAGTGGGACTGACTACACTTTTCCCTGAATAAATACTTTATTCAGCATCGCCATGTGTGTCCCCCGCTCTGAGTTGCTTTTCCCACCCTGTGCTTGGCTTGTTGAAATCCAGCAGCTCTGTTCATCGATGTGATTCTGTAATTCAACCAGGCTCATTTAAAGCAGATCCTTCAGCCCTGCCTTCTGTTTTGTGGGTGCCTTTTCACTAGCTCTGTCCATCCTCCTCACTGTGAAGGGGTTTGGTGGAAGGTCTGGCAGTGGTAGAAGCCATCTCTGATCATTGCTGGCATCGGTGGTGTCTGGCCCTTCAGCCTGATCTAACCAAGCTTTTCCTTCTGCTTCCAGGCCAAGGAGTGTGGTCAGATGCAGAACAAGTGGCTCATGATAAACATTCAGAACGTGCAAGATTTTGCCTGCCAGTGCCTCAACCGTGATGTCTGGAGCAACGAGGCTGTGAAGAACATCATCCGGGACCACTTCATTTTCTGGCAGGTGGGAAATTGCCTGGGCATGGATGTGTGGGTAACTTGGTGCCCTGGTAGATGGGACAGTGGGAAAAAAATTGATTTCTTTGGAAAGGATGGCGTTTTCTTGCCTAGCCTGCAGAAAAAGATGTATTTCTTTTACAAAAGATGGGATAGTGGGAAAAAAAATGATTTCTTCGGAAAGGATGGCGTTTTTTTCAACAGGTATTTTTTCAATAGGTTTTTCTTGCCTAGCCCGCAGAAAAGATGTATTTCTTTTACAAAATACATTACATTTTACAAAATAAATTAAATTTCATAAGCCGAGTTAGGCTGGAGGCTGGATGCCTCAGTCCTCTCCATCACAAAATCACAGGGTGGATCAGGGTGAAAGTGACCTTAAAGCTCATCTTACATTTTCTTAAACTACATTACATTTTCTTAAACTACATACACTCCATCTAGAAAAGATGGAGTGTACATAGTTTATGGATGGAGGTGTAATTCATGGGTATGCATTTGAAGCAATAAACTGCCCTTCACTTGTGCAATCAAGATGTTACCAGTAGTTTCTAATATGTGGAGGGCTAGAAGCTTAATTCCAGCTTGTCAGTTACTGAGAACTGTATGCACCATTTGCAGTTTCTGTTGTAGAAGAGAGAAAAACTGTGCATTTTCAAGGTACACTTTGTTTGTGTTCCCTCTCCAGCCACTAACCTGCCCAGTTTTGTTGTAGGTGTACCACGACAGTGAGGAAGGACAGCGGTACATACAGTTTTATAAATTAGCAGACTTCCCTTATGTCTCCATCCTGGATCCCAGGACAGGTAAGACAAGTGGCAGCTGCTTGCCTGGAGTTATCCCATGGGAAGGACTGTCAGTTGTAGCCTGGAATACTTTCCACTGCAGTTGGTGTTACATTTGGCTGAAGAATCTTTCAGGACCTGAAGGACTGACTCAGCATGTTCCCAGAGGAGCTAAGGGAATAAAACACTCAAAACTTGCAGAAATTTTGTATTTGAAGCTTAGCAAATATTTTGCTTAGAAAGTGAAAATAGTTCCATCTGCTGGAAAAACTCTGAATTCTTTTTTTAAGTCTTTCAAAAGCTTCTTGAAGTCATGTGATGAATAACTACACTATTTGTAAGTGCTACATGAATCTGCGTTCTGCTCCTCCCACAGAGCTTTGTGAGGCTCAGCAATGACTTTAAATTGCATCTTAATTTTGAAATACCATTTCGGCTCCAAGTTTCTGTTTTCTTTTGGTTTATTTTTACCTGAACAATCAAACTTCTCCCTCTCCCCCCAGCTCCATCAAAGTTGTTGCTTTTTCTTTTGTATCCAGCAGCTTCTTTTGTCACCATATAATGCAGCTGCCTGGTTATATAATGTTGGTCTGATCTCCTGTTTCCAAGAACTGAAGTGATAGTGTCTGTGATCAGAGCTGAGACCTCTTTGTAGCTGAATGAAACCACCCAAAATACATATGTTTTTTAATGTTGCAACTAAAGTTAGAATACTCTTCTTAGCACTTTACTTCTGGGAGCAAATGCTGTTTGCCAAGCGTTAGACTCAGTTAAGCAAGAGTGGGGAAATGCTTCTTCATCAACTCGGTGGTTTGGTGTTTATTTATTTTGAGGCCAAATTCACCATTCTGTGCCCACATTCCTGTAGATAAAAAGGAAAGAACAGACATAAACTGTGTCTGTATCCATGTCTGTCCCTTTTCAAGGGACTGGAAGGAGGAAGCTCCATAATTATCAGGTGGTAGCCTGTGGGAAGCTGCAGTTCCTCAAATAAGGATTCTAGCAGCCGTGAGTTGGTGTGTTTGACCACTAAACTGCAGTGTTTTGCTGAAACTTTGTTTGATGCCACCTTTTGTTCCCTAGGCCAGAAGCTGGTGGAGTGGCACCAGTTAGATGTGACTTCTTTCTTGGACCAAGTGACGGGGTTCCTGAGCGAGCACGGCCAGCTGGACGGCCACTCCAGCAGCCCTCCCCAGAAGTGCTCCCGCTCAGTAAGTGTGAGAGGCTCTTGGGGAGGGCTGGGGACCCCTGAAGGAACAGGCTGACCTGTGCTTATCCAGCTCTCCTGATTTCCCAGACAGACTCAATGAGTTAGTGCAAGGGCCTGCAGAGGTACAGCGTGCCAGGGAATGCCTTCTCCCAGGGTCACTGTTTGTGCTTTTGGCACTTGGTTTGGATTTAGCAGTCAGAGTGTGAAAGGAATATTGATTACTCCATGCAGAACTCCAAGGGGAAGCCATTAAGTAATTAAGGCACGCCTAGCTTTCCCTGCTGTGTGTTCCTGACAGGTTTAGTGGCTTCCCTACGGGAAGACTGATGTCCTTTTGGTTTGCAGTACATCCTTGAGGGCAGTTGTGATGTATGTGTTGTCTGCATCCCACAGGAGAGTCTCATCGATGCCAGCGAGGACAGCCAGCTGGAAGCTGCCATCAGAGCCTCGCTCCAGGAGACACATTTTGATTCCTCTCAGGCCAAGCAGGAGAGCCGGTCGGACGAGGAGTCGGAGTCGGAGCTTTTTTCTGGAAGCGAAGAGTTCATTTCTGTTTGCGGCTCAGAGGAGGAGGAGGAGTCGGAGATTCCAGCCAAGCTGAGGAAGTCTCCACACAAGGACTTGGGGTATAAAAAAGAGGAGAGCAGGAGGCCTCAGCCTGAGCCCTCTGCAAGGACTGAGCCTGGGACAACATCAAACCACAGAGTCCTGCCCTGCCTCGATGCGGGGGCACTGGAGGAGTCACCTGACAAGCCTGAAAGTACGTTCCGGGGCCTGGACGTGAATGGTAAGTGCCCATTTTTTATGGCTTTTGTTGTGGCTTTCTTGCCTGAAACTGTTCATAGGCTGCCAAGCCTGGTTTCGTCCCTGCTTTTAAAAATCCCTTCTGATTTCCTCCCTCCTTGCCAGCAGACATGTGAGAGATTCACCAGCAGCACCACTTGGGCACAGCAGGGCCCCAGCCTGCAGAGCCCTCTGGGACCCTGAGCTCGTGTCTTGCCCAGGAGTAAAGTCCACTCTGGTGTAACACAGGTGCAGTGAGCCCTGGCATGCTGGCTGGGGTCAGTCACTGCTGCTTTGGAGGAGTTCTGAGCCTGATGTGTGTGTTTTGAGAAATTTATCTCCACAGAACTGGAACCTTGTGTTTGTTTCCTGCTGTTGCTGTCCCACCCAAAATCTACACAGGAGCTCAACTCATCTGCCCTGGTGTTAACTTGTGGTAACTTCCTTTGTGTAGGACCAAAGGCACAGCTGATGCTGAGGTATCCAGATGGAAAGAGGGAACAAGTTTCACTGCCTGAACAAGCTAAACTTCTGGTGAGTGGAGCTAATGGGAATACCTGTCTGAGTAGAGGAAAGAGGAAACTGAAGAATTTCTGTGCCTGGGGTGACACTGTTGAAATCGGATCTGTTGGGAGAGGTGTATCCAGGAAGTGCTTGCAGTGTGTTCCCTGGCATTCCTCTCTGATAACTACTGGCTCTGTGTGTCTCCACTGCAGCTTGGGTTTTGTGTACACTCCAGTGTCTTCCCCAATCCCCACAATGCTCATTTCCATTATAAAATTACTCTAAATGGCTTTTGCATTAATTGTTAATTACCATAAAACACTCTCAGCTTTCTTGTTTCTGAGGCTTTGTTTCTAAAAGGAGTTGGTTCCCATGGTAAAATCAAAGGCAAAACTCTTAACTCTCATTCTCCATCTCTCCCATCATACTTCCACCCTCCCTTCTGGACATGGATATTGGAGCAGACTTTGGAGGAAGTTCTGCCAAAGCAAATTTATTACAGTATTATTTAATTACTGTGCCTCAGGTGCACATCTCAACTGTGCTTTGGGTCCTTACCTTGGAGAAGTCCATGTGAATGGCATTTCCATCAAAATTTTGCAGGTGCTTACCTGGAGCAGAGTGTAAAGAGGTTCTGTTTGCCATGACAGGACACAGTGGCCAGTTAAGCTCATTTAGATGTAATCAATCTAACAGCTGGAGTCATAGGGAAGGCAAAAGCACACCTCCTCAGAAGGAATTTGTGTACATTTGGGAGAAGAGTGTGTCCTGTCTCTTACAGAAAATGTTGCCTAGCCAGCAGCTGTAGGAATGTACAGTATCCTCAGCTCATGTTCTCCTTGACTATCCTGCTTGAAAATAAAAGGGGAAAAAAGCTTGACTGCTTTTTGAATGCAGCTTGTTAAGTAATTTTGCATGTATTATTAAACATGTAGTACTTTTGAATACTTAAGCAGTCCATTTAGGCAGTACAAAAGTGTAATATTAAAATGTACCTGATAATCCTGACTTTTGGTTTGGCTCCTTTTATGGAATGTGGAAGTTAAAAGAAATTTATCTCAGCATATGATTTCCCTTCTGCTCTACAGTCAGCAGAGGAATTTAGCTGAGTCAAGGTTTGTGGGTAAAGACATCTTTTGGTTGCAGAGCTGAATGTTTGTGCTTGTCTCACGTGGTCTTCTGGAGCCTTTCAGTCAGATCCAGATTGAGTCTCAGGTGTTTCTTTGTGAGCATCATGTCCCTTCTGATTTTTTTCAGCCTTCAGTTGCTTCCATTTTAAAGCTGGCCAGAACTAGCAAAAGAAATTGCTTAAGGAGGCAATGTCACTTCAGGAGTTTTAACTGATGATACTCCCCAACACTGGTTTTAAAAATGTTTTATTTTTAATCATAGTGTTGTTATTGATGAAGCACTGGCCTTTACACACATTATTTCCAAGAGGTGCTTATGCTTCCAATATTGCTATGATGCCCTTTCTTCCCCTCAAGAAAAAAAAAAAAAGGCAACACTGCATCACTGCCTTTTTATAGAAGCTGTTGCTCATTGTGTGCAAATTAAGTTGACTTTACTCTGTTCAGCAGCTCAGCCCATCCTCCACATCCTGAATATCTCTGGTTTGCCAAGTGTTTCAGGTGTGCAGGAAAGACTGGCCTGTGAAGGGACAGGGAGGGATGTGGGCAGGAAACTTGACTGAATATTTAAATTCAGTGGTTTGTAAAGGCATTTTGATCATCTTTGTTGCCTGAAAAGGAAATCTTCCCATTCCTTGCACTCCCCATCTGACACAGGCACCAGTCTGGGTAAAGGAGGATGTTGGGGCACAGTCTCCTCCTGCCAAAGGGGTGTGGATTTTGATGAATTTGTAAGGAACTTCTGTGCTGGTACTTGCCTGGCTGTTCTGCATCCACCAGACCTTGGAAAAGCTCAGGTTGAAGAGAATCCCTGGAGATCACCTGCATCTGCTCAAAGCAGGGCTGTAGCTGAGCTGGTCCAGAGCCCTCTCAAGCTGAGTTAGGCTGGAGGTTGGGTGCCTCATTCCACCCCCTGCCATGCCCAGGGACACCTTCCCACTGTCCCAGGTTGCTCCAAGCCCCCCCAAACTGGCCTTGGACACTTCAGGGATGGAGCAGCCACAACTTCTCTGTGCAGCCTGTGCCAGAAGTGTGCTGTGGGCTGCTGTGAGTTACTGGCATGAGGTGCCCACTAAAACAATGTGAACAGTGTTGATAGAACCCCCTGATTCTTTCACACTTTATTACTTACAAATCATCTTTTCTTCCTCTCTTACAAAAGCTTCTCCTGCCCACTTCTTGCTCTGTTGCCTTATCCTCCTTTCTTCTGCCAGTGCCCAGTTCTCTGCCCTTCTCTATGCTTTAGGTTCCCAGTTTTAGGTGCTGTGTTTCCTGATGAACTTGGGAAATCTCTCTCACCACAGCATGACTGTTTCTTGGGATGTGAGCCCCTCATCCCAATGCTCTGTATTCTGCCCCAGTTGCATCTGTAGGGAGAGAAGCCAGTGAATTGAAAAGATCTTTAAAAATCCAAAATCGAACAACTCCAAAATCTCCTGCTTATTGAAGGCAAGAAAAAATAATTAATAAAATTTCTGCAGTTATTTTGGTCAATGCTACCTCACCAAAACACTTCTTTGATTGCTTTTAGCTTTAGGGTAAGGGCAATATCTGATAAACAAATGAGGGGGCTTCTCTTTTGGGTTATTTAAGTGTTTCTTTTTTTTTCAAATTCTGTTTCACTGTGACTTGAATGTGTGGTGTGGAATTCAACTCTCTTGCATTAATGCACTATTATCTATAGTTTTATGTGTAGCTTACCTTGTGTGTGTAAAGAATCAGTTAGGTAAGGGATCACTGGTAATCAGTTTTTGTGATTAATCATACCATGTGTGGGCCAAATTAAATGTTAACGTAAAAGAGGGTCTGTACTCTATGCAAAATTTCCACATTTTCAATTTTTCTTTGATTACAAACTTCCTTTTTAAAGGAAAACAGGATTTTATTTTTTTTTTTTTTTACACTCTGAATTCTGTGACAGTGGTTTGCTTTCCTTTCTCCCCAGGCTCTTGTGAAACACGTCCAGTCCAAAGGATACCCCAACGAACGCTTTGAACTGCTCACCAACTTCCCTCGGAGGAAACTCTCCCACCTGGACTATGAGATCACGTTACAGGAGGCAGGCCTGTGTCCTCAAGAGACTGTCTTTGTGCAGGAAAGGAATTAGCACTGTGGCCTGAGTTCTCCCAGCCTTCCTCCCTCTCCTCTTTGCCTGGGACAAGAGTCGTTAAATATGCAGTTAAGGGTCATGGGATTGCAGTGCTGGAATTCAGGCAGCTGGCTGGCCCTTCCTTCTCCCTCCTCCTCTCTCTCCCTCCCTTCTCCTGCTCTAGTGACCAAAAGAGAGTGCTCAGAGTTTTATTTTCTTCCTCAGCTGCAGAGAGCATTGGGAAGAACATCTTTCCTCTGCCTTCCTGGAATAAAGTAAAACGGTGAATCTGTGTATCCAGCATGCTGGAGCTTGGAGTGGCCATAATACACAAACCCTTCTCGCTGCTATTCTTAAATCTCTTTTGTTTAATTTATTTTTGAAAAGAGTGTGTGATAAGGCACGGAGGCATCTCTGTAAGGAGAGAGCATAACCTTCAGGACAGTCTTTCCTTTGTTTGGATTCCCTACACAGAAGGTCTCCATTAACCTTCCAGCCTTCTCTTGTCCAACACTGAGGTTTTGGAAAGGAGTTGGGTTGAGCCATGGTAAAATACTCTGCCCCATCTAATTCAAAGGCTTCTAGATTGCTTGCATGTTTTCTTCCTGCTTTGAATTGCCAGTGGACATTGTAAAAAAGCAACCAACCCCCCAGAAATCCAACTATGCACCATATGGGATTGACTGCTTGACCCAGAGGGGGAAAGCTGTGAGTCCAGAGCTGGAGCAGAGCCAGCTCCTTCATGGGGGTGGGTGGGTTTTCCATATTCTCTTCCCAGCATCCTCAAAGTGTCTCCTTACTTGCTCTCAGGATTTTGCAAATGACAAGGGTCCTGTAAAGGTTTTGGATTCTCTGAAAACACCTGCCACAGAGACCTGACAGTCAGTTGACTTTTTTTCCTTGGCGCAGTGGTTGGTTTTTCTAGAAGTGAGTGGCTTTACAGGGGTTTTACAGCATTGAGCATCAATTAATGCTTCATAAAACACTTCCCAGCCTGGTGGCTTGAATTCCCTGGGAGGATCTTTGTTCCATTTCCATGTTCATCTACTGTCACTTACCTCTAAATTTGGAGGGCTACATGGAAAGCTGCCCCTTGGGGCAGGCTTTCCTTTCAGCTCTGGAAGCTGGCACCACAAGTCAGTGCCCTGGTTTTCCTCCAGTGTCTTCTCTAGACATGGAGCTGTTGGTCAGTTGGTGTTTCAGCAGATGTTCCAGTGGGACAGGGGTTACCTGGCACAGCCCTCAGCACAGTCTGGTGCATTTGTGTATTTACAACTAAAAACTCAGTTTAACATGGTCTTCAATCACTGAGAAGAAAGGCACATGGGACCTGGCATAACTGCTGACTTTTTCTGCCACTCTCAGATGATTGTCCTTGTTAAACACTTTAGTAGTCAGAAATTTATATATTCCAGTTTTTCAGGATATTTTGCTTTTGATTTCATACTAGCATCTGTACTTTGGAATGCAAGAAATCACAGAAAATGTCTGGCTTTGCCCATGAAAACTTCATCTCACAGCTGTCTCCTGCTGCTAATTGAGGTTTGACATGTAATCATGCAATTATATAAATTGATTTCCCTTTCTGCTGCAGGATGTAGTGTCAGGAGAGCAGAGTCTCATCTCAGTTTTCTGATCAGTGGTTGGTGTGACACCAGATCAGTCATCTTTGGTTTGCAAAGACCCCCAGGTGTGGAGGCTGCTCCCAGCATGGGGAAATGAGGGGGGGGGGTGTCTTTTGTTTGGCCTGGGAAGCAGCAGTGGCACTTCTAGGCTGAAGGATCCTTTAGTTCCTGGATATCCAGACCCCTAACTCACATTTCCATGTAGACCTAAAGGTTCCTGAAGCAGCTCCAGCTGTCTGGTTGGAATAGCAAGGTGTGGTTTATTGGCACCTTCCCTCCCCTGCTCCTCCCGGGCCTGCTCCTGTGTGTGGGGCTGAGCTTTGTGGTGAGACCTGGAATTGCTCAAACAGGGGAAAGAAGATAGAGAAGTTGAACATTTACACTGAAAATGGCATTTTCTCATGGTTTCTAGAGTTGTTCTGTTCCAGGACACTGTCATCCTGGTTGGGTTTTTTCTATATCCTCGCTTTTGCTTTGCTTTGAGAGCAAGAAACAGAAAAAAAATTTAAGGAATATGTATCCCTGCATGTGGCTCTTCTCTTTGTTCATTCCCCCTTCTCTCCTTCCCAACCCAAACCAACCCAGTGCCACACATCAGCTGTGCTGTGGGGGCTGAAAGGTGATGAGAAACAGCACCAACCAGGATACAGCCTCTCCAGCTCTTCATCCCTTTGGAGGAATGTGCTTTGCTGGCCTGAGGAATGTGGCTGAAAGCACAAACCAAGTCCTGCCTGGGACAGCTCGTGGCAGTGAAGGTGATGGGTTGGGCAATGTTTAAAGAGCCTTTAAACAGTCACTTCTAGATGTGAAATCCGAAGCTCAAGTTGCCTTTGCTGGAAAAAATGTGTTGGATTTGATTGGGAAATGCCATGTTGAGCTGTGAAGGACAAAGGGAAGCAATCCTTCAAAAGCTGTGGTTTGTGGCTTCCTGTGGGTGTCACTGGGTCAGGATTTGCATGTGGTGCTGCACGGGTGGGTGGGGGCGAAGGAGCAGCAGTGCATGCAGGCAGTGGAGGATTTGCTGAGTGGAGAACTGCTCAGGGCTGTCATGTTTGGAGCTCCTTGCTGCTGGTGGAGATGTTCCCTCTCCCTGTGCTCTCCATCTAACACAGCTTCATTTTGGGATGTAATGTCCAGTAGTCCCAGTCACAGGATCCTGGAGCAGAAGGTGAAACGAGCTCTGGCTTTCCCTGCCAGGTGCAGCTGACACATTTACTCCCCACTGCAGAGGCCCACAGAAGGATTTTGGATCTTTCTGATGCTGCATGCTCTTAAGTCAAGCTGATTGACCAGCCTCAACCTCACAGCATTCCCCACTGACCTAAAAAGAGCAGGTAGAGGCTGGGCCAAACATTTCTGGCCATACCTGTGTTATTTTCTTTAGGCTTTGGACTAAGGTCTGTGTTTTTTATGATTTCTGACGTTCACGGACTGCAGTGCATTGCTTTTCCTGGTAAATCAGTTCAGTTAACACCACTGATCTTAGAGGAATGTCCAGAATCTGCAGGTAGCCTTGGACAACACAGTTGTCTGTAAAAGGCATCCAAATGTACCATTATTCCTAAGTAGATCTAAACAGGAGTTTTTCCATCAGCTCTTCCCAGAGCTCCCTGACCTTCTCACTGTCAGGGGGAAGTGACACCTCTCCCTTTGTCCAGCTTGTGTTTCACAGGGTCCACGTCCCTCAGAGCTGATTTGTACACTCAGCTTGCCCTGGCACTGTGCTGTGGTTTGTACCTTTGCAGAAACTGGGTTTGGTGCAGGTTTTAGTAACTCAATCTCTCTGCTGAAGGGTCTCGAATTCCTGTTCCTGTCAGAGCACTGAGCTTCTTCACTGGGACTCGAGCAACAAGGGCTAAATTAAAACCAGTTTTCTTTTGGGGGCAGGGCAGCATTTGGGCTGTTTGTCAGGTAGAAAATGCTGCAGAGATGCTTGAAATGTGGTGGTTTTTTGGTAAACCAAATAAAAATGAAATATGAACATAGGGACCTGTGTAGGAATGTCCATGTGGGTAGGAAGATTTGTGTAATTTCAGGGCCTTATCACTTCATTTTTATTCCTTTTTAGTTTGTATTAAATGGCACTGCTTTCTTCTGGTTTAACCCCTGTTTAGGGAAGTTTATAAAACAAGTAGTCTGGTGTTCCAAGAGGAGAAGGGATGGCAGAGATTTGCTTTAGGTGGGTGAAGTGCAAAGTCACTGTCCTTAAGGACTGGCTGTGCCTTGTCTGGCTGTTCCCATAGGCTCAAATCCAGCCTCTGCTCTCCCTCACCCTTTCTATTTATTTATTTTGACAAGTGTTTTTCTATAAATGGAACAGCTCCTGTTTCAAAGACAAAACAAACTGATGCTGAGCCCTGTGCTGGCTGCGTTGTTGGAAGTACCCACAGGCCTGTGTGGATTTGGAGCTTGTGAGGTTCATGGATGCCCTTTCTGTGCTGACTTTTATTCCTGTCTCCTCTTGTCCGTGGGATGCTCAGTGTCTGTGCACTCCCAACAAACAGAGCCATAAGTATTTACACACACAGGGCTTCAGTCAGAGACTGCTGCACCTGACAGCCCTGCCTCAGCCTGCCTCGGGTTATCCACTGTGTTCCATGGGCACCTTGTGGGCCAGGACAGAAATTCAGGATTTGGTCACTGGCCGATTGCTGAGAGTGTCTGCAGTGCAGAGAAAAGTCACTTTGTAACTGCTTGTGAAATGGTCCCAGAGTGAAGGTGTAGAACTGAAACTGTGGAGCAGGGGATGAGGTGCTATTTTATAGACCAGATTTATATGAAGAACATCTGAGTAAAACTCAGAGACACCAGACTCTAGGACAGATGATTTTTTTAACAACGAGGCTGTTTCCTGGAACTGGGGAACACCCAGTTTCTATGGGACAGCTTTTCACAATGGTCACTTTCTTCAATAATGACAACTTCACATGGGAGGAGGGAGAGGATTAATTTGGAAGTTTTCAGCTCACTGTGCTGGGAGGGACCAAACTCAAGGAAACCTCTGATCTATATACACAACTGCTGCATTTTTTATAAATATATGTAAATGTCCTATTGTAATATTTGATCCTGGAAATAAAACAGTTTTCAGTAGCTTTCTTCAGCTCTTGATTTTTTGGGGTTGGGGTTTACTTGTTGTTTTAGTTCCAATGGAAGTCTGTGCCTGTATTCTGTGGGGAGTTCCTGAGTTTTTCCTTAAGGATACTGGGGTAGAAGGATAAGGAGCTGTTGATGACAGCACTGCCCAAGAAAGCTTCAGGCTGTTGTAGAGGATACAAAATCTTGAAGTGAGACAAACTTGACAGGAAAAATACCTGTATGCAAACTGTTTAAAGAGGCAGGGCTAGGATTTTCCATCCTTCCCAGTGAAAGAGCAGAGGAAATGGGGCTTTCTGTTCTGAACTGTCACTGTCCTCCTGGTATTGGTGGTGGCAGGGCAGCCTCTGACTTCTCAGGTGTGTTTGGGCTCCTTGGGACATTCCTGTCGTGGCCTGGCATGAAATGCTGAGGAGCAGGGGCCCTTCTGGGCCAGGACTTGGCAGATACAGGGGAGAAACAAATTAAGAAATCGATTTTGGGTCATCCTCGTGTTCCTGACTCTAGGGAGGTCTCCACTGAAACAGTGGAGCTCAGCCCCTGCCATGGTCCTGAAGCTGGAAAACTCTGAATTCTTCATGCAGCCTAGGGAAGTATTTCCAGTTCCAACCAAGTCAGGAATGTTTTTACATCAGTCTGCAGGTGAAGGAACTACAGGGATACCTTGAACTCAGAATACCTCTTGGGTTTAATTTACTTATTTTTCCTTTCTGTGAACTTCCAACTTTTCATGGGGTTGGTTTATCTGAACTGTAAATTTGGGTGACATTTGTAAGCCCTAAAGCGAAATTTTCCAGCATCGTGTTGGTGTTTCCTCAGCCAGTTCTAGCCACGAATGCCCTGCAGGGCTTCTCTAAGGGGATTTTGGAGAAGTCTTGGCTGACCAGTGGCAGAAATAGATTTGCAGATGCTAAGGAGGGGAGTGGGAGAGAGCAGAGGGGTGCTGAGCATCTTCCATGCAGGACCACGGTGGAGGCCGGTCTGGCACAGAACGGTTCCTTCTCACCAGTTCAGACCCACCTCAGTCTGTCTGGTTCTCCTTGAAGCCAAACCACTCTTGAATCCCAGCCTGCTGTGCAGATTCCCCAGGCCAAAGGAGTCTGGGGAAGCTCAGGGGAGCAGGGAAGTGAGGGCACCTCCTCAGCCGTGAGGAACCAGCAGGAGGGCCTTGCCAAGCTGGAATTCTTTAGGTGGGACCACGTTTGGCTGCACCAGGACTGGGTGACTTGGCAGCAAGTTCCTTGCCTGTAATTGCTGTGCTGGCACTTTCACAGCTGAACTCTGGTGTGAGAAAGGCAAACACGCAGCTCCTCATGTGCAGGGCTAAAATCAGCCCTCTCTTACAATTATTCTTATAAGGGAAAGATCAGCAATCCAGGAAGGAGTGTCACCCGGATGCTTCACGCTTCCTGGCGTGGGGTTTTCTGTGGGAGATGATGGAGCAGGTCATGTGTGCAGTGGGAACCTCAGATTGCTGTGACGTGGGAAAGGCACAAGATGAGGTTGCAAAACATTTTCTTCTAGCAGAGTGAAAAATGGGTTCCCCTCTTTCGAAGTGAAAAAAAGAGAGGAAGGAGAACTTGGACTCTGCTTATCCTGCATGCGTTGTCCGTCTTCATTTCAGAGACCCGTTTGTCTCATTTAGGGATGAAATGCCCTGAGATTAACTCAGGTGCTTGAGCACGGTGCTAATGATGCCAAGGTCTCAGGTTCAACCATGGGCCACCCACTTCAGAGCTGGGCTCCATGATCCTGCTGGGTCCCTTCCCTCTCAGACTGTTCTGAGATTCTATGACTAAAACGGGAATTCCTCTGCTGATGCCAACTCTGATTTTCCTTTCAGAGAGACTGTCAGATAATCTGCTCCTCAGTTTATTTTTGCAAGAGGAATGGAATTGTCTGCTGTAACTGGGCCTCACCCATTCATCTTTTCCCATGTGGCTCTTGGAGGGCTCTCAAAACTCTTCTCTGAGAAGGTTCTTCCTTCTGCCTGCACAGCCCAGGAGCCATTCTTCTCTTTGCTTGTGCCACCTGCAAGCCCTCTGCCAACAAAACTGCCCCATTTTTGCCATTTTTGGTGCTACAGTTTCCCTGAATCCTGTTCTCAGACACAGAGGTCATTTGTGTTCTCCTGATCCTGTTCCTGACCTTCTCTGAGGGAACTGGGGTTTCTCTGTTGCACTTTAACTGCCAGCCATGGCAGATAGGAAATGCTGCTATCTGATGACTTATAATGATAATTAAGATATCCAGAAATAACTTTCCTCTCTCAGGCTTATCACCAAGGCATGAGATCCATACACGCTGGGGATACACTCAGCACCTGAGGAAAAGCTGAGGCACCTGTGAAGAAGCAAAGGGTGGTGGGAGGTAGGAGCCAGCTGACACACGGGAATGTTTATTCTGAAGCTTTTATGGAATTATTAGGGAGGAAAGTGTTATCCCAACATATTCACCCCAGGTTGTTCCAGGAGCAGCAGCGTTCACTACTCGGGCACTGGTTGGGGCATTTACTGCAGATGTGGTAGAAGCCTTAGACTCTGAGGCTGTTTTGGTGAACTGTGCCAGTGTCAGTTCTGAAATGGGGAAGAGCGGGGCAGGAACGCAGCCTCAGCGTTGGCAGAGGCTGGCTCATCCAGCCAGTCATCCTTCCTTGGGATGGGGGAGATGTGGTGGGCGGCCCTTGGGGGAAGGAGGGGAGGGGAGCACAGGCTGAGGTGTCATAAATAGTCACCCATGGGTGATGCCTCCAGGACAGGGCTCATCCCAGGGCTGGACGCTGCTGCTCTGCCTGGCATCACTCCAGGTAAGCTGGGGAGAGGGGAGAAGTCCCCTGGGCTTTGCTGGAATCTCTGTGCTTCTGGTCAGGGAGATGTGCTGGCAGAAGGGAGTCCAGGGTCCTGAGGGCCGCAGGAGCAGCTGCCCTTTGGCTTTGCCTCCCCTGCACGGGGGTTTGTCTGCACTGGCCACGGAGCTGCTTGCTCAGGGGGTGTCTGGAGGGGACAGCACTCCATGGGAGCTTCCCGGGGGAAAGAGACCTCCTGCCAGCCCCAGGGAGGGCAGCACTGGAGGGGAAGGAGAGTCCTTGGAGAGGTTGAGGGGAGATGTGCAGAAAGGCTCTGGCTGGTGAGAGCCCAGGCTGTGAGCTCAGAGGAGCAGGAGCTGTTCCAGAAGGTGGTGGGGAGGTGAGACTCAGCAGAGGGTTCTCATGGCTGTGGGAGGAAACAGCCACGCACAGTCCCAGGAGTGCAGGCAGGACCTCACTGGGAGCAAGAGCCAGTAGAGCTGGAGGATAGGTAATAATGTTTCATTAATTACATTTAATTGATTTCAGCATACTCAGACCTGTGGTAGGACTAGTGTGTGACAGGGATGGAACTGCTGTCAAACATGATTGGAGATGTACTTTCACAAGCCCTTGTACAAAGATTTTGCCTCTTTCCTGGCTCTCTCCTGCTCGTTGTAAACACTGAAAGCCAAACTGAGCTGTGGTGGGTGGTTGGCTCCCTGCAGTAGCATTTTCACAGAACTTCAGGCTGGTTTTGGTTGGCAGGGACCTTAAAGATCATCCTCCCCTGCCATGAGCTGGGACACATTTTGGAAGGGCCAACCCTGCGATCAGATCTCGGGGTTTGTTGTGGGAACACCGTTGCCCATTTGGCAAAGAAGTAGCAGAATTTCCATTGGAAATTGCCCTCAAGTAAGGGCGTGCCAGCAGGGCGGGCTGACACCCAAAAGCATCACCCAGCAACTCCCACCCACCCACCCACCCAGAGCTGTGAGATGTGCTCGGGGTGGGGAAGCCTGGGGCACTGCGGGGCCAAGCGCAGCCCTTCCCTCTCCTCCTCTTCCTCCCCGCTCCCACGCAGGACGAGCCATGTGTGTGGGGAGGTGCAGCCGGATC
>VWYO01000284.1:153978-194724 GCA_013400275.1 Rhadina sibilatrix
CGGATCGTGGGGCCCTGCCTGCTGGTGCTGGGCACGCTCTCCGTGGCAGCCAGCATCCTCCTGCTCTTCCCGGGCGGAGCATCCAAGTACCTGCTGGAGGGGCGCCTCAGCAGCCACGCCCGGGCTGTGCCGGGGCTCTGGGGCGGCGGCATCGCCGTGAGTACCGCGGGACGCGCCCGGCCTTCCTCCCGGCTCTGCAGCAGGGACAGAGGGATGGAGCGGGGCAGGTGGCTCCCCTTTTGTCCCCCAGCTGTGTTTTTTGTCCCTGCAGGTGCTGCTGGCAGCGACCCACGTCACGGCGCTGGGGTGGCAGTGCTCCGGCTGCTCGGGCTGCGGCACCCGCCACAACGTGAGCCAGGGCCGGGCCCCCGGGCTGCAGCGGCGTGGGCGGGCTGCGGCCGTGTCCCACCTCCTCCATCCCTGCGGTGGGACACGGCAGGGATCCTCCTCTCCCACGGCCCCATGGTGGATGGTGACGGGTCCCCCCCTGTCCTGTGTTGGGTCACAGAGCCTTTCTCACGGTCCCGCGGTGGGATGTGGTGAACAGGGCCCGCTGCTGAGGCAGGGCGCTGCTCTCCAGTGGCCCCATGATGGGCCACGGCAGGGTGCCACCTCCCCAGAGGACAGGGCTCCAGTGAGCGCTGGGATGGGCTCTGCAGGTCACTGCCTCTCCCTGCCCGCTTCTGCCCATCCCAGCGATGGCTCCATCCTCAGCCACAGCTGGGCAGGGGAGCTTCCCCCCCACCCCGCCTCCCCAGCTCTGCTGACAACCTGCGGCTGCGTTCTGGCCCCCCTGACTGTCTGTGTCCCCCCTGCTCCCTGCAGGCCTTCATCTCCGTGGTGCTCTCCAAGCTGGCGCTGCTGGGCGCCGCCGCCTGCTTCGTGCTCTCGGGGGTGGGGCTGACCAATGGCCCCCTCTGCCTCTACAACAGCACCCAGCTCGGCCTCGGGCACGGAGCCCTCTGGGGTTACCCCTTCCGGGATGCCATCGACCAGGGGCCTGATGCCAGGTGAGGGGCTGCCTCGTCAATTTATCGATAATTAAGTGATTAATGAAGGCGGTGGGGGTGGGTGCTTGCTGGTGGTGAACCTGGTAGCTCCAGGGGTTCTCGCCTTCCGTGGATTTCCACGTGGTGCTTTCCATCTTCATCACCTCCCCCTGACCCTGCTGACGCCCTGGATGAAGGATGGGATGTCTGGGGGATATTGCACGGTAGAAGGTGACGGGACCTCCTCCCCTTCCTGTCACACAGGGCTGAGAACTACCTCTACAATCGGAGAACCTGGAGCATCTGCCTGGAGCCCGAGGGCATCGTGACCTGGCACGTGGTGCTGTTCTCCCTGCTGCTGCTCCTCAGCGCGGCCGAGATGGTGCTGGCCTTGCTCCAGATCCTCAACGGCTGCCTCGGCTGCCTCTGCGGCCTCTGCGAGGGGAAGTAGGGCCCGGAGGCGGTGCCAGGAGGCTCGGAGGAGGTGTCACCCCGGGTGTCACTTGGCTGCTGGCACGCGCCGCGGAGAAGGCACAGCAGGAGCTGTGACACCAGCCCGGTGCAAGAGCCCTGTGTGAGATGGACAGAGCCCCCCTGGGGGATGGACAGCCCGGGTGTTGAAGCAGCTCGTGGGGATGATGTGCCAAGGGCTGCTCCTGCGCAGATCCCCTGGCCCAGGCCATTGTCCTGGGTTGTAGAGCCAAATATGTATATTCTATTTTCATCTGTGGGAGAGAGGNGTTATTCCTATTCCCAAAATCTTTGCCTGAAAGCCCTTGATTGCAAAATTATACTTTTTGGCGGGTGGGGGTTACATTCTCCATTCTCAGGGAAACTCCAGTTTCCCTGGTAGATACCTGTCTTTCCAAACCAAGACAGCCATGTCCCTTCCCCTGGAGCTGGCAGCTGTTTGGGGTTGGAAACTGGCCCGGTAAGGGATGGAGGTGAGGACCTGGCCTCTAGCATCCCGGCTGGAGCCCGGCAGCTGCCTCAGCCACTCTTTGTGAGACTGAGACGAGGCAGAGAACCAATTTCCTAACACAACTGGAAGCATTAGAAAGCAGGCATTCTTTATCACAGAGCTGGACACATGCAGGGTATCCCCTCTAATCAAAGGTGTGTTGTGAAATCTCACAACAGGGTGTTTGTCCCACCATGATCAGACAGATTCATTACAGGGGACTTCCTAGAGAATGCATAAAAATCTCTTTTCCTAGAAGCAATTTACATGCCTCCACCCCTTCCTGGAAGTCCTTTTTTGGTCCTAGAGGGTTGTCTACAGGGGTGGCCGGTGGCTGTACTCACCGAGTGCCCCAGTATTGTGACCTTGCCTTGAACTTCTCTCAGGGCAGGAGCTGCTGTTTCTTGTTACATAACTTTCTCACCAAAGTCACCGTGGTCCTCATTACCTGTTTCTCCACTGGTTCCAGCTGTGTTTAGCATCCTGGGTGCCTGCTTTTACACCCTTTTATCTCATTTGCTAGATAGTCTTTGAGTTCTATTTTGCAACTTCAAGGGAACTGAAAGTTTCTGTTCTCCATGTTGTCTGTCATTTGTCAGCCTCCACCCACCCCGGTGGGGAATGAGACGTGGTGGTGTCACAGATTGAAGTGCTGGACATTTTTGTTAATCAGTTCATATTTAGGGCAGTTGAGCTGGTGTTTGTCACCTGCACAGGGCAGGACAGGTGAAGGAGACACGAGGAGCCAAGCTGGGGCACTTGGATGGAGTCGTGCTGGGGGAGACAGAGCTGGAACTGAGGTGTAGCCCCCCAAAAAACAAGTGTCAGGAGCAGCAGCTGCTCATTCCTGGGAGCAGGACCCCACTCCTGTGCTCAATCCTCTCCACATAACCTTTACAGGACCCAGAGTGGGCCTGAGCCTGCCCTTGCTGGGAGGGGGTTTGCCCCCAGACTGACAAAGGTCAGAGGAGAGCAGTGATGGCCTTGGCACATCAAAAAACCAAATCCCAGACCAGATGAAATATTAACCAGGCCATTGGGGTGGCTGAACACCAGCTGGCACCTGAGCACCACCCAGCCACTCACCCCCAACCCGTGGGAGGGGGAGAGAATCAGAGGGGTAGAAGTGAGACATTTCCTGGGTCGACATAAAAACACTTTAATAATTGAAATAATAACAATAAATTGTAATGGAAAGGAAAATAACAAAGAGGAAGAACTAAAAGCTCAGACAGACAAGTAATGCAACTCAAACATTTCTTTATCATCAGCCCAAATATAAAATCCAGCCGAATCCCAGCTAAGATGAAGGAACAGAACTCTACCCCAGCCCAAACCCTCACAGTGACTTCAGAGAGACCACAGAGAAAAAGTCTTTTCATGAAACAGAAAGACCTGAACATCATATACCATATTTATATAGCATAACTATTTATGACAAGGGGAGGAGAGCCCTCAGAGCAGGGTGGTGGTACCAGGCATGGCACAGCTGGAGCACCACATCCCCCTGAGCCAGCACCCAGCACACAGGGATGGCACAAGGTACCCCTGGCTGCCTCCCCCCTGCACTGCTGCTTTTGCCCCCCAGCATCCCTTTCCAGAGGTGGCTCTTGCTTGGAGAGGAGCCTGAGGCTGGGCTGGGGGCAAAAGCCTCCCCACCCAACCAAAACAGAATTGAAAAAATCGCAGTAAAAATGAGATAAACCCCAGTGTGGGGACAGTAACACACCTCTGTGCGATGCGGCCGTGCTGGATGGTGGCAGGACCCAGCCCAGGGGCTGATGCTCCAGGATCCAGCACGGGGGTGGTGGCAGGAGCTGACCTGGGCGGGCTCTAGGAGATGAAGCAGCTCCTCCTCCTCCTCTTCCCCCTGTGGCGGGCGGGGCCGCGGCCGTGCCGGGGAGCAGCGGCGGTCAGGGGGATGTTCTGGAGCACGTCGTGCAGCGTGAACATGCTGAAGGAGATCTGCTCGTAGGGAGACCTCATCCCGTTCTCGTAGAGGCAGGCAAAGGCGATGGCCGTGCCGCCGGCCACCGGCGCGTCCCTGTAGGGCAGCTCCATGTAAGCCAGGTCCGAGTAAGCGCTCGGGCCCTCGTAGATGACCCAGGGCTCTGTCCAGCTCTCGGCGTCCCTGGGGAAGGTGCTCAGGTGAACCCCCATGTTGACCCGCGACATGGAGCTGGTGGGGTGGGAGTAGAGGATCCACGTTGGTGCTTGGAAGAAGGGAGTGGGGCCGGGGGTTGCTGCAGAGTCCCCCTGGACCAAGGCGACGCTGTGGGCATCATGGTGATGCCCTGGGGTAGGACGATCCTCATCGGGCTCATCTGGCTGGTGGTGGTTGCCTGTGGGCAGCTCAGCACCTCCTGCCTGTCGGGTGGCCAGGTTCCCAAAGCCAGGGAGGAGCCGGCGATCTGAGCCCTGCAGGGGCGCCCCGCTGTCCCGGGAGGCGGTGGGGACATACACGAAGGGCGCGGGGAAGCCGATGACGCTGCCGTGACAGCCGTGGGGGGGCTCCACCAGCCGCTGCACCAGCTGCCCCCCGTGGAAAACGGCCCCGTCATCCGTGCTGAGCGCCTGGACCCTGAAGCCCAAGGGGCTGCGGGCGTTGCAGTAGAGGACGTTGGACCCGTCCTCCTCATCCACCGAGACCAGCTGGCACTCGCCCGTCTGCAGGTTGGGGATGAACTCCCCGAAGCGCCAGCCGCGGCCGTGGTCGTCGCTGTAGAAGGCGAAGGAGTGCGGGGTGGTCTTGCAGAGCTGCCCAAAGCACTCCTTGCAGTCGATGTGGTAACTGTAGGCAGGCACCAGCAGCCGGCCAGAACGCAGCTGGATCCCGTGCCCAGGGCCCAGCGCGAAGGTCGCCCAGTCTGGGGAGCAGAGATTGGGATGGGGTGAAGGTGGGATGGGGTGGGGAGTGACCACCATGGTGCCCTGCTATGCCTGATGTGGAAGGGTCCCCACGGCTTCCTCTGAGTCAAGTCAAGCCAAGTGGGGGAGTGGGAGGGCAACAGCCCAGTGCTGCCAAGTTGTCCTCACATGTACTCCTACCCATGGCTATGGGGCCTCTCCATCTTCCCACCCCCAGTAACTGATATGGATACTCCCTCCACCCATTCTCCCCTCTGCTTGAGGTCCTCATCCACCTGTTTGGAAGCTTGTGGGATTCCTATGTCAAAGTCACCCCCAGCAATGCCAATGGCAGCTCCGGGAGGCCAAAACCCAGGGCCACCCCCCTTACTGGCTGCTCTCCCCTCTCCTCACGCCCCTGCAGTTGGGTACCTTTGATGGTTGCACCAATGACCTGCTGTGTCAGGTCTGTGGCCGTGCTCCAGCTCAGGCCCTGGTCAGCACTGGTGACACAGCAGAGGCGGGTGACATTCTGGCCAGTGACAATCTGGTAGGCTTCAGGAGTCCTGCCCAGCACCGTGATGAAGAAGAGGAAGAGGGTGCCTGTGAACTCATCGTAGAGTGGGCAGGGGTTCATTGACCGATGGTGCTGCAGTGTTGCCGTCTCCAGCACACGCATGTCTTCCCACTGCCCAGGGAGGAGAAGGAGAGGACAGAGAGGAGTAAAGACCACCCCAGTTTTTGCCCAGAGCAGCTGTGGCTGCCCAATCCCAGAAGTGTTCCTAGCTGGGTTGGACAGAGCTTGGAGCAACCTGGGAAGGTGCAGAAGGTGTTCCTGCCCATGGCAGGGCATGGAATGAGATGGCCTTTGAGGTCCCTTCCAACCAAAACCAACCCGTGACCCTGCGCTCCACTTTCACCCATGCCAGCCTCCTGCCCCCATGTGGCTGTCTCCAGGAGCATGGCTGTGCCACACCCAAGCCATGAGGACAGCCCCCAGCCTGTCCCCAGCCCAGCCTGTCCCCAGGCCGGGCGCACCCCCTGTCCCACCTCCACGTAGCTGCCGTAGATGGTGCCGCGGCGCAGCACCAGCAGGTTGGCGTGGGCATCGTCGGCGCTGAGCCGCTCCTCGGCAAACGCCAGCAGCTTGGCCACGCAGGGCAGGTAGAGCAGGGCGGGCACACGGTACGTGACTCCGTTGGATTCCTTCTCGAAGAGCACGGTCCGGGCCGGGAAGTGCCGGGAGCCCATGGCAGCTGCAGCAGAAGGATGTGGCGGGCTGACGAAGACGGGGGGAGCGGCTGCTGGACATGGCCAGGGGCACGGGGTTTTCCTTGGAAGGGTTTGGGGTTTAACTTGGTGGGCTTGGGTCTGGGTAACCCCCCAGGAGCAGGAGCTGAGGGGCAGGGCTGGGGGGGAGAGGGGCTGAGTGGGTGCGGGCAAGTCACCACAGCTCAGAGGTGGGTCAGGGCACTGGGCACCAGCGAGGAGGCTGACCTGGGGACCTCAAAATAAAATGAAATAAAATTTTGAAATGAAATAATAAAATGAATAAAACGTTTGTCTGGGAAATCAAGGCCAGTGAGCAAAGAGCAGGGTGAGACCTGCAGCTCCACGCTCTCTTTCAGAAGACATTGGGAGAGCAGAGCCCACAGACGAGACCTCCGGGGCAGCCCAGGCTCACCGTGACAGGGTCAGGGAGTGTTCCGGTGCCTCCGGTGCAATGAACCGCGCTGGGCCCTTGTTCCCCCTCCTCTGTGCAGGGAACCTGAGGTGCACAGCACAGACAATGGGGTCCCCAGCCAGGCTGTCCCTGTGGCAGTGGATGGGAGCTGTTCCCAAATGCCTTTCCTTCAGGGACAGGTCAGCTGTCCCCAACTTAATGTCCCTACCTTTCCCTGGAGATTATCCCCACAGAAGGAGATGGGCATCCAGGCTCAGCTGGAGCAGTCACGAGCCCCTCTCACCTGTGGTTTCATCAGGAGCTTTAGCGGATTCAACGCCCCGGAGAAAGTGAAGGCACTCACCGGGTCCGGCTCAGCTGGAGCGTCCCCTCTGTCCCTCACCACGGAGTGATGCCGGCTGCCGCCGCCGCCGGCTTTCCACAGAGATGTCGCCTCACTGCTTCGCCGCCACCCCCTCCCCCGGCAGGGTCCCCCCTCCGATGGGTCACGGGGCTCCCACGGCGGAGCCCGGCACAAACCCCTGAGTCAGCAGTGGCGCTGCTGCGGCGCCCGTGGCACAAAGGCGCCCTTATGGGCCGGGGCAGAGCCGGGGCCCCGCGCCTGCCGAGCCACCTTGCCCGGACCCCCGGGTGGGGAAGCAAGGGGATCCACGGGGCGGGAATTGCATCTCCTGCCCCAGTTTCCCTCCTTCTGCAGGATGGGAGAGGCTAGACTTCCCTGTCCAGGGGCTCCAGCCCATGTTCACCAGTCCACCCTGCCGTGAGCTCCCCAGCCTGAGAGCTGTGGTCCAGAGGGTCCCAGCCTTCCCAGGACTCCCAACCTTCCGTGGACCCCCAGCCCTCCCAGCCTTTCCAGGATCCTCAGCCTGCAGGAGACCCCAACCCTTGCACTACCCCCAGCATTTCCAGGATCCCCAGCCCTATCCGGACCCCCAACACCACAGAATCCACAAACTTCCCAGGAACTCCAGCCCTCTCAGGATCCCCAGACTTCCCAGGATCCCCACCTGCACAGAGATCAGCTACTAAGAAGCTATTTTTATACCTGATATATATTTTTATATTCCAATATTCCATCTCTGTGATCAGTTTAAGTAAAAAGGCTTGACAAAATACACGTGGCAAATCACAGATCAGAAGCTCCAAGGGGAGAACTGAGGTGGAGGCTGCAGAACTGCCCCAGAAGGGCCCCTGGGATGGCCCAGGGTGACCACGTGTGGCTCCAGCAGCTCCACCTGGCTGCTACAAAACCTCCCAAGCCTTGGGTTAATTTTAGTGTGGGTTCCTGTAACACTGGACCGTGGAAGCGCTGTTAATCTGTGTTGTTCCTGCTGGACACCTGGGCTGGTTAACCCCTGCCTCGGCTGCCAGACACAGCTGAGGAAAATCCTGGCTCTGCTTCCCACCCCTCTCCCCCGACAGCATCACTCCTGCTTCCTAGCTCGAGCTGTTGCCCCACAGCTTCACCCCCAAGGCAACGCTGCCAGCCAAGTGACCCCAGATCCATCCTCCCCATCCTGCCATCTGGGATTGTGGCAGAGCCAGGAGGGTTTGTGAGGATGGCAGCATCAAGCCAAATGGATTTGGTGTCACTGCTTGTCACCTGTTCCCAACGCATCTGTCAGTGCCAACTCACACTGACAAAATCACAGAGTTTTAAAGCTGAGCCAGCATCTCCTCCTGCTTGTGCTGGTCAGGGTGGCAGCAGGGACCTGGATGCACCAGTGTGCCCCCAAAGCTGTGCCTCACTCCATCCCCTCCTAATCTGTGCTGAAGAGTTTGGCCAACACAGCAAGGGGAGCCCTCAAAAAGCATCTGCTGATAAAGGGCTTAGGGGATGCTGCATCCAAAGGAACAGGCATGCCCAGGAAGCGAGGGGCAAAACCACAAAACCTCCTCCCAGGGGAGCACTGACCTCTCCCACATGGAACAGAGGCTCATTCACCTGGTGACATGTGAGAAGCACAGCTTACATGCCACTGGGCAAGGCAGCCAGCCTGCCTGGCTTTGGGCAGGATGCCTGGGACTCTCACACCAAAGGCAGCTCCAGCAGCGTGTGATGGTTAGTCCTCACTCAGTGTGGATGCTGCTGGATGGGACATCCACCACCTCTCCTGCTTCTTCGAGCACTGTGTCCCCTTGTCACCCTCCCCTCACTTCCCTCCCCCTCCCCTAAACCCTCCCAAGTCAGGACTTGCTCCAGTGAGCTGTGACCACACTGATGTAACGATGGATATCAAACAAAATCAAATGAAGGCAAATGATCACGCTCGGGATTAATGATTAAGAGGCTGGAATGTCTTGACCAGCTGCAGCCAGCCTGCCTCTCTCCAGCCAGGAGCAGGCAGGCGGGATCACCCAGGATCTGGTCAATGCAAAGCCTTTGGCTCAAGGTCCCCAAAAAGAGACCAACTACCAACTTGGTGACCCCAAATAAAGCCCCCAGTGCCTCCCCCTCATGCACAAGAGTCCTGTGGGTCAGTTACGTGTCAGACAAGGGGCGATGCAAAGCTGTGGGAAGCCACAGTGGGTTGCCACATGTCCTAGTTGGACACTGGGAGCTGCATCTCCTCCTGGCGGCTGGTCCACAGCAATGGCAATCCCACCTCTTTCCTCTTCTTGTGTGGGTGTTGGACAGCATAAAGGTAGGATGTGTACTGGAGCTCTGGCATGACCATTTTCTGGCAGGTTCTCAGAGTCCTGTTGTCCAAGTCTTGTTTGAGGTTGTAGCCCAGGATATTTGCAGCCCCTGACTGGAAAGGCAGGAGAGCTCTATTCTTGATGTGATCCTTCCTCACTGCCTCCTGCTCTGAGAGACAAGTCTCCATGAGCTCCTTCTGTCTGGTCCGCAGGTGATCCACCTCCTTTTCCAGCATCTCGAGCCCTATGGTCTCCTCAATTCTCCTCCAGAAGCTCTGGTTGAAGTGCAGGTAGAGCTTCCAGTCCAGCGAGCACCAAGCTTTTATCTGCTCCTCGCTTTCCGGACTCAACGTCTGGACAGTGTCCTGGCTTCTGGAATTGAGCTTGAAGTAAATCACGTCATCCAGATCCCAGCACAAAGCATGCTTCAAGAGGATCATGGACTCATCAAAGTAGTCTGCTATCAAGATGAGGTGGAAGTTCTGCTCGATCTCCTCCAGGACGGCCTGGGTGTACTTTGTGTCATCCTCCGCGTTGTTATCGTAGCCAAAGTCAAACCACATGATATTCCTGGCATAGATGTTTTCCCTGTAATCTGCTGGGTGGTAATACTTTGTGGGTGATGCCAGGAACTCATTCACGTTCTTGGAGCTGCTAAAGGCAGGAACATTGTTCTTGTAGTAGATGTAGGAAGACTCCAGCAGAGGAATGGGGTTCCTCAGGATGGAGAAGTAGAAGGTGTTGGCTGCCATCACCCTTTTAACCTATTTATGGGAGGAAGAAGAGGTTAGTCCTGTCCCAACCAAGTTTCTCCTCAGGTGTCATGGCTCTTCCTTACCTCCAAAGGGTTAAATCGCAGGTGGTTGCACATGATGTTGTAATTTTGGCCTATGGTTTCAAAACCCTCCACAAAGTGGGCCACGAAAGTCCTTGGGTATCCCAGGTGGAAGAGCTGGTCAGCAGGGAGGGCAACAGTGAGGTTGTATCTCTCTGCAAACCTGAACATGATGTTGAGCACAGTGCTGCTGGCAGTCTTGTGGGTTTTTAGGAACATGACGTTTGTCTTGGCATGGCATGGCGTGGGAGGGATCAGCAGCTCCTCGTGGCTCTTTGAGACTCTGCAGGAAGGCGACAGATGGGGCAAAGTGACTCTCTGGTGCTGCACCCCATCTCTGAGACCTGGCAAAGCCAAATCCAGGTGCTCCTCTGACACCACACCTGCAGCTGGCCCAAGGCTGCATCCAAATCAGTCCCAACACTGCAATGTAGATGTTCAACCATCCCACTTTTCCCCTCTCCAGATTCTCACTTACCAAAGACTTCAGCTCAATCCCCTTTTCCCACACAGCTGATTTTGTCCCAAAGAGGCTGTGCTTCGGCCAATTCAATTCCTTCCCCAAACGTGGATCTAGGACCTAGTTTTGGGCTACCACCCTTTGAGCATTAGCCCAAGCCTCATGATAAATAAACCAGGTGTCAGAGGTCACATCCCAGCTGCTCCAGGCACAGGAAACTGCAACCTTGCTTCTGCCTCACTTACCTGTAATTCTTATTCCTCACATGGAAGAATCCCGAGAGGCAGGTAAGTCCCAGGCAGAAGCTGAAAAGGATGAGACACCTGACATGCCTGGAAAAAACCAGAAGAGTTTCAGTGGGTTTTATCCAATAGTAAAAAACCCCAAACCACGACATTTCGCATCTTGCCGTTGGGAACTTTAATCACTGTGAGCACAGTTTTATATCTCGGTTTTGACAGCCACCTTTGGGCCCCAAGCTGTGTCAGCAGCTCTGGTGTTAGAGGCAAGACAGTGAGAAATTGCACTAATTTTGGCCTTTGGCAAGACACAGTGTACTTTGGGCAGAGCCTAAGCTCTTCCCACAGCCTCCTGCTCTGCTTGGCTGCCTTTTGTTTTGCTTCTCTTTTGGTTTTCTGGGGCTTTAGAGCTTATTCACTATTCAAACTCCTAGATTATTCACCAGAAAACAAGCCCTTTGTAGGGGTATGAAGATTTCCCTGGTGAGAAACCTGAGCAGCCCCTGTAATCACATCACTCCAGAAGATGGAGATTGGAAAAAACCCACAAAACTGAGGTTCTTTTGCAATAGAAATAGGGTTTTTTAAGACAGAAAATGAAATAACTCACCTATTACAGCACCTGTAATGCATTTATTACACCCCACTTTAAAATGGAGGAGTGGATAATGATGAGGGAGGAGACTTTTCCAGCACTAATTAAGCAACCACGATGTATAAAGATGTCCCTGCACATTGCAGGGAGTTGGAACGGGATGGTCTTTAATGTCTCTTCCAACTCAAACCATCCTGTGGTACCATGACCATCACCAGTGCACTCCAGCTGGGACACAGAGAGGTGCTTTTGAAGGCTTGATGCCCACCTAAGAGGAATTTTTCACCACCAAAGCTTCTCTCATCCTAGAAGCTTTTTTAGCTTTTTGTGAATGTCATATTTGCAGACATGCCCAAAATGCAGCAGATCTGGCTCAGGCTTTACACTATTTTGAGAAGATATAATCCAAATTTACAGCATAGTATGGTCACACTTGTGGTTTCCACTCTCCAAAGGGAGCAAGTGAGCCTTCAAGCCTTCCTCCAAGAATCCTTCCCAAAGCCAGGGAAGACTCTCAGCCATAGCTGGTTCCAAGCTCTGACAGGAATTTACAGCACAGCTTCTGCATGAAGAGTTTCAAGACAGACCTGCAGGCAAGACTTCATCAGGATTTCCTAATTTTTTGGCCCCAGGCCTGTTATGGGGATGAGAGTGGAACAATTCCCTGTCCTTGGAGATAAGATGGGAGAAGAAAGGCAGAGGAGCCCAAGGGCAGTGAGCAGGCTACATGCAGCCCCTGCGCCAATCTTCTTGGTCCTCCATTTAAATTGAAGCTGCCATATGTGTGGTGGTTTTCCAAAGCACATCATCTTTCCTCAGCTGACATCTTCCTGCTGCACCTTTTCTGTTGAGTTTAATGGGTGCAGTAACTGTCCATTTATTAATTTAGGTAGTGTCCCCAAAACGGCAACTCTGAATGATGTTTCATGGGGCAAAAAAATCACATACACCCAAACACATCCTGAAGGCAGATCCAGATCACAACGTGCTCTAGAAGAACTACCAATCCCTTCTCCTGCAACAAGACATTCTCTGTAGATCTCTGCACTTTATCACCTCAAGGCATCCCACAATATTTTAATAGTTGTTTACTCAAAGGATTACACGGTGCCATTTTGCCTCCAAATATTCAGACACATTCAGCACAGCGAGCTCATCTCCAGCCTAACTGAATGCTCTCAGTAGACCCATTTTTGTCTGGATGTGCCCCAAAACAAACAGCTAGACTTTGTCCTGCCTCCTCCCTGGAGGCACAGGGAGGAATGAAAGCTTGACTTATCTAGGCCAAAACTATGGCTGCTTCCTGGAATGGTCAGTTTTAAGGAGCAAGTGTGACTGATCTCTGCAGGATACAGTCCATGCACGTGACAGTCCCCATGCAGAAATGGCAGGCTTCTTGTCCCAGAGGTGACAAACAATGCATTATCATGGAAGGAAGGAAGGAAGGAAGGAAGGAAGGAAGGAAGGAAGGAAGGAAGGGAGGGAGGGAGGGAGGGAGGGATATCTGCCTTCCAGCCCGGGGAACAAGCAGGGAGTGGTGACATGAAGGGAACTCTGCTGCACCTCAGCCCAGCAAAGGTGAGTGAGGAAAGTGTCCAGAGGAAGAGCCAAGGGCAGGGACTGAGGAGATCCCCAGGGAGGAGTGTAGGAAAATGGAGACCCTGGGGATGAGAGGAGAGTTGCAGGTACCGGTGCAGGTCAGTGCACTCACGGAATCCTGTGCTGACCACTGCAGGGAGTCGTGTCCCCATCACCCCCCTGGGGCTGGCCACCCACAGCTGCACTCGCAGGGCTGTCACTGGCTCCAGTAACATCTCCACACACAGTGGGAATAAGGCAGCTGAGCAAACAAATCTCTCGTGGAGCAAACTGATGGCACCTTTCCCTCCTTTTACAACAAGCTTCCATCATTTCTGCACATTTTGTGCTTGGAAACAAATGAGCTCATGAAAAGTTGCAGGGTTTTTACTGACAGAAATCATGTAGGATCTTCACCTGGAGCATACACACTGGTTTTTTTTGAACACAGTGTGACTGCTCTCGCAGAAAACAGCGCAGGGCCAGCGTGGGATTTGCTATCAGACTTTGCTTCCAGTACTCATTCCAGAATAAGACATGACAACTGTTTGAAAGTCTGCCGAGAATGATTACACTTCAGGCTCTTTATGCTTCAAATACATGTAATGGAAATTATGAGACTATCAAGAAGCATTTGGAAAATGCTCTCACGCACTCAGTGTGGTATTTGGGGTTGTCCTTTGCAGGACCAGGAGCTGCACTCGATGATCCCTGTGGATCCCTTCCAGCTCAGAATATTCTGATTCTACGTCTGCAAACCTGCACTGGGGTTTCAGCCCCGCCTGGCCCCCACCACCCAGGCACATCTCTGTGGGAGCTTTAAGCTGTGTTCCCTTAGTGTCACACACCCCCCTTTGTCACAACACTGCAAGTCCCTGACCTGCACAGCATCATGGAATTGTTTAGGTTGGAAATACCTCTAAGCTCTTGCGAAGCAAAGTTTAAGAGAGAAAGCCCCAACTCGAATGTTGCGCTGAAGTTACCTGAACAAGCCTGAAAGACCTTTGAGAAGCACTTGCTAAGACACAAAATTCTAGGAAGCCAAAAAAACCCACGGAACACTTGGCAGGGCTGGTGCCAGAGGTTCCACTCGCCTTTCCAGCTTGTGCTGTGCTATCTCCCCTTTGGGAAGAAAATACGGAAAACGACCCCTCTTAGAGGTGCAGCTATAGATGCTTTAACACTTGGGACCCTCCTCTTTTTCCTTTGGCTTTAGCCAAAAATAACAGACATCTACATCAAACTAACAAGGTTCTTTTAAATTAAAGGACCTGGAACACAGGCAAGAAATACTAACGGCAAAATGAATCTCTTTCCTGGAGCAAATTGTAACTAACTTTATAGGTTATTAACAACTTCCAGGGATTATTTGAACCAGACCTTCCTGCAAAGCAAGTTGTAGTTCAGCACCCCAAGCACCCAGCTCCCTCTGCCCTTACCTTGGAGTGCACCCAGGGCTTTTCATGCTGCTGCGAGCTGGGAAATATCTCCTTTGCAAATCGACTCCAGTGCCTGTTTGTCTCCTCTGGCACTTAGTGACCACGTCTCTATTTCTAGCATCCCCTCACTGCTATAAATGGCTGGGATAGGTGAGGACAAAGGGAGTGGCTAGGTGTTCCCAGGAGTGGGTGGGAGTTAATTAATAAGCCATGAAAAGTGCTGGTATGGCAGGACATCAACACAGGTATAAAGAGCTGCCTCGGGACACGGCGTTTGCAGCAGCTTTGGCGGGAAGTAAAGGCTTAACCGGGATTCCTTCAAGGGGATCCCTTTCTCTCCTGGCTGCAGGAGGGAGGGGCCGGGGGCTCACAGCAGGATCCAGGCAGGGGGCTGGTGGAGGGCATTGGACCTTTGTCACCCTGCACAACACCACATCACCAGGGGCCACGGTCAGTGCCTGCTGTCCCTTTTATCTGCTTCTTGCTCGGTGGGTAAGGACAGCAATTCCCCGCCAGACACATTTGGCAAGAGCAAATTAGGGACAACAGCAAAACAGGAATGGTGTTCACCTATGGAATATTCCTCTTCAAACATTTAGACTTCAAACTTTTTGGTAAAAATGCAATTATTGTAGCTGGAGGTTAAGAGCTTAACAGACTTGGCTGTACTCAGACCTTGAGAGGGAGAAATCTTTGCTCATAAAGGGCATTATTTTATGCCTTATCTCTGGTGTTACTAACTGTAATAAATATTGTAAATAATTCGGTTTGCTTTTAAATGTATATTATAAAGTCATAAAAACTTGAAAACTAAAGGCACCCTGGAATTGTGAAACCTCTGCCAGCACCCGAGGAAACCATATTAGCATAGAAGCTAAAGGCACCGACTGGCAGGAGAACAAGGATACATGAATATGTATCTAACACAAAGAAAACAAAAGACTGGAACAACACACTGTACAGCCGAAAAACTGTATAAAACCCGACTGCACAGTGCGGACTTTGTGAGCTGTGGGAGACTCGGAGCGACAGAGGCCGTGTCTGAGGTTCACCCAGTGTCGACGCCAGGCTCGGCACTGATTTTTGCTTGTGGCTTTTTCGAACTTTTCATATTTCAATTTTTCAATAAATCTTTTCTTGGTAAATTGGCTGATTTCATTTATAACGCTAACAACTGTTACAATTCATAATATGCAGGAATTTTGGATTCCACTGAGGCTGCTGTACAGCAGCATTTCACAAACTGGGTTTGATGGCTGCAGTTCGCCCTGGGTGAGCAGAATGTCATGCAGGTCTGGAAGCGGGGTCATCTCCCCACTCCCCATATGAGGACAAAGCCAATGCTCCCTTCATTTGGGCAACTAAAAGTGTACCCACATCTCCCAGCCTGGATTGGGAGGGACTGAGCTGTTTCTTCAGTCTTCTATAGCCATGCTGTGTTCCATGCCCCTCCTGGTGGTCCCCTTTCCCTCCCCACACACAGTGCCACCTTTCTAACCCTTGTATGCTATTGGCCCCACGTGCCCCACCAACAGCCAAATCCCCAGCACTCCAGGATCCTTCACCTACGTTGCTACATTTCCAGAGCACCCAAATACACAGCATTTCTTTTTAAATCACAGCTTCCCCAGACCAGCCCCAACTCCAGCGCTTACCAAGATGCAGAGATTAGCAAGGTGTAGGGTTGCTTTCCTTAAGTTTCTTGGTAGAACCCGAGTCAATGTGCTCTTTTATGGAGAATTTCTAGGGTTACTCTTGGCACAGCACCAGCTGCTGCTGGCAGGGGGGGCCCATTTCAGAGACCTCTTTCTCCTGTTACATTACACACGTCAGCTGTGCCATTTCTCGCTCAGGAGCTGGTAAGAGCCCATGGATCACAAAAGCCCATTTTTTACACTTTTACAATTGATTCATTGCTCTCTCCTGGGGTGTTGTACATGAATCACCAGCTTTGGTTACACCAAAAAAAACCCCAAATGGTGCCAGGCACGAATACTTGTCTTCATGTGGTGGTGGGCTGCTCAGAGACTGGGGCAGGGAAGGGCAGCCAGGTGACACAGGAGGCTGGGGTGTGATTCATCACTCCATCCTGCCTCTGCTGCCTGTTGGGGGTCAGGCCCTGGGGGAGGTTGGCCCCTTGCAGCAGGATGGGGAGAATCAGAAGGTGGAAGTGCAAAAATTCATGGGCAGTGATAAGGGCAGGTAAAGCAACACCTGCACAGGCAAGCAAATCAAAAGGAATTCACTCCCTGCCTCCCGCCGCAGGCAGGTGTTCGGCCAGCCCAGGAAAGCTGGGCTCCACCACGCGTAACGGTGACTTGGGAACACCCCCTTCCTCCTTCCTCCCCAGCTTTTACTGCTGAGCAGGCTGTGGGAGACCTCTGTGGTCAGTCAGGGTCGGCTGTGACCCCCTCCCAGCTCCTTGCACACCCCAGCCCCATGCTGTTGGGGAAGGGTGAGGAGCAGAAAAGACCTTGATGTTGTGCAAGCGCCACTCAGCAACAGCTACAACATTCCTGTGCTTCCACCGCTGATCCAAACACAGATCCAGACCGGCCACTGTGAAGAAAATTAACTCTATCCCAGCCATAAACCTGTACAGAGAGAGGCAAAACCAGTAGGGAGCCAAGTCCTTACTGTGCCAGAAGACCACTGGTTCTAAATGTGGAGCATCCACAGCATTCTAGTATTAAAGTCTGTCTCCAGAAAAATGAGAATTTTGTATAAGAAATTCCTGTCACAATGATTCTTTCTAAAAATACACATACATGTACCCACCCTGTCTCTCCCTCCTGTAAACAACAGTGCACCACTCTGTGAAAGCATCACTGAGAACACAGAGGGTCTAGGAAAGATATTATAAAATAACTCTAGACTAACACCTCCCTTGTATTCCCTCAGGAACTGCTCTATTGTTTAGTGAAACAGTAAAACTTACATGGAGCTTTAGGACCTTCATGTGTAAGGAAGATGGTTAAATGGAGCTGTGCCAGAACTTCCCACACTTTTGCCACGGCACAGGACTGTGTGTTTCCCTCCCGAGCACCCTCTCTGTATACAGCTGAAAAAGAGAATCATGGAAAGTTCTGCTTCCCAAAAAGAGCCTTTCATGTGGAAGGTCTGTATTTTACACAGTGATGGTCAGTAGTTTAGGGGGGAAAAAAGAAAGAATGGTGTAGGAAAAGGGCAGAAGATCTAAACAGCCTGATCTGGAAAGAACTAGCTGCATCAGCCTATCCTGGCAGAAAGCAAATCCTGCATATTTCTTTTCCAATGACATGATGGACCTCCCATATTCTTTCATCACCCCACACCCAAGCAGCACAGGCTGGCTGTGTTGCACAAGCTGTCTTCTCTTTCCACAGAACCACAGAATTCCAGAACCATTTGGCTTGGAAGAGACCTCCAAGACCATTGAGTTCAGCCTGTGACCAATGCCCACCTTGTAACCAGCCCAGTGCACCCAGTGCCACATCCAGGTATTCCCTGAACACCTCCAAGGATGGGCACTCCATCACCTCCCTGGGCAGCCCCTTCCACTGCCTGACCACCATTTCCATGACAAAATTCTTCCTCGTTGAAAATGATGGCATTGCTCACTTCGTTTCATCCCAGAAGAGGAAAATCAGCTCCTCTCTGACTCATCCTAAGGGATGAAGGGAGAGATGGGGAGTGCGCCGTAGTGGAGAAAGGGTTGAATGGACAAGAGTGGAGAGCAGGATCAGATACTGGCAGGTCACAGAACACATGGAAGTATTTCATTCCAAAGCATCCATGTGGCCAAGCTGAGAGGTGTGACCTTAGAACTGTATTGAGAAGGGCCTTGCAGCATGTCGCTGAGCACAAGCCAGCATCCTTAGTGCAATCTGACAGGGTGCAGCCTTGCAGAGATTGTGTTCTGCCTTAAAACAGAAGAAAACACTCTTTAGGATGGTTTTTCTTCAAAGATCAAGGCTCTGGATGCAACATTTATGTCACTGCTCTGTGGAAGAGCCAACGTCACTGAAAAGCAGGGAGTGGAGAAGATGGCTACTGCATGAGACACCACCTGTCCTACTCTCCTGGCATCCAGTAAGGCTTCCCAAATCAGTACACCTGAGTAAAATCCATCAGTTGGCACCCTCTGAGCACAGCCTGAGCCAGCTTGTTACCTGTCCCACAGCCCACCCAGGCAGTCCAGGTGAATCACAGGAAGGTTTGAGTTGGAAGCTCACCTTGTTCCAACCCCTCTGCCATGGGCAGGGAACACCTTCCATTAGTCCAGGCTGTTCAAATCCCTGTCTGGTCTGAAGAAGATTGTGGCAAAGAGTGTCAAAGGCTTTGCTCACTTCCACTGCTCTGCCCACGTTGACAGAAAACATCCTTTTGTTGCAAAAGGTTGTCAGGTTATTTACCTTTGGCAAATCCCCTGGCTCTTTTTTCTTATCACCACCTGCATCATTTAGATACAACAGAGCCTGGCTAAAGAGTGACACATATCAGTAAATACGGATATGACTAGCAAACACCAAGTAACCAGAAGATGAATGACTCAGTGCCCTCTGTAGCAGATGGATGACAATGTGGTTTTGTACAACAAACCATAAATTACAAAACAGACTGTAGTACATAAAACCAACCCCCAAAACCAACACTCCCCCCCCCGCCCCATGTTAGAATAGAACAGTTCAGCTGGAAGGAACTTAGGATAATCATCTGGTCCAACTGCCTTGACCAGTTCAGGGCTGCCCTAAAGTTACACCATTGCTCAAATGCCTCTTAAACACTGAGTCTGAGGCATCAACCATCTCTCCAGGAAGCCTGGTATTTGATGATATGCTCTATAAAGAAACACTTCCTAATGTCCAGCCTGAACCTCCCCTGGCCCTGCTTCGAGATCAGCATTCCCATGAGATCAGCATCTCCCTCTCCATGCCCCCTCCTCAGGAAGCTGCAGAGGGGGAGAAGGTTGTCCCTCAGCCTCCTTCTCTCCAAACCAGACCAACTCAGGGCCCTCAGCCTCCCCCCAGGTCATGCCTTCCAGCCCCAGCAGCAGCGTGGTTCTCCTCTTCTGGACAGACTCCAGCACCTTCCCATCATCTCTAACCCTGAGTGCTCTGGGTGAGGCTGCCCCAGTGCTGAGCACAGCCAGGCCATCCTCTCTCCTGTGTCAGGTGTCCCCAGGATGGCATTTGCCCTCCTGGCCATGGTTCCTACTGAGCAGCTGCCAAGCAGCACCCCCAGATCCTTCCAGCAGGGCTGCTCCCCAGCCACTCCTTGCCCAGCTTCACTCGTGCTTAGCACTGCTCCACCCTGGATCCAGCACCTGGACTCAGTAATTCTGTGCCACTGGCATTGCCCAAGGGTGCAAATGTGCAGATGCCTCTGTTGGCTTCTTGTCCCTCCAGAAAGACCACAGCACTCCCAGCACAGAGTCACAGAGTGGCTTGGGCTGGAAGGGACATTAAAGCCCACCCCATTCTTCTCTGCTTTGGGCAGAGACACCTTCCACCAGACCAGTTTGCTCCAAGCCCCGTCCTTTTGGATTATCACTCCAGGTTATCCCAGATATTATCCAGCCAGGTTGGGAGGGATAATTTTACACCTCTCTGTGACAGCAAATCGTGATTTGCTGTGAAGTACAGACTGGAAGTCAAGGAAGCAGGAAACACTGAGATGCCTAGAGCCTTGCCCTGGCCAGGCAGGAGGGCTGGGATCCCCTCCCTCGGCCTGGCTGCTGGTATTTCCAGTTAATAAAATCCAGAAGCTGGGTCTCCAGCACCCTCTCTTCTCTGGCCAGGCCTTCCAGCACTGCAAACCTGTATATGGGACAACATGGATGCTTATTTGGGATAGCCTGGAGGTGGCATCACTGAAGAGGCCATAACCAGATGCTGTTGTGGGCATTGGGATAAGTGTATTAGATTAAACAAGTGAGGAAGAGCAACACTTTCGCTTGGAAAACTTGCATCCACAGGCTCTCCTGTGTCTCTGATGCTTCACTTGCACAACCTAAGTGAGAAAGTGCCTCCTTTGGCTGCTGTCACTGATAAATCAGAGCAAACCCAAGGGGAGAGAGAGCTGGGATACTCACACGCACACAGTATCTCTGTGTTTGGTTTCAATGCTCAGACTAAGTAGGGAACCCAGCAGTGTGCTCCTCAGCAAGAGCAGGCAGCCCCGAAAACAGCAACCACATTCCTCTACTTGTTCCATCCCACTAACAAAATCAAACATGGAGCAGTCCACGTGCTTGCTGATCCAGTGTGTTTATGGCTCAAGTGCAGGTAGGGAGCTGGAGCTGCCCTGCTCTGCTGGCTCCTCAGCACGTGCTCCCCTCGGGAGCCGAGGGCAGCGTCTTGTAGGGGTTGAGGATCCCTTTGGGGTCCAGCATGGATTTGAACTGCTGCATGAGCACCACTGCCCCGCGTGGTTTGCTGTACTGAATGAACTGCTTCTTCTTGAAGCCCAGCCCGTGCTCTGCACTGATGCTCCCACTGCATCTCGCAGTCCACTCATACACAAAGGGCTCGATGGCATCCAGCAGGGAATGGCTGTAGGACTCCGCCGTGATGTTCAAGTGCAAGTTCCCATCTCCTGGAAGAAAATATTGCACAGGTGGGTCTGGGAGAAAAACCTGGTGGCCCTGCAATGGATACTCATTCCTGGCTCCTCCACGCTCTCAAACAACAGGGCCTTTGTTAAGTCTCCAAACTGTGCAAAAATGACAAGCTCACTGTCCTACAAACAGTCAGCCTCTCCATGCATAAATAATTCAAAGAGGATCTTTGCTTTTCCATGCTCCCAGTGCAATATTTGAAGAAGGGTTCTGAGTTAAGCTACTTTCAAACTCCCACTTTTGTGATTTTAAAATTCCCACTGTGCTGTATTAATGATTGTGCCACCACCGTGATGCAATGACAAAGACTTCCCCCATGGCATTTCATAATGATCATTAGATTCTAACATGGCCCTTCATCACTTTTTCTCTCCCTATTATGTTTGTGCAATGCTCTAAATGCGCTTTGGCACCGTGTCAATAGAAACAAAGAAAGCAGAACAATTTCTCCTTTTGCCACTGTTTGTGACAGTATTTGATTAGGCACAGAGTTGGTGGGTACTCCGAAAGACAAAACACACAAAGATAAATACAACTTGCTCATCCTCCTCCTGCATCCTAGTAACCCCCCCACAACACACAGCTTAGTCCTCAAAGAACTACCAACAGGGAGCCTTTGTTATGCAACGTGTCTTTCAAATGATCCCTAATCAAGTGTGCTCAAGAGTGTTCAGTGGTTTTTTTTGTAACAGAACAGCTCTGCTAAACGACCAACTTACCTGCTTGTAAAATCAGATTAGTTTCCCAGCATGCTGACAAATCTATCAGCCTTTTTGTGCATTTATCATCACTCTCTGTTGGAGGGTTAATGGCTCACAAAAAAATGATTTCCAGGAGAATTAATCACTTTGGACAGGAAAGTGGTTATCTGCCAAATGTGTCTAAGAACATCAACCAAATTAATGGTCCAATTGAACAAATCACATATTTAAATAGAAAGTACACAGTAAGAAGATACTGATGACCAGTTCACTGGCCAGCAACTTGCCATCAGTATATAGAAAACAGTCTGCAAGCAGTGAAATCCAAAAACAAAGGATCCTGATGCACCCTCCCCTTCCACAGCCCTCAATTTAAGCCTCTCACCCGCAGCACAGAAGGGCCCTCACCTCCTTTTCCAGCATCCCACTTACCCAGGTGGCCATAGCCCACCACGTTTTTGGCACTTTGGCCCAGCCGAGCCCTCACATCAGTCACGAGGTCATAGAGCTTCCCCACGGGCAGAGAGATGTCATACTTGTACACATAACCCTCGTGAGTGAGGGCCTCCGTGATCCTCTCCCGCAGGCTCCACAGCACCTGAGGGATCAAGGATCACAAATCCAGATAAAACAAGCAGCTCTTGGGCTCCATGCACACACCAAATGTGAATCCGAACGCTTCCCTATATAAAATACAAATCCACGTCAAAGAGATTTGTGTAAGAGGAAACACTGACTTGCCTTTATTTTCTTATCATCTGTTGCCACAGTTCCATCAGTGACCAAACCAGAAGCCATGGCCTGTTCTAGGAAGTTGTTCAATTTTTCTTCATCGTGACTTGAGTTGGAGCCCGAAGTTTCAATTAAAACATAAAAAGGGCTGTCTGAGAATGAAGGAGAACAAAGTAAGCAGATGCCCTGGGGCAAAACAGAGAAATTCAGGGCAGGTTTTGGAGCTTTCTCCACATGTTATGTGCCCAGACTCTCTGGTGCCAGGAAGTGCAGTCTTTTATCTGTAGGGCACTTCACTGACATGCCAGATCTTTTTTAAGCAACCACTTTCCAGAAAGATAACAGTTTTGTGAGGACAAATACAAGTAAAAAGTCTCATCTTTAAAGATAAACAGTGTTTGGAATGAAAATACTAGATACAAAAATTATGAGGGATGCCCACAAAATCACCAACTTTTAAAAAGTCAGTGAGTCAACTCTTTAAAATGAGTCACTTCTTAGAAGTGTTTAAAAGTAGTCTAAAAATCCCCAAGCAGTACAGTGCCCCTTTCTACAGTGCAAATATCACTGGTACCTGCCACTGGGCTGGACAGCTTGAGATGTCTCTCAACCAGTTCCATGCACTTCTCATCCATGAACTCATAGGCAGACAGGATCTCACCCAGCATGGCTCTGCAGGTTGTGAATGTTTCCAGAACCTTGGCAAAACTCTGGCACCCTTCAGACAGAACAGAGAGGAATCAGGCCCAAAAAACAGAGACCACCCTAAACCCTTTGGAGGATTCTGCAAAGTAAAAAACTCCCAGTGAAGGACCCCTACAAACAACTCTGGATCTGCTGAGGGACACCCAGAAGCAGCTTTAAGCAGCTGTGCCTGGCCACATACTCTGCTGATCCAGAGCCTGACCTGCAGACATGATTTCTCAGCCTTGCCTCATCACTTTGTCGCTCACCTGACTGCTGGATGGTGGCTGCCTCTGCCCACTGTCACAGTCTTGCCCTGCTCTTGAGCCTGTCAGACCAGGCCCTCCCCAACCAGGGATTGTCCTGCCTACCTTCTCACCCTGCTAAGGTCCTGGCTCCACTTTCCTTACAGAACAACCTGCCCTCGCAAGTATTTCAACAGACAGTAAATATCTGCACAGGTATTTTAGCACAGAGCCCTATGCTATTTCCCAGACACCGGCTGATGCTGGCAGTCCAGTTCAGCAGGCTGAGCAGTGCTTTCTCCTCTCTATCCCTATTACCAGGCTCTGAAATCAGGCGTGAAATCATTAATATCAGCTTCTACCTAGGAATGCCACATTCACAGCCTTAGGCTTCTGAGGACAGAGTATGGAGACAGCAGTGATAACTCCCAAGGTCCCCTCGGATCCGATGAAGAGCTGCTTCAGGTCATAGCCCGTGTTATCTTTGCGCAGAGAGGTCAGACAGTCCAGAGCTGAGCCATCAGCCAGCACCTGTGGGAACACAGGCGCCCAGTCAGAGCACCTGGGTAGGATTCTGCTGGCATGAACTTGCCTATGACCAAGCTGATGGGAAGTGTCACTCACCTTGAGCACGAGGACACAGCTGCAGCCCATTCCCACACTGCTCTTCCATTCTCAGCTCTTCCCCCTCCCCTCTGTATCCTACCTGGGTAGGACAGAGTAGCTATTTCCCTCCTACTTCTCCCATCAGGACAAGTAACAACAGAAGATCCAGTTTGCACTGCTTTTCTTAATAATGGTGGAGAAGACCAGCCATTCTCTGCAGCCCTAGCTCCTATTACCCAGCAGAAACAAGGAAAGTTACATGAAACGGTGAAGTTAAGCAGAATGAAGTAAACCCTCTGCCACTTGAGCCTTAAATTATGGCTGAGTATCTCCAAACAGGTTATTAAAGGCTATTTTGACATTAGGACCAAACTGACCTGAGACAAATGCTCTCCTTTCTAAGCCTATACAGTAAAACCAAGCCATGCTTTTGTTCCCTGCCCAAATTTCCCAGCCCTGAAAACTTTTAGAACTCCTAATCCAGCCTTTACATCCCAAAGCACTTGCCTGTAGGACAGGAGCAGCTGAGGAACAGCAGAGACTCTAGGACACAGCCAGTAGCCAAATTAACCCAAAGCAGACTGTTCTGTTATTAGGTAGGCTTTAAACCTTAAGATGATCTTTAAAGTCCCAGTTTGTGATCCTATGATTCTATTAAAATCCAAGTGAGCAGCCATTAGAAGAGAGTGACGCAGGATGGATTTAGCAGAGTGTTCCAGAGACCCATTGCTCAGAGGAACCAACTCCATGCAGATAACCTGGGATACCCTAACCCCTCCCTACCTTCTTTTCACTTGTCTGGATTAGAAAACCACCTACCACTACCTCCGTCAGCAAGCACTGGAAGTTAGGAAGGTGGAAACGGCAGCAGAAATAACATACATGAAGACATGTGCTGACCCTTCTCAAAAGAGCCCAACAAGGAAAAAGTAAGAGTGGAAGTCTGGAGAGAAACTTGTTTGTGTGCTGGATAGTTAGAAGAGCAGGAAGCAGTAAGCAGCAGAGGATTAAAGAGAGAAGGGAACTGCCAGGTACTCGCCTTACCACTTCCAGGCCCAGCACTGTCCCTCGCAGAGAGCCGTATCTCAAGAGCCGCAAGCCTCCGGCATTGGTGGCCACGTTGCCCCCGATGTGACAGCTGCCTTTGGCTCCCAGGTCAAGGGGCATGATAAAGCCCTGCTCCTCCACATACTCATTGAGCCTCTCCAACACACAGCCTGCCTGGCACACCAGGATTCCTGCAACACAAACACCCTGCTACAAGCTGATGGCTGAGAAGAAAGTGCCTCCTCAAGAAGCAGGGGCAGTACTGAGTAGATGCAACCACCTCTTCCTTCAAAACTTCCTGGGACTCAGCTTAAACACACAGGTCTGTGCATGCTCCAGGGAACTGTCCCCTCCTCAAGCCTCAGGGAGCTTTGCTATTGCCTCAATATCTCATCATCCACAACTCTGGACTGGTGAAACACAATCACATTAAGTGTGTCTCTGCCTGTTGTTCTCCTCTCTGAACAGAGAGACTCACACCAGCCTGACCCCTAACCCCCCAAATCCAAACAAACCTCCTTATGATGCTGCTGGGCTGAACCCTGCTGATCCTGCTGCTATCTGTTCCCAGGAAAATGCCTGTTTTGCCGTTTGGGGCTCATTTCTGTGCTCCACATCCCTGGAATACTTACCAGACACCTTGTCAAAGCTGATGACCTGGTTCATGAGAGCAGTGGAAAGAATGATCTCGTCAAAGACAGGAACGCTGCCCCCAACAAGGCCTGTGTTGCCCCCCTGAGGGTTCACTGCCAGGTTCCTCTCATAGCAGTACCTGGAAGGAAAAAGGTTTTTGCACTGTTATGCATTTAAAAGCCATAATCAGTCTATCAGAGAAAGTTTCACCTCTACATGAGTGTCGACTGCTGTGACAGTGCTCCTTAAAATTAAGCAGCATTTCACCGAAAGATTAAATTGGTGGAAGGAGACAGATTCAATGACAAAGTGAGAAAGTGCAACCCCTGTCGGAACTCAGCCCAGTGCTGAGCAAAGAACCAACACCTGGGGTTAGCCCCGTGTGTATCTACACATCTGGCACCCAGCATCTGCCTGGAAAGCAACACTGCTTATGTTTCTACAGGAGCTGTTTCTGCAGCAGTCTGTGTTAACAGCTTGGGCCCCTCAGTGGGCTCTGACAGCCAGCCCCTGGCAGTGGTTTCAGCCATGACTGCCCTTCTCCTCCCAAGAAATTAATGCCCTCTAGGCAACAAATGTGCACCTGTGCCTCAGCTGCTCCACCTGCCACATGCTCTCTGAGCTCACAGCAGCTCCTGCACAAGGCATGGCACAGAGCCCCTTCAGAAGCCCTGGCTGTCTTTCCTGTACTCTGCATCTTGTTTTAACAGAGCCAGGAGCACATTCCTGCAGCTTTCAGCTCCCCAGCCAAACTGATCTGGCCCAGCACTGCCCAGCCAGAGCTGTGCTCATGCCAGTGTGGATAAAACAGATCCTCAGACTGCTCAGTTCTGCCCTAACCTTTTTTACCTTTTCAACCAGACCCTCCTGAACCTTTCACAAAACTTCTCTTTTCTGAGCACCTGTACAATACCTCATTTTAGCCATTTATCAAAACAGAAGAATCGTGAAGAAAACTGCCTCAGCAACTCCAATGCATCAGGTATTGGTGTCTGAACACCTACAAGTTCCCTTCACATGCCAGACCATCCCATCCCTGACTCAACCCTGGTCTCCTCAGCAGCAAGCCCAGCAGAAAAGGTGAGCGTCACCTGAGAATCTGAGACACCTCTGCCGTTGTCTGTGGCTTCAACACCAGCTGGCTGCAGCCTGTAATGAAAGCAAGGCACTCTCAAGGCAAGCTGTGGCTCTGCAGAGGTCAGAAAGAAACAGGTGGGAAAGCATGAGGTGGGAAATAACTTTCTCCACTGTTAGGCATTTCAACCACTTTGACAACAAACATTTCAACAGCAGCCTTTCCCTTTAAGCCCTGCAAAAACTTTGCATGTATAGGCAGACTTGGCTGCCACTGGGGGTAATGGGAAATGGTTTAAATTCTCACGAAATCTTTGACAGAAGCAACAGAGAATTCATAATGCTCGATTTAGAATCAGGGAATCACAAGAAGATTTGGGTTGGGAGGGACCTAAAAGTTCATCTCGCTCCATGGGCAAGGACTATCCCTATCCCACTATCCCAGGTTGCTCCAAGCCCTGTCCAGCCTGGCCTTGGACACTTTCAGGGATGGGGCAGCCACAGCTTCCCTGGGCAGCCTGTGCCAGGGCCTCCCTACCCTCACAAGGTAGAATTTCGTCTCACTATCCCATCTAATCCTGCCCTCTGGCAGTGGGAAGCCATTCCCCCTTGTCCTGCCACTCTAGGTCCATATAAAAAGTCTCTCTGCCTCCTTTTTATAAACCCCCTTAAGGCACTGGAAGGCTGCAATCTTGCCTCCCAAAAGCTTTCGTATTCTTTTCTGAGGTTCAATCAAAACTGTTAGCTGAATCAACTGGTCTCAGGAAAAAATTAATTATTAAGTTAGAGAGTTTAGATTTTTGTTTTTATGAAAGCCTATAAGTCTACTAGGTATCAGGTAATTCTTAAAGGAATAATTTTATGTGAAGAACTCACTTTGGATGGGCAGGCACTCATCTGGTCTCTGGCGACCAGTGACAGTACCCGAGGGAACAGCTGGAGCTGTGTCAGGAAAGGGTTAGGCTGGATATCACGGAAAGGTTCTTCCCCCAGAGGGCGGTCGGGCACTGAGCAGACTCCCCAGGGAATGGGCACGGTCCCAGGGCTGCCAGAGCTCCAGGAGCCTTTGGGTAACACTCTCAGGCACAGGCTGGGATTGTTGGGGTGTCTGTGCAGGGTCAGGAGTTGGACTCGATAACCCTCATGAGTCCTTTCCAACTCTACGGTCTGTACAGATGCGATCCGCCATAAATAAAGATGAGCTTTCCTTTGGCAAACTCGTTCAGGTAATTAACAGAGGCAGGAAGGAAGTTTCACCAACCGAGCACATCAAGCAGCTCACTTACCTCGCACCGATTTCAGCCAGTCCACGTTAAATGGCTTCAACTCCTCCTCTCCGGTGACGACCCTGCCGGGCATGAGGCGCTCGAAGAAGGCCACATCGCGGTCCCCCGGCCGGGCGAAGGGCAGCCGCCGCACCGCGTACCGCTCGCAGGTCGGCACCACGTCCCGGCAGCCGGCGCAGCCCCTGCCCCGGGGCACGCCCGGGGGCTCCCGGCTCCCCCGGCAGCTCCTCAGCCAGGCGGCCCCGCGGCGCCACAGGACTGTGGAAGCCATGGGAAAAAGCCGCGGCCTTCGCTGCCCCCTTCCCGCGGCCGTGGGGGGGAACTCAGCACTGAGGGGAGGCGCACCGCCTCAGGGAGTCTCTTCCGCTGCTCCCACCGCACTCGCCCGGGACACCGCAGAGCCACGCACCCTTCGCAGTGCGGATTCCCGCGGAGCGGGTGGGGGAATTCGGGATTATCCCGGTATATGGGAGATGCTAAGGCCGCTCCGGGGCCTGGAAGCGGGGTGGGGGACGCGCAGCGCGCCTCACTCCAGCCGCCAGGGGGCGCTGTCACCCACGAACGCCTCAGCGCGGGGGGGGCGGCAACGCCCCCTGGCGGCCGGAGGTTACAAGAGCACCCCCCATAATCATCACACATTTATTCCCAAAAATACTTTATTTATAATATAATCCAACATCTCCAAGATCCAAAAATACAGATATACATTTCTTATTATTTTTTTTTTAACTTTACATTCCTTACTTTTTTTTATTTTTCCTCGTTTCGGTAATTGGGTGAAAGTCAGTTTCGACCTCCAGTTTGGACAAGCTGCAGTAAAGCTGGGCCCTTGGCAGGGCTTTTTGGGCAATGTTTAGTGGGGCATTCCTTTAGGGATCACCCTTCTCCAGGAAACATTTAACACTGTACATTCAAAAGTCAGAAGATTTAAATCCTTTAGTAAGCAAAAACGAAGGCTGCTGGTATTTCTGTCTACAAGGAGTCATAAAAAATCTCTACAACCAGGTGTAGGAGGGCAGGACACTCCTGAGCCCATCCAAGCCCTGAACTGGCATGTTCCCAGTGGGAGAATTTATTGCTGGTATCAGATCTCGGATGCTTTACACATCACAGATGTTGTAAAGAAGAGGAGAATGTTGTACCTCACACTATTCATCATTCCTAGCATATTATCCTTCCTTCTGAGGGCTCTACCTTCCAGAGCTTGTTTTCCTTTTTGCTTTGCTGGTAAAAGTGGAAAATGCTCTTTGAAGCCCCAAAAGTACTTCTAAAAAATGTGTTTTGTTATGCTACCTGACCAGAATTTTGGAGCTGAGGGAAGACAGTTCCACACTGGCTCACCCAGAGCTGCTCTCTTCCCTCATGGCATGTTTCCAGCAAGATCTCCAGAGCGGAATTTTGAGATTGTTTCAAATCAATCCATGGCAATAACCAGTACCAACAAAGCCTTAGGAAAAACACAAAGAAAAATTGTCTACAATACCAATTTGGGCGTAAAGGGAAAACAAAACCTGGAACAGCATCAACCTGGGTTGTCAGGACACAGCAATGCTCCAACTCAGTCCAGTGCAGTGGGAGAAGGAGGAGCAGCTCTCACCCTCTGGGAACTGGATCACAGGCTGGCTCATGAGGTATCACAAATTTGCTCTCATGAAGAGGCAGGAAGAAGAAGAGGGCTTGCTGTACTCCAGGTTTCTGTGACTGTGCTGTTCCTCCTCCTCAAGTCCAGCACTCTGGCTTTAATTTCCCTGCCTGCTTTCCATGTCCTATTCTGTGGCAGCAATGACAAATGTGCATCACAAATGTGGATTTTCATGCACTGAACTATGGGAACTTCACCTCTCCGTGATGCAATGTAATAAAGACACCTGCAACATCCCACTGGACATGACAGGACCCTGAAGACAGGGATTTTTTCCTAAAATACATCCTTTTTCCTGCCATGAATCAACGTTTAAGAAAAGCTGCCTCACAACTGAGAGGTTTCTTCTACGTGAGCAGCAGGCACAAAGCCCCACAGAGGGAAGGAGACGTGGCAGGAGCTGTGTTCTACTTTCCCTCATTGCAAAACATGAGTAAGAGGCTCAGTGTAACAGGAAAAGCCTTCCTTCTTCTGAAAACAGGTGCCAGAATCTGAGTAGAAGTGTTTTTAATCTTCTGTGCTGTTTATTCAGCAGAAGGAAAGTTTACCTGGGAGTTTCTTTATGCCTTTCCAGCAGTCTGTACCAAGAGCTCCTGCACACTGGTATGGAAAGCAGCACACAGTCCTGCACAGAGCTGCCACCAACATCCAACAGGGACCAGAGCCTACAAAGTTGATGAGTTTGGGGCATTTTTTTCCTTCTTCCATCAGCAGGAAGGAAACCTGGAACACCTTTCCCTGCTGTATCTTTCACTGAAGGCAGGTAAGCCTCATGATGCAGGAGACAGGTATGAAGGCAAGACTTTGCTCTTTGCTCAACTTCTGCATCCACTGTATCTCAGAGGAAGTAATACACAGAGACTTTTGCTTTCCAGCTCCTGATTTCCTCTATCCCTTCTGCTGCAGCCACTGACACTGTGCTAATGCAAGGGTTCACAATCACCATCTGAAAGGCAGCCAGAGAAGTCAAGAACATGCAAATGTGGCCCACTAAAAAAAGACAAGAAGTTCTGTTACAACATTCCTGAATGGCCTTCTTCAACATCAGAGCCACACCATCAGGGGAACAAACCCTCTTGAAGCCTTTCCCTAAAACCTGATTTCCTGATTGACCCATGTGCCACACAGGACACCACACCTAACAGTTCAGGCCTTCATCTTATTTTGTGAATAAATCCGACCTTCTTTCTCTCTCTCCAAGAATACACTAGGTTTCATCTTCACAGTGATGTACTTTAAAAAAATCTTCAGGGAAATGGAAACAGCCAGAAAAGGCAACACCCTCCCTCAGTATTATTGTGCAAGACTAACATAAATAAAATCTCCGTGGCAAAGGGATTTGGGACTCCCTCCCAAAGTCATTGTCTGAGGAAAGAGCAGGAATTTCAACTGGCCACTGGATAATTAAATATCATACCGGAAAAAGATGGAGGATAGATTAACAAAAATAATCAAAGGTAATATTGCAACATGAATGAAGGAATATATTAAATTCTTCTTGCCTCAGCGGTCTATCTCCCTCTACTCCTTACTTCTTTTTCTTTCTTTCCTGAACACAACGAGGACAAAACCTGGAGGAAAGAAACAGGCAGTAATTAGCTCTGAAATTAACAGCATTAAGAGCCTGAGAACTGTTTTTAATAGTTGTATTTAATTAAGCCTGTTTCTGACAGGCAATTTGTTAATTTGATTAGAACAGTCCACTAGATAAAAATAACAAGCCCATGATCCTTTCCAAGATAAGCACATAGTAAAACCCTGAGAAGTCTTCAAAATTTGCCTCCAGAAGAGAAACAAAAAGGTACTTGTCTCTGTTTTAAGCACAGCCACAACTAGTGACTCTCTCTAGTGACAGAGCAAACCTCAGATGTAACATGTCCATGTTTATACAAGCCTCAGGTGAAACCTGCTCTGTTTATCAGGCAGTTTTGCTCCCACCAGTACCTAAGACTTCCAGGGAAATGGATTTTAATAAGAAGGTTTGTCTTGTGTATTCTACCCTCAAACACAATCCTCAGTCACAGAGGATGCAAACCCTCTGACGAGAAGAGCAAAGCTCCTCTGCCAGGGTCACAACAGGGTTTTAATTCTTGTTGAGGCAAACTGCAGCCTGATAAAAATCCCAAAGCTGAATGTTGTCACACTCACCATTTCCCTTTGGGTTTGGTGGTCAGGTCCACACATGCAAAGTGGAACCACTCGATTGGGCACTGCAAAAGAGAAAGGAAAAACCCACAGAGGAGATTCTTAGTGGTTCACAAATGTTCCCATCATTTGGTATGAGCTAACTGAGCAAGGACCCCCTCCTTGGATTGTATAGGACTGGGAGGCAACAAACATTTGAAAATCCATCATCTCTCAAGTGCTTACATCTGGGTTGTCACAGCCAATCATCTCTCCATAGGACACCTGGTGACACAGGCAGTATGTGGGCTCGTTGGGATCCACTGGCATGTCCAGGACATCTGAGGGATGCACTGACAGGATGGTATCAGCAAACTCAGACCTGTGGGCAAGGACAGAGTCAGGACAAAACACTTATAAACTGCAGACAATGCTCTGTTACAAGGGCATGGCTTCCCACTGCCAGAGGGCAGGGTTAAATGGGATACTGGGAAGAAATTCTTTCCTGGGAGGGTAGGGAGGCCCTGGCACGGGTTGTCTGGAGAAGCTGTGGCTCTCCCTCATCCCTGAAGTGTTCATGGCCAGACTTAGAACAACCCAGTGCTGTGGAAAGTGTCCCTGCCCATTGTAGGGGCTGGAAGGGGATGGTCTTTAAGATCCCTCCCAAACAGTTAAACCCAAACGGTTCTGGGATTTGATGTTTCCAAGATTTAAACCCCACTCAGGAAAATCAGTGTTTTACAGTATCCTCCCTAAGCCACACTGACCCTTTTTTAGTGTTTGTATTACATTACCACAATTCAGTAATTAAAATCATAAGGTAGGCTGGATCAAACACAGTATGACTAGAAAGAATTAAGAGAAGGATTTGTAGATGTCATGAGTAAAGTAACAAAACTATCATACAGATCACTCCTGGTTGAGGGTAGAACAACCTGTCTGGGTTTCTTTTCCCCAACCTGTTTCAATATACCTTTTTTCTCATTGTCAGGCATGAGTGACAGGGATGTGCTGACATGTCAGTAGCAGTCATAGAAACTATTTTGAGTTTCCTGCCCCTTCATTTAGCCAACTGAAAATATCAGAATAAACTGAGCCCCTTTAATATAAATCCCAACTCAGAGAGGGGACATGCTTTCCCCCTTGCCTCTCAAAAACAAATCAGATTATTCAAGGCTGCCTAGGACACAATCCTCTGAAAATAACCCCCAAAATTCTCCAAGATTTCTAGAACAGCAGCACAACATCAGTTTCTGTCCAGATGGACAAGTGAGTTTCTTTTACCACCAAGACCACAAGCAACTGTTAAAAATAGCCCTGTGACAAAAATTAAAGCCATTTTCTCCCGGCTTGCCAACAGCAACAGAGAGACTGATCTTGTTCTTCCAGCCAGAGTGCTGCAAGCATGCTGAGCTTCCACATGCCAACCAAGGAGTTAATTAACAACGCTGGCCTGTCCTAAGCAGGACATTAATGAAATGGAGTAAGACCAGAACACTCTTCACACCGCTCGCCATCCGGACATGAGTCATAAATAGGGTAATATGAGCTTGTGGAAAATTCATGAAGTGTCAAACCCAAGGCCCTGGAGCTCTGCCTTACCCTCCTTTGAGCTTCTTTTTCTTTGGTGTATCTTCTTCAGATGTTCTCCTGCCTCGACCACGAGAGCTTCTTTTGTCTTTCTGACTTCGTCCCTCTAGAAAGGAAAAACAACCCCACCATTTCAGCCTGCCTGAGTGGCAGAAACATCCCCAGCTGTTCTTTTGATGCAGTCACTGTCTTGAAATCCCTATTTCATATGTAACAGAGTAATCCTTATTATACATGTCATTGAGTGTGCTGACTGGAATGCATTTTTAAGCCACAAATACACCAAACTGGTAACAACTGAGCACCAAATTCCTGTGTTTGCAGTTTTGGCAATAAAGCACTGCAGTATGTCAGCACAGGTCATAAACAGCATCACACTTGATTAGACACGCACATTTTTTAAAATGTCAGTGTATTTCTAAACACAGTTAATAGATTACTCAATAGCTAACATAACTTTTATCTCCACTCCTTGCTCCTACCCCTTATTTCATTGTTTAAAGGCATAAAGCTGTGCTGTCGTATCCACATTCAAATGTCACTGTAACCACACAGCATTTCAGTGTACGTGACAGACACTGATATCTTCTCTAAATTTCTAATTTTTCCCAAAACTAAGACTGTTACACCAGTGCAGTTTTGGCAAAGCACCCTCCTTAGAACCAGTAACAACCTCAGGATTCTGTGAAACAGTGACAAAAAAGTTTGACTTCTCATCTACACTACATTTCTCTGCATCTCTTGCCCACTGTAAACATTTTGAAGAGCATTAAAAACAAGCAGAGAACGGCACGCTTCTTTCCTTCCTCCAGACATAACAGCTTTTACATCTCAACCTTCCTGATTTGATACTCTTAAGTGCTGGAAAAGGCTCTCAACTGTGTAAAATTTACCCACTTTTCAGGCTTCGGGATCCAGGGGTTTCAAAGTCGCTGCCTTCCAGTTTATCTTTGAGATCAGCCTCAAACCGTGCCAAGTCTGCATCCAGCCGGCGGATGTGCTTATCCACCTGCACCAAGAGGAAACCACAAACTGAGTTACAAAGAAACACACACACACACGAAAAAAAGAGCCCCAAACGGTAACAGGAAGGGCTTAAAACTTGGCTGTTATCAGCATGAACAGAGTGTGGTACTGCAGAGCAAGGCATGGAAGGGGTAGAGGCTGGGAAAAGGGAAATGGCACACACAGAGGGAATGAGGGAGGCAACATAAAGGAGAGTCAAAGCAACTGAGACTCATGATTTTCAGAACAAAATAAGATGAGAGATACTAAAAATAACTGGCTTGTCCCTGTGATTTTCAAAATTCAAAGGTAGTCTTTGAAATGTGTCGAGTAGAGCAGTTAGGGTTTTTCCCTTGGTACTCTACTGCGATATGAATCAAATAAGTTCAACAATAAATACAGACAGAAGCTGACTATCCTCAATATCAAGTCAACACACACTAATTAAATACCTTGTACTACCCTGGCTGCAATGAAGTGACTTTAAGAACAGAGATTTTAAGCCACCACCCCCAAACTGTGCTGCTGCAAGACTTTGTCATTAAATGACTTCACTAGTTATCTAGGGCATTGATATTGCTGGGACATAATTTCCCTTTTTGCAGTATTTGGTGGCAATCAATCATCTACTGCAGCTGTAGCAAAACCCAAAGCATCTCTACAAGCTGGACAACAAACACTCAGTACAGTCAAAGGGATTCCCCTCACTCAACTTTCATCCAAGGGGGTAAAACATGTGGAGATAAGAATTATTCAATGGACAGGAGAAAAAAAAAAAAGTGGAAAGCTGCATCTTAAGGAGTGGAGTTTTCTCCCAAGGTTCACTGAGGAGATTTTGATGTCCAACAAACCAAGGCAATTGAGCAGAATTCCCACTGTTCCTCCACAACATAGTACAGCAGCTGCCTTAAAAAAGAATTTTGCTTTCAACTAAGTGTGCCCCAAATAAATTATCAGTGACAGAGAGCTGCTGGGAAGGAGGGAATGAAGTAAAATTGCTGGCATCATCACACAGCAGGTGAGTACTACTGATAAAGCCACCTCCAAGGGGGACAAACTCACTAATTCTTCAGCAAAAGAGGAACCTGGCGCCAAAGGAGAAAGCTTTCTGGGAATGGCAACAGTGAGAAACATAAACTCGAGGACTAATTATTTATTTTGGTAAAATATTTAAGCCAGAAAAAAAAAAAATAAAAAATTCAGGGAAAGCTGACACTATGAAGCAGCTCCACGTGCACCATTCCAGAGGATGCTCATTCTTCCACAGCTCATGGCTCACCATCTCATAGGTCTGCATGGCCAGCTGCACTTTGTCATCACTGTACTCTTTACACTTGCTGTAGGCACTCTGGATCTTCCTCAGGTGCTCCACTCTCTCCTCAGGTAACATGTTCTTCACGGACTCGATGTACGCTGCTGCCAGGCTGTCGATCTCTGCCTTCTTGTCTGAAAGAAAAAGCAGGTATTTTTGTTCATCTGTTCCCATTTAGGAGACCCTCCCTGATAGCTGTTACGCTCCCCTCAATTCCTTAATGCATTTTTCTTATTAAAAACAAAACCAGTTAAGTTAAAGGAGCTCACTCAATGACACTTTTGGGGTGTGATTCTGCTTTCTCGAGTGCTCTACAGCTAATTCAGAAGGTAACTAACAGTTAAGATTAGAAACTGAACACATGAGTTCACAAGTTCCAGCCTCTCTTCCCACATGCAGAACATTTTATTTTTTCACAGTCACTTACTGTTCTGACAGTTCAAAATGAAAATAATTAATGTGCAGCCAGATACTAACAAAAATTTCAAAAAGGAAGAAAAAAATCATCCTGCAAGGCACACAGGAATGTANAAATTGCACAAAAAATAATTAATGTCCAACAAAAACTTCAAAAAGGAAGAAAAAAATCGTCCTGCAAGGCACACAGGAATGTAGAACTTGTTAGATGTGGAATTGTGTGGAAGGAAGGCATCTAAGTGGCCACTGAGCAGAGTGATCACAAAGCTATGAATTTACACTGGAAACAAAATCAAGCCCTGCCATGGGAGCTGTATCCTCACAGGAAAGAAACAAACACTGCAGAGCACTCAGGCTGAGCGAAGGAACAGCAGTGGAGAGGAGACACGTCCTTGAAAGCCCAGCCTCCACTGGGCTCTTCCCATCCCTCAGGCCAGGCTCTCTCGGCCCTTGCTTGCCGAAACACCTGCACGTACCTTCTGTTCTCTGATCCAGCTCCCGCATCAGCTGGAAGTTCCTCTGCAGCTCGCACGGCAGATTCTCAATACCTGCAAGAAAAACGCTACTAAATGCTCTAAGCAACCTTGTCAATGGAAGGTGTCCCTGCCCATGGCAGGGGCTAGAACGAGATGAGTTTTAAGGTCCTACCCAACCCATCCCGTGAGTCACGTACCGTGAGCCGCCCTTTCACCTCAGCAGACCTGGAGCGGCTGCCTGGGTGCCAATACAGGGCCGGCACCTGCGGCCTGGCCGAAGGATGTGAAGGGAGGGGAGCGGGACCCCCGCCCTGTTGACCCCCACAGCCGCCATGGCTCCACCATCCCACTCCTCAGCGCGTACCGATGACGTAGCCTGACGCCGCGTGATGACGCAATCACAGTGCTGCTCCCCCCACTCCCCCGCGCTGCCCGTGGCGCAGTTTTAATTCCCGCGCTGCCGCCGNCCGGCTGGTGGAGGCCCTGCGGGAGGCCGGGCACCGCGCCGACCTCCTCCGCTTCCCGGGTAGGGCGCGGCTGGGGTGGGCACTGGGGAGGGGGCGGGGTGCCGTCCGGGGCCTCTCGCGGCGCGGCGGAGCTCTGGGCTCACGCTGGCAGAGAGAGGCCGCCCCCAGCCGCGACCAATAGACCCCTCCCAGCCTGGACGGACCGACCACCTCCCACCCGTGACAGATGGACCGCTCACGCCCGGACAGAGCGACCGCCGCTCGTCCGTGACGGGCTGATAGACCCCTCCCATCGCGGACAGACAGAGTCAGCTCCGGGTAGAGGCTGTTGGTGCGAATGGCCCAGGGGCCATCCTTCTGGGAAATGAGGGATGGAAATGAGGGATGGAAGTTTCAGCTCAGTCATTAACGTGGGTCTGCCCTTCACCAGAACAAGCAGTGAAACTTACTTGGTGGTTTTTTGTAAACCTGGACAGACTGCTGGACTGGAAGCTGACCTGTGTGACTCTGGACTCTCATCCTGGGTGGACCGACCCCCTCCCCACAACCTATCGCAGACAGGTAGATCCTCAGCCCCTTAGGGACTGACCTTCTCCCACCTGTGACAAATAAACATTCCCCTCATCCTGGACAGACCTCCTGCCACCCTTGACAGAGAGACAGACTCCCACTCTGGATGGACTGACCTCGTGCCATCCATGACAGACGGATAGACCCTGCCCTGGTCAGACCAATCTCCCACCCGTGACAGACAGACCCCCCCAGAGAGATGGATACTCATCTGGGAGGAGCAGTTTGGGGCAACCTTTGCATCTTCTGTCATTCCTACAGACAGAACCACAGAGATTGGGCAGCTGATCAGCTCCTACCTGGGGAGGGAGAAGAATCTGGAGGACCACACCGTTCACCTGCTCTTCTCTGCCAACCGCTGGGAACATGTGTAAAGATGATGTTTTTTCAGTTGTAAAAGAAAAATGTGTGGTGTTGAATCCCACAGGTTTGAGCTTGCAGTGGGTACAGAAAGGACAAGAATGTGATCCTGTTCAGACAGGAAAACAGGCTGGAAATGTGTCTTAAGGACTCTTACAGCTCTGGATTTAATCACAGAATCACAGAATGGTTTGGATTGGGAGGGCCCTTAATCTGTGGCCAGTTCAATGCCTGCCAAGAGCAGGGGCACCTTCCACTATCCCAGGTTACTCCAAGCCCCATCCAGCCTGGTCTTGGACACTTCCAGGGGTCCAGGGGCAGCCACAGCTGTCCTGGGCAACTGTGCCAGGGCCTCCCCACCCTCCCAGGGAAGAATTTCTTCCCAATATTCCATTTGACCATGCCTTGTAATCTTAGATCAGATCCCACAGTTTGGGTTTTTTGTAATGATTAGTGCCATATTTCCAACTCCTGTGCTGTACTGGATTAAAAAATTGGGTAGCTAAGACTGAACCAGCTTAGAATTTACTCTCTTTCCTGAAGATACCTTGTTTTGCCAGGCAGTCCCTGTGAGTGACAGTGCTTAAGGAACTGTGCCAAAATTTTCCCCGTAGCCAAAGGCGACGTGCAGCCATAACTGGCTGTCCTTGCTTCTGTGTGTCCTTGCAAAATCTGTGTGTGGACATGGGGAAATCAGCATTGGCTATTGTTTTTACCTGAAAATACAGATTTCAAAAATGTTCTCATTTTACAGAAAAGCTTTGCTGGCTCTGCTGTAGTGGCAGTGCCAGTTAAGCTTGGAGAACAGAAGGCAGATAAGTGAGCTCTAAAAAGAACTGTCATGAATAAAAGTGGCACAGCATATCACAAAATCTGTTGTATCACCTAAAAAGGGAGGAGGACTAAGCTGTCCCTGTCAATATAGTTCATCCTTGATCTTGCCTGTGAGCCCTTGAGTAGTGTCCAGCATTTGGCAGCCTGAGTTTGGGTGTCATGGAAGAAGGGTATTTGGTTAATGCCTGGTGGAGAATACAAACAGCTCTTCAGCTGCATCACAGCTGCCCCTGCCAGTGGTCTCCCTTAATGATGACATACTTGGAATTTTAGATGAACTCCTTTCATTTCTGTCACTGTATAGGAGTACAACTTTTATTATTTTGTCTCCCACATGGTTTCAGACCGATGATGAAAGAGAAGCTACATCAAGGGATCACGGTCGTGGTTGACAGATACGCCTTCTCTGGAGTGGCCTTCACAAGTGCCAAAGGGGTGAGTGAGACCTGCAGCAGCCCCTGCCCCTCTCTCTGTTTGGGGAAGCAGCTCCAGGTAGAGGCTGTTGGTGTGAATGGCCCAGGGGCCATTCTTCTGGGAAATGAGGGATGGAAGTTTCAGCTCAGATATTAATGTGGGTCTACCCTTCCCAATAACAAGCAGTGAAACTTACTTGGTGATTTTTTGTAAACCTGGACAGACTGCTGGACTGGAAGCTGACCTGTGTGACTGGAGAATGATTCTGGGGGTTTATTAAAGACTCTCTGTACTTGCTCAGGCTGCTGGCCCATAAATTTGAGGAACAGAACCACATACATATTTGAAGGGACCTGTGGAATTCATGAAGCCCAGCCTCCGGCAGGGCTGATGTAAGCAGGCTGCTTGGGCCTACATCCAGCCAAGGTTTGAGTATCTTCAGGGATGTATATCCATTCCTTTCTGGGTTCTTTTTTGCTCACTTTTAGAGTAAAAGTAATTTTCTTCATTTAGCCTGAATTTCTGGTATTCCCACTTGTGCCTTTTGGCCTGTCACTGCTTTCAGAACAAGTCAGCTCTGTCAGCCACTCTTTGAGCCATTCTGCACAGACACTCTTGTCCCACTCTGTCAGATGTGTCCCATTCCTGCTGAGCAGCCATCAATCCTCTAAGGGTATCTTGTGGTCACAGAAGCTCCAGCCATGCCTGCAGCACCAGAATGACCTACATTCATTCTTGTCCAAGCCTTTCCCTGCTTCCTGGAAGGACTGAGGAGATCCTGGGCCCTGAAGCCCTGCACCCTCACCTGCATCTTCTACCCTCCTGCTTTCCTGGACATTCTATAGCTTGGGGCTTAACCATGAGACAGATGCATTGAAGCACTTAGGTGCTAATCAGGTGTCTGCAAAAGCCCCAAATTAAGAGCCAGGATGTTTAACATGAGCTGAGCCACCCCAAAATAATGTTCCCAAATCCACATGGGCACAGCAAGAAATGTTCTGCTACTTTCTGGTGGGGGGAAAAGGGTGTCTAAAAGTGTCTGCATTTCTTTGAATGTAGCTGGTGACCTGCAGGGCTCAGCCATGCAGATGCCACCCTTGGGAAGCAGGGATGGCATCCTTTGCTGCTGGAAGAAACCTCCTCTGCTTCTTAAAAGAATGGAGTTTGGCATGTTTTTCACTCAAGAGGCATTCCCAGAAGAAGGGGAGATGTTGATGCCCATACCTAGCTGTCTTGGGCTATGGAACCAAAAAAATGTGTATTCTATTTCAACTGTTCAAAGCAGTTGGGGTGATGTTTTTCTTTAGCTCTTGTAACTCTCCATCTGCCATGGACTGATCCAGGCTGCACTGGAAAAGGGTTAGGCTCCAGAACATCTACAATACATTGATGACATCACTGTGTGGAGTGTCTTGGTTTGGAAAGACAGGTATCTGACAGGGAAAGCTGGAGTTTCCCTTAGAATGGAGAATGTAAACTCTTGCCTCCCTCCAAATTATAATTTTGCAATTAAGGGCTTTCAGGCAAAGATTTGGGAATAGGAATAACAGTTCTTTACTAGGAATATTAACAATACAAATGTAGTAGGAAACAACAAAGCAACCAACCAAGCAAACAAACAACAATCCTGGAAAANAAGCAACCAACCAAGCAAACAAACAA
>VWYO01000286.1:13692-45623 GCA_013400275.1 Rhadina sibilatrix
AAAAAAAAAAAAAAGAAAAAAAAAAAAGAAGTCAGCCCTGTGAGTTCTCCCTGCATCTTCCCAGTGAGCCTCATCCACCCAGTTGTGTTTTCCTGCCTTATCACCACACACAGCTGGGATAAGGCATCACTTTTGCTTCCTCTTGAGTCACTGGATAATGTATACAGAACAATTCTTTATTAATTTTCATGGGAAGAGGAAAAAAAAAAAAAAAGTGAATGGCCTTCAGAATACCTTGGCTTACCTTGCCATGAGACCCTGAACTGGGCTCAAGCACAACCACAGTCTCCATTGAATTCACAGCAATAACAATCAAGGCAAAGGCATTTTTATCCTGCAGGGGACAACCCTGTGACACCTGAAGTCTCAGGGAGTATTTTGGACCTTGTTTGCTCAGACTTTCTCCTGTGCTGCATGAAGCTTTGCAAAAGAAAATTGACATAGGAAAAAAAAAAAAAAAGGTACAGCAATCTGTCTTTGGAGAACGGACAGGGGAGAACTTTTGTCTTGTTTCATATTAATTGAGTTGGTGTATTTGGAAACAACAAAGTTTTACTCACTGTAGACATCAAAAACTACTCAAAATGGTTTCAAAAATGTTTTCATTTAGTTATCAGACTACCACACCCCAGTCCCTCACACCTTATGACTGAATCCCTGTGAAAGTCTTACCAACTAATTTCAATGTATGATTGCAGAAACTGTAGCTTGTTAGACCTACAGAGACTAGTGGACCCTGAAAGTCAGTGAGCCCAAACTGAAACTGGAAAGTCTGAACTAAAACTGCCCCCTAAACCAACAATGTGCAAACCACAGGATACCACAGATTATTTTTCACCAATGAAACAAGGCACCCAACTTTCTGAGCCAGAAGCACAAACTCATGAGAAAAGGGTAGGTTTTCAATCTGGTACCTTAGAAGTAATTAAAGAGTGCCCTAAAATCTAATATGGCATAATAGTTACCAACTAAAGAGACTGCAAATGTTCTTCTGCAGTAAGCTTCTACTTTTAATGATCATGAAGTTATAAAATCCACAGTGTTCTGCTCCTTATGCTGCAGCATCAAACCTCTACTTGGTCTCCAGGTGATGTTAATGAGGGAATGTATTCTCTTACTATCAAGCTCACATTGAAAGAAATCCCAGCCTTACTTTAAACCAAATCAAAATTTAGTTCTTCCACTGTTACTTCCTCCTATCAAAACCAAGGGGAAAAAAATTAGCCTGCTCATAGGAGCCAGAGGAGAAAAAAACCCACAGAGCAGTCAGCTTCACCTCGATGGACGGAAGTGAAAATTAATGCAGAAATACCAATTAAACAGCAGGCCATTAAAAAAAAATAAACAAAAAATAAACCAGGGTCTAGGGAAGATGAGTCACACAGAAAAATCAAATCCCTTGATGGGAGAACCACTGGGATGGAATCTGGGTAGTGCCTGACTGCAGCCAGCGAGGGGTAACAGTGTCTTGGTTCTTTTGGAAATGTGTTTCTAGCCTACAGCAGTCCAGAGGATCTTTGGAAATCTTTAGAGCTGATGTGTAACAGGATAGACAAAGAACAAATTGTTCTGGTGACCCTGCTCACTTCTAGTGCAAAAGTTCAGGTTTCTGTAGAGGTTAATAACAAATGTGATATTCTAGATGTGACACATTATACAGAAATATTTTTAGCTTAAAGAAAAGCAGCATTGCTTGAGGCGTACAGTTAAAAATAAAATGCATCCACATTTTTGGAAGCTAAACCAACAGCAATGAAATTGCACAAAGTGGTGACTCCAATCAAGTTATTTCAGAGCAGGGAGTCCAGGGAAAGGATTGTCCCTTTCACTGCTAATGGACTGATCACACAGGCACAGGGACATTCTGGCAGGTGACAAATAAAGAGGCTTTGCATATTATGCATTCCATTCAGGAATATTTTATACACACATGTATAACTCCAGGTGGTAAACAAGCTGGTCCACATTTCCTGCTGGTATATGTAAAAGCTTTTCCTATAGACCAATTATAATGTGCAGAAATTAAGGTTTCAAAAGGAGAAGAGAGCCCTGGGGTGACAGCAGTGCTATTCCTCAAGGACAGAGCAATCTGTCCAAGTCAGGTCACCTAAAGATACACACAAACCCCATGGGGAAGAAAGTATTTTATTTCTTTCTTCACTACTGCCACCAAGACCCCAAAAAAGGCCAGAGGTGCAATCACTTACGTCCCTCTGAATGTCTGTGCACGCCCACACTCCCACATACAGAATCCTAAATGAACTGAACTAAACACAGAAGAAAAGAGTGTACAGAAGTAACCAGGTTTGAATTACATCTTTGAGAACAAAGTGACTCAATCAGGGACTTTCACCAAAAGCAGGCAGATCTACAGAACCTTACAGAAAGATAATACCACCAATATAAAGGTACCATGCCCACTGTCCCTCAGTGAGATCAGGTTTGTGTCCTGCTGCCAGCCCCCTGTGACACTGAAGAGCTCCAGGGACCAAAGCTCAAACCTGGGCACACAGAGCACTGCTGCCAGCAGGAGCAGGTACCTGAGAGGCTCCCAGGTTCCCAGTGATGGTGATCTGGACAGCTGCATCCCTCAGGCAGTACAGAGCTCCATCCTGGAAGGTCAAAGCTCTCACGGAGAGATGTGGATCTTCCTGGTACATCAGCCTGAGACAGTGAAATGCCCCTGCAGAGGAGTTCATTGAGTGAAAATCTCACTGCTAAATGTGAATGGATTTCTGAAATCCACACGAGTCAGGGAACAGGAATGGAAAACAGATTGACTTCAGAACAACAGGAGTTAGACTGAGACACCTTTCAGCCTGCACAAGCCACCCACCCATCTCTCAGCCAGGAATATCTGAGGAAGAAAGGAAAACCATGGATTTCCCCCCAGTTCCCAGGCCATGTTATTACACTACACTGACTCAAGGGAAGCTACAGCTTCTCTGCAAATCTCATGTGCATGGTTGGAAAGCCCTGGAAAACTATTAAGCCCCAGAAGAGCATAGACTGACAGAAATTAATTTTTTTTTTTTAAGTTATCAACCACCTCCTCTACTGGGCAAATAATGTTCTTTCAACATTCCATCTGAACAGTTAATATCCAGCTTGGCTTCCTGTGGTCCACCCTGCCTAAAATCCTCTTGCCTTGGGGAGCCTATTTCCAGAACAAATAGCACCTTCTCCTCAGAACTGGATTTCTTTTCTGCAACACAGCTTCTCAGTCTCCACCTTCCAGGGCTTCCCAGACTAATTAAGGGGACAACCTTAAGATTTCTAAACACAAAATGAAAACTTGGGTGTTTGGTTGTTTGCTATGGAATTTCCCAGGTTCCTCAAAGGATCTGTGGGTAGCTGAGGTGGGTGGGCTCCTGCATTCAAACAAGAGTCTCAGCTCCCAGTTCAAAATCTTTCAGGACAATTTTTTTCAGGAGTAGGCACAGCTCCTAGGGAGCCACAGGAGAAAGTCCTGTGGGATTTCCAAGAGTTCAGCAGTTCTTTTCCAGAAAGACAGCACCTAGTTTACCTGACAGCAGTGAAGGGAACGTCTGTGCTGTGCCCTGTGTCTCCAGTTGCCCTTCCCAAGCTGTTGCAGGTGGCCCATTCTGATAACACTGACATTTATTATCTGCTTTTATAACACACAGAAATAAGAAAGTCTCTACTGAGGACGCCTGACACGCAGAAAATTTTCCTTTCAGTACCTCAGTTAGAACACATTTTAAAATTTCAGTCTGTAACACACCAGGCTGATTGTTCCAGAAAAGAAAGTCACTTCTATTTAATATATTCCCCAAAGAAGAGGCTTAAATCAAGACATAAATAACAAGGTAAATACAAAAGTAATCAGAAAGTCAGGCAGCAGTGCTAGCTTTGAGAAATCTGGGAGCCATGGAGAATCCCCCTGGGTATTTTACCACGGGTGGGAGATCCTTAGGCAAATGTTCCACCAAAGGACAGATTCAGCTCCCTGATGAGATGAAGTGGATACATATCCTGCCTGGAAAGCTGGAAAACTGTCTGCAGCTTTGTGTCTTCCCTCCTGATTCTACCACCTGTTGCAATGAAGAACCTTCCATCATTTTGTTGAAACTTTTATCTCCCACAAAATGTAGACCAAGGAAGGCCTTGTGCTTAACCACACAAGGAAAATTGTAATGACAAGAAAGCAGTTCGAATGGTTAAAACATGATTAGCAGATTGTTTTAATCACAGAACTCATGGAAATACAGAAAGCTGGTGGTGCTTGGAGATTAATTACTACAGAAAAAAAAAAAAAAAACAACCCTCTGGCTGTTCTGCAAAGGTATTCAGAGTAAAATCTCCAATTCTTTCTTATCTTTGCTCTGTGGCTGGAGGAATATTGTGCAATTGTTGGGAAAAAAAAAAGGATGTTGGTGAAGCACATTTCACACACTGGGGTTTTTTTTGTGAACTGTATTTTTCTGTACACTAGGAAAACAGCTCACTTGACTTGAGAGCACTTGATCCCACTTGTCCCAAATATGACGTGGTGCCCAACACCAGGATTCTAAATTGTAAGTAAGGGACTTTTCTCTCATTCCCATTCAGACTTAAATAAGAATTGAAAATCTGGTTCATTGCTGAAATACCAAGAAGATGTAAAACACAGTGCAGAGGCTTTTTGATGCCTAATTAGGCATAACCTAAACAAGTGGTTTTGGTTTTGTGTTTGGTTGGTTCTTGTTTGTTTGTTTTGTTGTGTTTTGTGTTTTGTTTTTGTTTTTTGTGAGTTCTCTGAATTGGCAGTAGAATCACACATCTGATAGATGCAAGCATGAACCAATGTGATAATAAACAAGAAGATAGAACAGAGCATCGGAAGACCCAAAAATCTTTACAGTAGTGACTGTGGTCTTACTGTTGTCATCAGAATTTGGTGGAGGTGGTCTTGAAACTGAAAAGCTGGAGTGGGGTGGATAATTCAGAATGATCACCAAAGAATCAGTGACCTGAAGTAGAATTAATGTCCCAGACAGAGGCAGTCACAGGCAGGAACAGCTGCTGAAAATCCAAGTGGAAGCCTTCTGCAGCCAGGAGAGCCCAGAGGCCAGGCCCTGGACACAGCCAAGCACCTGCTTTACAGGGAGGTTTAGCTTCAGACACTGAGAGGTGAAGGGCTTGGCAGCAAAATTTAGATAAATAAAAATTAATTTCAAGGCAGCCTCCTGACCATGGTCCAGTCTTTCAGAGCTGGACAGGGGGGGCCTGCACAGCTCTCTTTAATATGTGAATGTTCCTGAAGAAAAAAAAAAGAAGTTCAATTAAGTGTGCATATTTGCTTAGGAATTGGGATTAATATACATTACAGATTTGCTGGTCTTTGCAGCTTAAGGTAATTGTAATGTCTTTAAAAGTTTGAAACAAAATTCTCTGTACTGAATAACTTCTGCAAATATTGTAATAGAATTTAGTTTCTATGCTACTCAAATATAAAAGACCAAACCAGTATTATGCTACTCCTGTCAACACTTTTATTCTTCAAAAGAACCAATGCAAAAGCATCCCCAGTTGACCAACCTGGTGTCCCAGCATCACCATCCCTCCCAGAGGATTAGGAGTTCATCACATGAGAGAAAATACCCTTTCACTGACCACAGTCACAGAGGTATGGGCATTTTCCACTACCCCAGCAACACATCAAACACAGGTTCCAGCCCGAAATTTCTTGGCCATTTATGAGATGAAAGGCAAAAAGCACAGGTAATTCTGTTGGACATGTTGAGTGCCCAGCTACCTGTGTGAATTTCACTATCAGAAATATGGAAAGTTAATGGAAAAGGAATAGTTGGAGAAGGAAAACCAGGAAGTGCAATGCATTTTATATCCTCACTCAGACAGGGGACTGAGTGACAGAATGAGTGACTGAGTGAGGGACTCACAGGCAGAGTCACAAGGAATGATAAGGGACACAGAAATGGGTGGACAGCTTCATCAGAGTAATTTTTCCTTTATACACAAGGATTGATGTGGAAAAAAAAAAAAAAAAAATTATGGGTGAAGTGGCTGAAGACCATGATATTCTGTGAACAAGGGGGGAGCTCAAGTGAAAATGGGCTTTACAGAGAACTTTGTGTGAGGGGAAATTACTCTTGGAGCTTCACACATACCTCTCAGGAATGAGAGAAGACAAGAGCAAAAGACAAAAGCCACCATCACCTTCCACCCTTCTAGGTTGCTCCAGGTGAAGGTGTCCCTGCTGATTGCAGCGGGTTGGGTTTAGATATTCCATAAGGTCCCTCTCAACCCAACCCATTCCTGGTTTGGAGTGAGGGGGATGAAGTTCATACAGTGGGGAAGAGAATGTACTGAAGAGTCCTGTGAAGGTGAAGCTGAGAACCCAGCTGAGTTTGGATGAAAGGAACAAGGGCAACTCCAGCACTGCTCCATTCTCCCGTGTGGAAGAGAGAAGACAATTACAGAATGACTGTGACAGGGGTAAGGGTGACTGGAAAGGCTGTGAGACCCACCTGCAGTGACAGGTACTTGGAGACAAAAGCAGCAGCATTTCAGGAAGATTTTGCCTGGGTTAATGGTGTAATTTTTAGCTCCTAATAATAATTTAAATCAGGATCATTTTCAATATCTCCAGCAGGGTAAACCCAGAGCAACTGAAAGTTCCACTCATCAGTTTCTCTGTCTCTGCCTTACTGTCCCCTCTCCTGCTTTTCTCTCGCCCTTCGGTTTCCCTCTTGTGCCTCATTTCCCTTCATCAACTTCTACACAATCCAGCCAAAACACCAACCACCACCACAACCCCTGGGCCAGAAGGCAGCACATCAGCTTCTAAACTCATTCAATTTTTACTGAATTCTAGAAAACTGCGAGTTGTCAAGCTTGCCTTCATCAGAGGGGCCTCACCCCAGCATCCTCCTGAGTGCTGCAAACATCCTGCAAAGAGTTCCCCGGATGGGACCTGCCCTGAAACACCCTGTCCTGCAGTGGGAGAGGGAATAAAGAGATTTGCAACAACCGTAAACACACCTTTAAAAGGCTGTTTTGCATGGGGCCTGTGACAGTTCAGAGAGACTTGCTATGCCTGTGGTGCTGGGCCCAGGAAAATAAACTGATCTACCTTGGGGATGAAGAAGTAGGTGGCAAGTACAAAAGCATAAAGGATCACTAAAGGAAGAGAGTCAGGTAAATTGGATAAATACAAGGTTAGGTGTGGGAGTTTGTGGCTTAAATAAATGCTGAGACACTCTGGACAAACTGAACAACCCACATCTGGAAACAGATGCGTTTGCTTAACAAAATACCAATGCTGTAAAATGCCTTGAAAATGTATTGATTTTTTTGCAGAAAACTTCAAGCAATAATGCCCAAATCCTCTACTTTCCTTTGGATTTCATAATGACAGATGAACTTTCTGTGTGCTTTAGCAAGTGAAAATGGATAAAACACTTTCTTGTGCAAACCACATGAATTTATCTCTTCGCTCACACTTGGTCTGAAGTAACGCCAACCCTGTAAATATAGAGCAAAATATCAAGGGAGTTTTTTGGGGTTTGTTTTAAGGGTACATTTATTCTATGGGCAGTAAATATTGAGGCTCAAAAAAATATGAGGTTTCGTTCCTAGACTTAAAAAATTGTTTTCTGTATTTTCATGGCTGCCAAGTCATAAGGCACCTTGTGCTGCCTTGTTCTTCTCTGTTTTTCTGAAGTTCTACTTCAGCATTCTGTGTTTACATTTTTGCAATGGAGTTTCTCACACACTTTTCATGTAAACAATGACTGTTTTGCATTCCTTTCTGGAGGAGGAGAGAATTGATGGACTGTTGGGTTGACCAGTGTGGTTGGAGAGGACAATTTCCATCCTCCAATCCATGGTCACTGTTGGAATTCTATAAATGTTGAGGTCTGTAAATAAACTGCCCCTTTTTGGCCTGGGACATCTCAGTGTGTGAGTGTCGTTTCTTTTGTGTTTTACTGTGACAGCCTTGTACTGCAGGACAGATGGAAAAACCCACAGTGCTCACTCCCTGCCCTGCCCAACATCTCAGCAGGATGAAGGACAACTGTGTGGCTGGGAAACAGACCCAAGGTTGTTAAACCAAGCGTGAGTTCAAAATGCAACTGCAATAAATTATGCAGACATGTGGCCCCACACTACAGAATTCTCCTTATTCCCTTCAAAAGGATGACTAATATTTGCTCAGTTTACATGGTTAGTTATGAAGTGAAGGAAAAGCATCTCTTCAGCCACTGCCATAGTTTAACTCCAGCCACCAAGCCCCCCACAGCTCCTACTCACTCCTTTTCCCAGCAGAGCAGGGCTTCATCCCATGTGCCAGGGACTTGGGAAGGCAAACAGCATCACTTAAAACTTCCCCTCTTTCTCCTTGTCCCCTCCACTTTGTATCCTGAGCACCATGTCACACGGTCTGGAACATCTCTGGGGTCAGCTGGGGTCACCTGTCCCAGCCATGTCCCCTCCCAGCCCCTCCCCAGCACGGCCAGACCAGGGGCAGGAAAGGCCTTGGCTCTGTGCAAGCTCAGCAAGAGCAGAAAAAACACCTCTGTGCTATCAGCCCTGCAGCTCAGCTCAGCACAGACCCAAACACAGCCCCACAGCAGCCACTGGGAAGAAAAAGAACCCTTCCCCAACCAAAAGCAGCACAGGTAGCTTGAAAATAGGCAGCAACTTCTGGATTTACTCCCTCCAATGGGACCAGTGAGTGTAACGTGGTTGTCCTCAGCCAGGAGATCCCCTTTTACCTCTGCTAACCAGGGAGCACCAGTATGAGCAGCCTTGGCCATCTTTTGAGTGGATCCTACTCCTGTGATCACAGAGAGTTGTAAAGCTCACAGAAATGCAAGCCATGGGTTTCCTGGATATCACAGAGGATAAGAGCTCTTAGCTCTTTCAATATCTAACATCACTTTCCCACACTGGCTGGAGATACTGATGCAAAATAAACTTTCAAATGTGCATAAAGAGTGTGGCAGGACCCTGACATGGTTCTGTGGCCAGAGGGGTCTCTGCTGCCCAGTAAGTTTCAAAACCAGCTCACATACTGCACAAGCTTATTTAAAGAATGATTACAGTGTGATCAGAATGAATTTGGAAACCATGGAATTCCCAGGGCTCACCTCAAGAGCAAGGACCACTCCTCAAGGGCTTTCTGCTGGGAAGGAGCAATCCTTGAAGCTGGGACACCTTTGGAATGTTGGCAACCAGGCAGTGGAACTCTGAGTAAAACAACACTGAAGATGATTATTTTGCATATAACCCAAGTATAAAAATATTTAAATCTCATCACCTCACAGAAACTCTTAAAAACTTAGTTGCCATTTCCTTTTAGAATATTTAGGGGGAAATTTCAGATGACCCTGTATCTTTCTACTTGCCCAGACAGCCACCAATTAGAGAGAATTCCTAGGCTAAACTATATTTGTCTATTATCAAGCTTCTAAACTAATCCTCTAAGTATTTTATAAATATGAAAAAATTGGAGCGATCAGTTGGCATAGTTTTGGAAAGCAATCAGAATAGGCAAGAGGCTGTGGTAAATTTTTCCTCGTGGGCTGGTTAGTAAAGAATATAAAATACAAAGCTTCAAATCTTATCCCTTTTGGTCACAGACCATTGCAATAAATGTATTTGTGTTTTTCTTACCTCTTTCACCTGTTTCAGACACAGCTTCAGTTCTTTCTGTACCCTCCCCAGACCCAAACCTTAAGATTCTATAATTTAGATAGCCATTACATTTGAAAAAAAAAAATGTATTTACTCTTAAAATAGTGCAACAAAATTTTTGCTTTGTCTGCCAAAAGAAATGCAAGTTAGATATGTTTTTCTCATCTCCTTTAAATCAATTCACTAAAAGGTTAATATTCTTAGTAGCAGTTCTTGGAAAGAACTTAATAGTTCTATGTGACAAAAGCAAATTGTTTAAACCCTTTCTTGTAATAGCTTATCAAGACAATTGGTTTCCATGTCTTTGCATTTTCAAGAGTTTCCAAATCCAAACTTTTCTATCAAAAGAAAAAAATAGAAGTGGAGGAGAGAAAGTGAGAGAGCAGGTGAAGACTTTAGAGCTCAGCCGCACTGCAAAATTGAGTTCACCACAGGACAGGTTTTGTTCTCCACATCCTCCAAGGGGGAGCTGATTTGTGTTTGTCAGTCTCTGAGATCCGTAGCTGTCAAGGAAAGGGTAGGAAATGCACTCACCCTGGGGATGGAAGCTGGTGTGCACAGACAGACAAAGCTTGGAGCCTGCACTTCCAGCCAGGGTCCATCCAGAGCTATCAGCACCTCAGGTTTGACCCAACCAGCATTCTGCTCTGGCTGCATTTCAAACCCAGACTGGACAATTTGCATCCTCAGACACAGCCCAGCTCCACAGCTTGTGCATCCTCAGCCTTGTGTCACCCCTGTGCAGTTACAGCCACAAGCACTGTCCTGTGCCATGCAGGGACCAGGGTGACAGGGAACCACAGCACTGCCTCCCTTCCTGCCAGAGGCTCAAGCAGCAGCAGACTGTGGGGGGAGGCTGTTGTTTAGGCTCTATTTTGCAACTCACAAAGATGCCTCAAAGAAAAAAAAAATAAATAGCACAGAGATGCAAGACTTATACTTGCTTAACATGTCAGGAAAAATACGGGCAGAGCACCCCTGGGACAGACCCGAATGGCTGCGTGTGACAGACCAAGGTTATCAGTCACTCCATTTTATTCACACACTAAATAAACCCCATGGTTATCTATAACAGGTTAAAACACACACACACACACACACACACACACACAAAAAAGCTCCAATAGATAAAGAGGAGCTCTTTCATGCGCCAGCTCAGATAATTATTCTTTTCCAAATCTGAAATGTCATTTATGTCCTGGATGAAATAATTTTTAATGTGTTGCATTTAATGTAACAATCCCTTCACTGTAATACATTGCAGCTCACAATATCATCTGTATTTCCTTTATTCAGTAAACTTTGATGAATTTTCCACAACCCTCCCTCAAACAGAAAAAAAAACCCTTCTGAGATGAGGCGCCCACATGCAAAATGTTCATCAATTGCAAAGAAAAAAATGAGCAATAAATATTTATACTTCTGCTGTGGATTCAGTACAGATCATATTAAATACCAACGGATTCCACATTCGTAAATGTTAACCAGGAGAGCCACATTAAACTTGCAAACTGGAAAAGCAATCCCTCAGCTGCAGCCAACCTTTCAGAACATGGGAAGGACATTTAGGAGACAGATGCAGCAGAGACTTTGACCTCTGTGTCTCTCTGCTGGAAAAAACGGATGCAACAGCAAAAAAAAAATATAATTGAAACTTTGGAAATATTCGACAAAAAAAAAAAATATAAATCCTTCAAATGGAAATTGTTTTTCTCTCTGTGAAAAACACAAACTGTTCAGAACACCACTGATCATATAAGCCTGTCACTGGATAAACTCTCATCTCAGGCAGGATGATGAATCCCTGCCTCGTCCATCTTTCAGCTGCTTCTCAGTAAACAATCTGAGATTCCAGCTCCTGAAGCCCAGGCAGGAGGAATCAGGGGTGACTCTCAGATCCCTGCTGAGCCCTCACCCCTGAGGACTGTGCCCAGGGCATGTTCCCACCAAAGTCGAGGCACCTGCTGCTGTTTTGTCATAGCTTTGGCTATTGCTGGCCATCCCCTTGTCATCAACACAGTCACATTCCTTGAGGTAATAACTTTATTGTGGCAGTAAAGGAGCTAAGAAACCTCTCCAGCATATTCTTTCATTTTTTTTTTTTTTAATAGAAGCAGAGCCCTCTCTGCTGCTGTATTTAATTAAAACATCACTTTGCTAGAGCTTCTTTTGCAACTTTGAGACAGAACAATACAACCACTATTTAATAAAGCTGAAAGAGTGACAGTGCAGAGAAGTGCCTGGGAAAAGAGGGTCTGTTGGCAGAGGCGTGAGATGTGGGAGCAAAAGGGGCATAAAATTCACTGAGGTTATAAGAACTGAAAAGGGAATTTAATATACATAGATATTACCATATGACAAACAGAGCCTATACTTATTCAAATCTGATTTGAGTTGGTCACTCCCCCTCTGACAAGAGAGAGTTATATTTAATTTCAGCTTTTTAGAGCCTGTGTCCTCTCCCACTCTGTTATGCTGAGGCAAAGCTGGGTGGTCTACAGCTGAGTAGCTCACTGCCTCTCCTGGGAAGTTTTAGGTTGGGTATCAGGAAAAGGTTCTTGCCCAGAGAGTGCTGGGGTACTGATAAGGCTCCTCAGGGAATGGGCACGGCCCCAAGGCTGCCAGAGCTCCAGGAGCCTTTGGACAACACTCTCAGGGATGCACAGGGTGGGACTGTTGGGGCCAGGAATTGGACTGGATGATCCCTATGGGTCCCTTCCAGCTCAGGATATTCTGTGACTCTGTGGTACATTGAAGTTCTCATGGTAGAGAACAATGACAGGAAACTGAAGCCCACATCCTCCTCCCCATCCCACCAGCAGTAGGACAGCCAATACCTCCAGACCACCTGAGCACCTGCCAAGCCACAGAAATCATTCTGGTTTAACCAAAAGGTACCTTGCTGTGAGATACCTGTGGGGAATGCAAAAGTGAGCACAACTCTGACAGCCTAAAGTACAGCTTTGCTGCATTGACAATCAATAAATAGCCCAGCAGAAATCCTGTGCAGCAGCCTGGGGAGGAGAGGTGCTGCCACCAGACTCTGCATTCCCATAGGGATATCCACACCTTGGCTGGGAAAGCAGGAATCAACCACAGAGCTGCACCTTATCTGAGCATTTTGTTTCCTGTGCTGGAATCCAGCTGCCAGTGTGACTGGCCTCCTCCAGCCCTGGAGACAGAGAGAGGAACACTGGCTGGAGTGACTGGCAAAGGCAAAGAAAATCCTGCACTAGGAATGCTTTGCTCCATCAAACCAAACCCCACTTGATAAATAAGTGACCAGTTGCTCCGGGAGACTGAGTAGAGGTTCAGCACGCAATGCGGGCGAAGTGAAAAGCTTGAAGAGAGGTTGTCTTGGCAACATTGTCTGATTCATATTTAAAGATAAAATCACTCTCCAAAGCTAATGTAAAGTGGATGCCAAGAGATGAGGGGGAAAAAAAAAATGTAGGCACTCGTAACATCTTCATAGCAGAAAGCTCTGCCTTCTGTCAGTTGCCTGAATTGTTTTGGGACAGCTTGGTAAGGTTCCCTCTGTTCATTGTAAAACATTCTTTTTATAGAAACTGTTAAGGCAAACAAATAAGTCTGGAAAGACATAGTGTATGCTCCTCCAAGACAGCATGTGAGCAGAATGCCTCCTTATCCAAAGTACCACCTTCTTTTTTACACCTATTAACACACAAGCAGAAAACCCTGACACTGCTGAACCAGACACGGCCTCACCATCAATTGGAGCAGGCAACTTGCACAGGTAGGCACCTTACAAAACATGGAGACTGGTAAAGATTTTTCACTTTTTTTATTTCTTTAACTGTATAATGATTGATTTTGAATGTCCTTAAGTGCTGTGTGATTTCTTCTGCAAGGAATTTCGTCAGCCCAGGGCAGGAGATGGGCATGGGCAGGAAAACCCATGAAACCCTGACAGGGGCCTGGCACAACACAGGACAGAGTGGCAGTGCCCCAGTGCTCCCTGCTGCATCCCACCAGGTGTCTGGGCAACCCACCCAGCACCAAGGTGCTGCCTTCCAGCAGTCATCTCTTAGGACAGAAATTCCAATTATTAATCATACTCAAGAAATTACCTTGTTGCTAAAATGCTCTACCTCTAATTTAATAAGAGCTCTGCCTTAGAAGAATGAAGACACTGCCTTATCTTGCATTCTTCCTGTACTTCTGCCAGGATAATGAGAACAGAACTAAACTGGGAGGTCCCAGATTATTTGTCTCTTTTTCAAGTAGTTTAACATCAAAAGGAAAGAGAAAAAAAAAAAAAAGTAGCAAACCCTACATTTTTCTACATTTCCTTTCCTTCTGTTTTGCTTTAATGGATTGTTGCACTCAGCCAAAAATCCCACATGAAATTCACTCCAGCAGGAAATAAAAGAAAATAAATGTTTACAAGGTTTTGCTGCGCCCCTTCCACCTCCCTTCTCAAAGACCTCAGGACACAGTGAGGTTGGTGGGTTCCATCTCCAGGGCTCCTCAGATGCCCCCCTTTCTAGCCCACAGCTTGCTCCTGAGCTGTAAAGGGCCCAGTGCCTCCCTGTCACCTCTGACCTTGCACCACCTTGTCCCCAGCCAACAAGGACTGAGTGATGATCATTTTCTCCAGGTCATCAGCCTCAAGTACCTTAAGACACTCCCAGCTTTTTGTAACTTGACAGCCTCTGCTGTTCCTACCTAATTGCCACTTTCTCCATCCACCAGTCTCTTCTCCATTATCCTCCTGAACAGCCTCTTGAGGCAAATACTGCTGAAGTTGGAAGAACTGAGGTAAATTGCTGGGGAAGATTGATTTAAACACAGGTGATATCTTTATCACATCTTCTAGTCTGTGAATGATAGGCATTCCTTAATTCCCCTCCTAATGACCATTCCTCATTGCAGAGAGGCTCGGTGATCCCTCACTCCCAGGCTCAGCTGAGCACTACAGAAATGCCATTTTTCTCTCAGCCACTCAGCACACTTTCAAAGAAAACCTTTAGAGTAATTTCACCATTTTGACTTGAATTTCTCTTTTATTAGCTACCTTACTTTCCCTCAGTTCTGGCTTGTAGCGCTGCTCTGCTCCCAGATGGCACAATCCTTCCCTTGCCAAGGACAAATCTGACACATTTGTGAAGGCAGGATTTTCTTAATGGGAACACAGAGGTGGCAGAGCAGGAGGATGCAACAATTACATTTAGCTGGCTGGCAATAAAGGATGATCCCAAATACCTGCTGTTAATGCAATCTAAGTCTCAGCTACAGCTGAAAAGAAAGGGTGACGAAGAAAAAAATTTAAAAGGGCAAACCCTGAAAGCTTTGCCTGTGCCTGATGTAAGTGATAAAGTGGAACAGGTAATTACCTAGCTTAACATCAGCAAAAATAGGGGATTTGGGTCCAAAACAGTTCAGCCTTGAAGAAGAGAAAAGACTGGGCAAGTTACAAAGAAAGAATCAGCACCAAAGAAAAGTTCCTTTTGAATATATTTCAGAGCTAACAGTGCTGGTTTTTTTTAGCTGCAGAAACATGAAGAAACCTAGGTGGGTACAAAATACATTGTGGGGGTTTTTTCATCTCGCCTCAGGAATGTAAACAATGTATAAAAAAATCACTTACTTACATATTAATGATGTCTTTTACAGAAGGGACAATATCTACCAGTAATTTTCCTCAACAACCGAGCCAGCTGCGTGTCCCAGTAAAGAACTGCTATTCCTGTTTCCAAATCTTTGCCTGAGAGCCCCTTAATTTCAAAATTATAATAATTCAGGGGGAGAGGGTTTACATTCTCCATTCCAAGGGAGGCTCCTGCCTTCCTTAGCTGACACCTGTCTTTCCAAACCAGGCCAAAACACTCTCACATTTATCTGATTAAAGACTCCATCATGGAAAAATCTATTTTCCTGACAGAAGCTGCAGTTTTGCAGGGCCATGAGAAAAATTTTCAACCAGCAGCCTCAGAAAACCTTTGAAAACTGATCTGTATGATTGAAGGCAGAGCCTTCCAAGCCCTTCAAGGACGAAAGAATCCCAAACATACTCTTGCACTCAAGGATCCAAAACTCAACCCGGTGGGGAAGGTTTATGTGCTTTGTCCAAAGTGTGACTGCAGACAAGCTTCAGTATTCCTCTCCCAGTTTCCCTTCTACAAACAGAAATAACCTGAGTAAGGCTAGACAGGTTAAACACAGCCTATGCTAAATCCTTCTTTTGAATCCTTCATTAATCACCAAATTTCTCCTTGATTTTGGTGGAGTGATAACATTAAACAGGTAGAAAACAACATGTGCTGGACTCTCTGCTTGGGCTCTCTGACACTGACAGGGTTAGAGAAGGGACACAGGGACAGTGCCCAAGTGCCCTGGTCCTTCTCTAAGGCCATTTTGAAACCTTACAGCAATGGGGCATCAAAAAGATTAGGAAAAACTTCTGGACTGCATTTACAACATTTAAAAGATCTGGAAATTTTCTTTCCAGAAATAAAAATATTTAGCTTGTTCAAAATGAGAATTCAATAAATAAATAAATAAACAAGGCAGTCAAATGATGGACCCAATTGTAAACTTTGTCAGCCAAATTTTGCTTATGGTACCTTCAAAATTTTGTGGTAATGCCAGCATTCTTTGTATGTGCACAAATTTTCATTACACAGAGCATAAAATGTTCTGTGTCAGTAAGAAGGGTAACAAAACAGCACATCCCTGCCTAAGGTATGTAGGCCCCATTTTTCTGTGAATATCTGGGTTTTTATGCAGTTGGACTGGGGAATTGTTGCAGGTCCCTTCCCCCTGAACAACTCTGTTCTCTTTAAACCGACTTCTATCTCAGGTTCTCTTTTTCATCTCCTGAATGACCACTGCTCTGGGATTTTTAAAAGAAATTCCACATTTGAAACAGATTTCTGATGCAGAAATTGCTCTCAGTTATCCCAGAAGGAAATTACTGAAATAATGACAAACATTGAGTGTCCCGTGTTTGTATTCATTCCACAAGCAGGTAGGAAAAAAAAAAAAATCAGTAAGATCAAATCCAGAGCAATATTCTTACACATATCTTCAAACAGGAAAAGGCAGCTAATGTTCACCTAATCAATTTATTATGTCTTGTGTACCTTAAACCACGGGTGGTGTTTTAGTTTCATTGAGTGCTTGCCTGAACCAAGGAATAATCATCAAGATAAGGTATGGAACTCTCAGTTTAAATGTTGTCAAGGCTCCGAGGTAGCAGGTTATTAAAAGTGAAAATAACTGCAGCTGGGCAGATTAAAACACCAGCCTCATCCCCAGTGGAACACCCTTCAAAATATCAGCTGCCTTTGCAACTGAAAGATGCCACTGTCCAGAAAATTTTGATACATATTAATCCAAGAGACAAACCAGTAGCTTGTCAATTTTTTAAAAAAATACATAAAACACTGCCCAGAGATGTTTTATGAGGAAACGAGCAGAATATTTTTTATATACGCCAGCTTTATGATTTTGGGGTGTTTGCTCACTGTAAGTATACAATAAAAAATAGGATGCTTCCTCTTTAGCAGACTCATAAAACCAAAATCTATGAAAAGAAACCTCTGAAATTCTAGCACATTGCTGCCTAATAAATCCTATTTGTGAAAGATATTTGTCCAAATACTTTTCATTTTGTAGATATTTCTATGCAACCTGTTAAACTAAAATATATTATAGATTTCTTAGCCTCAATTTAAAAATTATAACTTGTATATTACCAAAATAGCAGGATTAGAGAAAATGGCCCTCCTGCACAATTAGGGGAACCAGGGAACAAAACAGCTTCGCAAAGCAATATTGAACAGCTCTGACCATGGATCAAATGTTTCCCTGATGTGTTGCCCAGCTCAGGCCCAGGTGTGGAAGAGACTGCTCAGATTTTATTGGTTGGCAATGTTTTCTCACAAACAGAAAGGAAACCAGGTGGCTCATCTTTTTATGGCAGCTAAATCTGGAGGCTGTGACACCATCACTGGCATTCCGTGCTGAGGTGACCCCACTCTGTCCCAGACAGCCCCTCGCTCTGCCTGCTCTCTCATCCTTTCCAGCTGAAAATGCAGAAGAAAACTGGCAGGTTCTTCTGAGTGCTGGATGACTTTATGTATTTTTGCTGTTGACTTTTCTCCACTGGAATATATTTTTGATTGCAATAAACGTGGAGCTGACAGTAAATATTAAAATTAATCGAGTAACTAAGTAATGGTAATACGTAATCACTTAAAATAGCCATAAGACAACAAACAAATCACACATTCCTAATAATCACCACCGTTATCCTTAATTTCATTCCAACACTCTTGTCATGAATTTTTGCTTTTGAGTAGGATCATGGAATCACAGAACTGTTTGGGTGGGAGGGACCTTAAAGATCATCTTATTCTACCCTTCTGCCATGGGCAGGGACACCTCCCACTATTCCAGGCTGCTCCAAGCCCTGTCCAGCTTGGCCTTGGATACTGCCAGGGATCCAGGGGCAGCCACAGCTTTTCTGGGCACCCTGTTTATGGTGTGAAAAATTGGCTCAGTTACCCGAGTACATGACCTGAGTGGCCCCTCCAGCCTGAAAAAGGCATAAACCCCTCACAAGTCAGTTCACACACCTGCCCATGGTGGTGCAGTTATTCTTCTGATCTGCCAGTCCAATAGCTGTGTGAAGACTTCAGAGCAGCCAGAGGATGAGCTGAAAGAGAATAGGAATCTATTCAGTTTGCTTGTAAAAAAGCAAACAGATGCAAAAAGACAAACTAACTCCATGAATTCAGGCCTACCTGTAGAAAAGCCTAGGAGTAAGTACTTCCAGATTAATGCTTTCCTCTTCCTTACACTGAAGCCTCTTTGATACCACTTTCCCAGTGGTATCACTATTTTTTCCCAGGGGTCAGTCATATTTCCTAGGATATGCTATTCAAATATTTTCTGCTTAGCTCTCCATTCATCAGCTGAGAATCTGGCCCAAAACATCCATCTCCTGGACATGGAGCTAAACAGGTTCGAAATGTTTTCACTTCCCAGAACACAGAAGCTCCTGTATTTTCTCTCCAAGTGAGACTTTGCCACTCAGGTGTGGAGGACTAAACATACATTTTGATTGCTCAAACACTACCACTGGAAAAACAAAGAATACTCAAACACAAACCCTTGCCAAAGGCTTCCAGACATGCACAACGCAGAAAATGCTCTCCTGTGTGAGGGAAGGTGTGGAATGACAAGTCTTGTATCACCAGAGTTCAGTGGGTAGGCTGCTCCTGGTTATAGTTAATCAGATATTTAGCAACATCAGCACAGGTACTGTCAGTGATTGCCTGCCAGGGGAGCTGGTATGCAGAATCTAGCTGGGCCTTAGGAGCTACTAACCAAACAATTTGAGACAGGGACTATGGAATTGCCCAAAATGTGGCAAAAGGGAATGGTCAAGGCAGGAACTTAGTGCAGCGAGGGCACGAGAGTGACATCACTGCCTTTGGAGGGGAATTTTGGGTAACTCTGTGGTGGCTGCAGAAGTGTCACACACTCTGTTAAATAATCCCACTTTCAAAGGTAGGCTGCAGCCTGGACTCCCACAGAGCTGAACTGGTAACACCAAACTGGGGGGAACAGTCAGCAAATTTGCCTTTTTTCCCTCCCAGATTCTTCACTGCAGCACAGCTGCCTGCCTGAGGAGCTCCACACTTTGTAAGGATCCAGCACTTTGCAGGAAAATGGTTCAAAATGTGCTGTCAAGACCCTGAAGAGGAAAGATAAAGAGGGGAATAGGGATGGGGTGAGCATGAGCAGGGCTTGAGGCCTTGTGAGCATTCCTCCTCCCAAGAGACTGACACATGAATGCAAAAACCTTCACATGAATGACAAAAATGCAAATTAATGCAAAAACCAAAATACCAATCCTTCTCTCTGCTGTCCTCCTTGTACCCTGAAACAACCACGCTGCTCCAGTGCCCTCCCCTGTGATACAGGCCTGCCTAGCTGGGGAAGGCAAACCTGTCTCAGGAGATGCACATCACATGTGAGTGGATTTCCTGCTGCTGGAAGCTCTTTGGAACATTTCAGTGTGTGTCCTGTGTCCACCTTCACCAAAGGTTACAGTCCTACTACAACCAGAGCCTTGGTGTACCCGCTCCTAAGAAAGCCTAAATGAAGGCACTGATTGACTTAAAGCACTCAGTGCTGCAGAGAAAATCCCTCACCTTTGAGGCAAAAGTAATTACTAGTTAATTCACTCTATTGTGACCTTCCTCTTCCTTGCTCAGATTTCATCAGGTGCAGGATTTGCTCTCAGAGGTCTTGCCCGACCTTATTGATGATTAGAGCATGCTGAAGTTTTAAGTTGTTTCATAATTAAAATGTTGGGCTCTTTTAAAGAAAATTTATATTCTGTCACTGAAGGAGGAGCCATAACATTAGCAGACCCTGGCTTATGCTTGTTTGTGCCAGGAAACTCAGCTTTTGCAACTTTCATTTTGATTAAACTTTTACAGTTTATTTTACGAGAACCTTCAAATGCGTGTGTGTTAGTCACCAAGATTTGTGTTCTGTGCTTAAAAACTCCAATTACACTTTCTAATTAAAAGCCTTAAGTGACAAATTTAAACCCACAGCTCTACAAAGAGGAACCCAGTAAATGTTTCTGAAGCTGCAGGCCTGGACCAGCCCAGCAGGAATGCCTGTGAGCACAGGTGCTGCTGCCTGTTGAAACAGGTCAGCTGCTCATGGTTCTGCCTCATTCCTCCTTCTTATCCTCCTTATTGGAATTTAACCCCTGACTGGAGGCACACTGCTTCCCAGTGAAGAACTTCTGGATCGTGTGTCAGTGCCAGGCATCGAGTGAACTTGGGAGAAGGGTGCAGGACAAAGCAAAATTTCACAGAATCCCTAAGTGGTTTGGCTTCGAAGGAACCTTCAAAATCATCCCATGCCAGCCCCTGCCATGGGCAGGGACACCTCCCACTGTCCCAGGCTGCTCCAAGCCCCAGTGTCCAACCTGGCCTTGGACACTGCCAGGGATCCAGGGGCAGCCACAGCTGCTCTGGGCACCCTGTGCCAGGGCCTGCCCACCCTCCCAGGGAACAATTCCTGCCTAATATCTCATTTGACCTGGGCAGTGGGAAGCCATTCCCCTTGTCCTGGCACTCCAGGAGTCTCTCTCCACCTTCCTTGTAGGCTCATTTCATGTGCATTCCTTCTTTTCGGGCTTCTCAGTTGGTCTCCTGCTCTTCCCTCTCCCCTTCCTCCCCTAAATTCCAAACTACCCAACGAGTGCTACTCTCTCCCTGGAACCAGCCTGTTCACAGTTTAACCAAAATCCCAGAGCTCAGCTGGACAATCAAGGAATCAGAAAGCACTTGTAGCTCTCTGAGCAAAACAGGGCATAGGATAAAGCACTTACTGACACTTCTGCTGCCAAATCTTTTCAGACTTGTCAAACCTTTTCTACAAGGAATTCCTAGTGAGATTTTTGGGGTTGTTTGTTGAGATTTTTGGGGTTGTTTGTTTGTTTGTTTTGCTTGTTTTGGGGTTGTTTTGGTGGTTTTTTGTTGTTGTTGTTGTTTTGTTTGTTTGTTTTTTTAATCGTTCTGTTGTTTACTTTTTAAGCGGATTGCTGTTTTTTGGAGCCGTTAGAATGAGATCCACTTCTCCTTTCCAGTTTACTGCATGGTTGGGTTTTTTTGTTGGACAAGTTTCTGGGTAGCCGTGTCATCTGTAAATAGCAAGAGCATGCCAAGAACCTCAGCACCAAATCACCTCTGCTGCTAAAATTGAAAGACAGAAGAAAATAAAAACACCAGACACCAGTTTTCTGAGAAGAACATACTAAACTTCAGGCATTGTGTAAATTAAACATTAAGACTCTTGGTGTCTCAACTAAATGCTTACTTACATGCATGCCAGGAGACACAATTTATCCCTAGTTTTAAGCTACTTTCACTATTCAGCTCACTAAGAAAAGCCTTTCACATTCGCAATACAATGCAAAGAGATAATTTTTTCAACTTTAAAAAATATGACATTTAAGAAGGACAGGCCAAAGGATGTCAGAACACATTTGCTGCTTTACCAGAGTTCATTAGTCCCCTGTAAATAGGATGCAGGGGCTGAATGGGCTTTACCAGGAGTTTCTAAGGAGCATCAAAGGGGTTCCTCAAGGCAGCCAAAAGCAAGCCACACCTCTTTTCTTAAACTCTTAAGATTAAAATAAGTTTACAGGTGTGTAGTCTAAAGTTGATATGAAACTTCCATTACTGTTTTATATATTACACTATTATATATTATATCATATATTATATATATCATTACACTGTTATGTATAGTGTAATATGTTATATCCAGTTCATGCTCATATAAACTGTTTATACATTTATGAAGGAACATTCTTCAAAGATGGTGTTTCCATGAAGTGCATTTTGATCCCTCTGATCATGTTTTATACTATGTGAAGAAAAACCTCTGATAGTACAGGAATGTTGCTTGCAAGCCGTGGCACTGAGACACACAGTATTTCAAATATTGTGAGCATTTTTGGCTTTGATTAATTTGTAGGGTTGTCACACTAGATATATAATGGGACACTCTGCCTATAAATAAACAGTCTTTCAAAAAAACCTCACTATAAAAAGTAAAATCATACTAAACTCTTAGTCTCCATGAATTCACGAAACAGCTAAAATATGGCCAAAATATGGAAAGAATAAGCAATTTCCTTTCAAACAGCTGTTAGGTCTCTCAAATTAATATCTCTACCTCCTGTTACCATGGGAGAGGGAGGCAATGGGCCCCTCTGGGCTTCACAGTAACAAATGGTAAGAGACATTTTCAGATTTGTTCTTATTTGCTGCTTCTCCATAGTGAACAGCCTCAATCCTTTTGCTCTTTCATAAAAAAAAAGAAAGTTTTTCCACATCCCTAATCTTTCTTGTTATCCCTCCCTGCTCACCATGCTTTAGCCTGGCAGAAAAAGCCATGATAAGCTCCAAAACTAAGTGGAATGACTTGGAAGTGCCCATTTTACACTCTGAGAGCAGACACCTGCCCAGCATACAGAGGGATGGATGTTCTCGCTCTCTGGTTTCCACCTCACAAATGGGTACTTTTAGAGATAATTTAGTTCAGCATTACCAGGTAAAGCCCTTCAGCCAGGGCTATAAAGGACAGCAGAAAAGACGACTCTAATGATGCCTGAATGTCAAAAATCTGTGGCATCATCCCCAATCTAAGGCAGTCAGCAGGAAAACCTGCGCATGGCATCCTTCACCTGCACCTGCCTGGCTCTTCAGAGGAAAAGGGGCAGAGAAGCAGGAAAGTTTCTGCCTGGCTGTGAGAAACGCAGTGATTTTTTTCAATCTCAATGTGGTGTCTTTCTGTACAAAATCTTATGAAGCAAGGTGAGGCATTTCTTCCTGATTTCACACCTGTTTGGTTTTCTTTGCTGCTTTGGTGCACACCTGGAAGAACTGCCCCGAACAAGCTGATGCAGGAACATGAACACTTAGAGGAGTAATGACTGACATGGATGCATCGACCTGAGACTGCATCAGCCTGAGGAAAACACACAGAGCATTTTCAGTGACTCTTTGAGGGAATAAACAGCAGAATGACATCATTAGAAACAGTATTTCCCAAATGCACAGATAGGAAAGGAATGGCCTTAAATGCATCGACCACTGCAGCAGGGGAGGGAGAACAACATTACCATTTTGAAGAAGGAGGAGTTTTTGAGGACTGTTTTGCTATAAGGCAGCTTAGCCTGTTTGTGAGATAAGGGCAGCCTCTTGCCTCTGAAAAAACCTCCTGCTGATAAAACCAAGAGCAGAAATCAAGGGGCTTAAAAGCACCCTGGAGTGTTTTACCAAGTAGGGACAGGCTGGTGTGTTCACACAGCCCTTGTCATTGACAGGGACTGAGAAGTGCCAAAGTCCCTTAAATACCCACTTAGATAGTTCCAACTAGTACACAGTGAATATATTCCAGATTAGCTCTCCAGACACAGCTCCTCATGTTTAAGGAGCCAAACACAGTGCCCAGAGCTGGAAGAAGCTGCAGTCGTTCTTAGGTCATAACCTGCATTTTTCAAAATGCCTGCTTGTTTTGTTGTTGGTTTTTTGTTTGTTTGTTTGTTTTTGTTTGTTTTGTTTTGTTTTGTTGTTTTTTTTTCCCCCCCCATTCCTCTGCTGCCATTGATTAAAACAAATGGGTGGAAGGAGGCAGACACTGGATCTTTTGGGAACTGGGCAGGTGATCCAAGCACTTTGCTTCCTGGCCATTTAACAAGGCAGTTTCTGTAGCCAAACACAGAGGTCAAGAACTAATGTGGTTGGGTGTTTCTGAACTTGAGGTTTCACCTGCTGTATGGTGTTATCCCTCCTGCCTTTTGTTTTGACAACATAGAATGGTTTGGGCTGGAGGGGGCCTTAAAAATCAGCCACACAAACATTTTGGATACCATCATTGTTAATGATGCTTCACAATTAATTACATTTTTCCTGCTTTAAGCTTTTCATTATGTTAAATGCTACCATGACTCTTTTAAAGAAGAGAACTCTGTATGAACAGTAGCTTCATTTAGACAGAGATTACCCTCTCTGAATTTGTAAATAGATTAGAAGATAAATATTAATAAGATTAGTCTATATGGGGAAATTAGAAGGATCTATGAATAATGCTGCCCTCTATAATTGAACACGCAGACCTATCACGCTATTAGGGGAACCTGATTATGTCTGATTTGCAAAACTGGAGAGAGTAAAATAATCAAACTGATTAATAAATGAAGTACGGCAAAATTTTCTGCTCCTTGCTCTGTTCCACCAAGGCCTAGCACTGATGTGCACAGCCACCTCCTCCTCCACTGCAAACATTTCCAGCTGTGTTTACCCCTGCTCAGCAAAGATGAACAAAACACAACACTGTGGGATAGGCCAGGCTGAAATACAGCTGGAATATTTTGCTCCAGGGGAATGATGGCACAGGACCTTTTCCATGTGGCTCAGAAGGGCTGTGTACAGCTGCAGCAGAGCCAGAGCAGGCCAATGCCAATGGCACCTGTGAGGGCAGGCATTCCCTGAATCCCACAAGCTCAGGCATTAAGTGACCCTAGGCTAGCAGAAAAACAGACCACCCCACATCCCTATAAAACTGAGCAGTGTCTTAAGAGAAGAGGATGTTTATTTTCTTTACAAGGTATTGACCCTTCAAGGAAACAATTAAAGAGTGTATGGCTACAGCAGCAAGGAAAATCAGAATTTTCCATTATCTTTATAATGAATTTAATTTCCTGAACTTGGTTTGGTTGGTTTTTTTTTTTTTAAATTTAATTTATTGACAGGCACAATATCCAGTGATACTATCTTCATGTTTCTGAAAGTGAAGGAGTTATGGAGTTATGCCATCCTCTTTACCAGAGGCTGTTTATTAAACATTTCCCTTTCATGGAATTTATTTGCTGCATGAAAGCAAATGAAAATGTAAACCTCGAGGGAAGGAAACAAAATGGGTGAGAAAAATGTTACAGTTTCCACTGCCATTAGCAATACCCTGGAAATCTGAGCACTAGACCCATAGCAGTGGGAAGGTCTTTAAGCAACGCTTTTTAATTTTTAAGAAATTATTATTTATTTATTTGTTTGTTTGTCTTTCTGAGGAGATCCTGCTTGGAAAGAAGTCTACTCCCAATGTCCCTGTTGTTTGTCTGTAGAAACCCTGTTTGGCTCATTCCAGGTGGGTATTGAACGAGAGAGATGAGGCCAAGAGGGAAATGGTGCCTTGCTGTGGAGGCAGTTGTGGAATGATGGGAAGAGCAAGGGCAGGAACGACCCAGAGATCCTTTCACAAACGAGACTTTTCACAGAGGGCCACAGAGTTCTCCGTGGTGTGGGTCCTGATGGGGCAAGTGGGCTGCTGCACAACCAGTCTGTCCCTGCACAGCTTACTTAGAATATTTACCAGGAACTTTCTCCTACAGAATTATCCTGGAGACTCTACAGTGTTAATGTTGGTGCTTTTCCCCTGTGCTTTTCATATCAGAAAATTAAATTCATAAAGCACTTCCATTTTATAATTGCATGGTATCCTAATTTAGCAATCTGCAAACATCTACAAAGGGTAATATAATCTCCAAATATAGCAAATGGGGTTTGAGTATTTAAATAAAAGCTCATTTTTGAGCTAAAACCAAGCAGTTTAGAGCCATGCTGGTCCCTTCTCCTGTGCTATGCACTCAACAAGATGCTACAGCTATTACAGAAAAAAAGAATAGCAGTGATAAACATCTGTGCCTTATGTTACTGAGGAGCCCTGCAGTGCACTGGTCCTCTAAATTACATGCAGGAGCTGTCTCTGCTCTTAGGTAACAGTGCCTGGATTTATAGATGTTGCTCTGAGGTCACGGGGAACTTTCTCATTGCTTGCTCCACAATGCTAAAGCTGACTGGGAGAGGAGCAGCGAGGCAGGAGGCTGCTCACACCAGTCCTGACCCCAGCCACGGGCAGGGAGTTGTCTTTTCTCCTCTTCAGTCAAACTAGACAACCTCTTCTCACATTCTGGTAGCCTTATATAAACCCCTTTAAAAAGTCCAACCATCACACGGGAATTAAAGCCCTGTGGGATACACACCACATTGTCTCATTTATTTAGGCTCTGTAAGTGCTGGCTTGACTGGGCTTTGGTCTTCATGGTGTTTTTGAGTTACAGCAGCAGAAACAGAAAATGACAACAGGCAGTGCACAAACACTGAGCACACAAGTAGAGGGATGGTAAAGTGAGACCCTGTTAACCTTCAGCACAGATGGGAAAAGCCACAACTCGAACAGAAAGAGCTCAGTGGTTCTGAGGATCCCGGCAGCTGCTGGATTCCCAGAGCAAGATGAAAAACCCCGAGCTTGAACGGAGCAGGAAAGAGATGCAGCTGCACATCGAAATGAAAGAGAAACAGGAGGGAAAGAGTTGCACCACTAATCTGGAGCAATGCCAGCAGTGAAACTGAGGGAAGTGGATCTCCCTTAATGAAACCATCACATACAGGCTCCATCATTCTGCCAGCTTTGCTCATTAGGAAAGAAACTTTCTGTTCCTAATGTTCCTGGGAGAAGCTAAACTGCAGATTTCTGGGGATATGACTGTAAAGACTGAGGATAACTCAAAGTTTGTTTTAACTTGCACATGTCACCATGGCCTGGCTGCAGTTTGCAGTAGCAGCTTCATTGGTTTCCCAGGTGTTCAGATTTTATCCAGTGACAGAAGAATCCTCACAGAGCCCTGAACTGTATTGCCCTAAAAAAGCCCCATACCCTTCTTGAAGCAGAAGATCTGGGTCTAGAGGGCACTGTTCTGAGCTGTGTTATGGAGAACATACAACCAAGGACAAGGGAGCTGCTGCTGCTGCTGCTGCTGCAGTCACACCCAGCACAAGCAGGACATGGCCAGGGGTGTTTGCCACTCTGCCCAGAGTTTTGCAAGGACCTCCTGATGCAGGCTGCTCACCTTTCCATACCTGACATAATCTATGCTCCTCTGCCCCTCCCCATTCTGCTGAAGTTTTGCTTATTTAAATACATTTATTGTGTGCATAGGGCAAGCTCCATTCAGCACCTCTCGTTTTGAAGAGTGTGGGAGGAAAAAGGAGCCAAGAAATAGAGGAGTGATCTGCTGGGATCTGGTGAAAAGAGGGAATGATAAAGGGAAAGGACAAGCTGGCAGACACGAACACACTTGTTTTCATGAGTTTACTAAACCAGATGTATTTTCTACAGACAATAACACAAATACATAATAGAAAAGAACTTGATAAGGTATGAACTTACCACAAACCACCCGCACATGTCTGAGTGCAGGCTCCCCCTAATCACAGCCAATAGCTTCCAGCATCAGGATCAAAAGCCAAGAACCCAGAAAGCTGAGGAGCTTTATGAAAGTGCCTGATCCCAGATGTGAGCTGGGAGAAGTTGCTCCTGGGTCCCTGATCAGCCAGGAGATGCTGTGAGCTCTCAGAGTTACCTGCCCTCTTGCTAAGAACCAAAACTAGGAAAGCTGCTGGCCAGGCTGGGACAGTCAGGTAGAGAAGTGGGTGTCAGGGAGCAACATGGTGCCACAAAACAAAAACCTCCCAAAACCAGCTTAAATCAGGTGAGCCTGGACAATTCCAGGCTGGAGTCAGGGAGGAAAGCAGCTGGTCTGGCAGTGGCTTCAGCAGGGGAAGGTGCACTGGAGGTGCTGTGTGTACCGAGGGACCGGCAGCGACTGCTGCTCTGTCTGCCGTGGCAAAATCTGCTGCTGCCCTCCAGGGAAAATCTTTTTGCCAAGTTAATTTGGGCATCCAAGCACAGCAGATGAACTCATTGCCAGGGACAGAGGGGTTCACTTGCCTCGGATTTCTAGGCACAAGCTGAGCTCAAGTGGTCACAGAGCTGACCCCAGTCAGAGCACACTGAGAGGCAGCACAAAGCCCACCTGTGCAAGTGCTCCCAGAGCACCCTCCAGCACTGGGGTTTGGCTGTTTTCCAGCTGGAGAGCTGGAATCAGGGATTCTATAGGGATCCCCACCCATCTAATGTGATTCTGTTGCTGTCAGCCAAAGCCAAGCAGCAGAATAAAAAACACAAGTGAGGAGAGGGCTGAAGAAATGTAATTTTTTTTTCTTGAGCCTTAAGCCTAATGTTAGAAATCCAGACCTTTCTCAGAAGGTGGTGACTGTGTCAGAAGACTGACTGCACATTTTTAAAACAGCCTTAGTGCCTGCCCACAGGAGGATGCCAGAGCTTTCATCACTGTTATCACTTCTCATCCTTCCCACTTATTTCTGCTTTGCCACCAAGGGAGCGGGTGAATAAATTAGTTCCATTTTCAAACCCAGGCTGTGTCATTTTTCTTGAGTGTTAGTTCCAAATAGTATTTTCCTTTTTGCGATACCACTATCAATTTCTGTCCCAATTCTGAAATCAGAGAGACACAGAGAAGGGCTCTTTACTGAAGTGAGTGAAGCAACAAAGATGTACAATCCAAATTAAATCCATTAAACAGAGAAAATCAAACTCAGTCTTTCCTCTGTCCCTTCCGAATACAAGGTACCAGATGGAGGATTTGGAGAGTCTGAAGAAAAGTTCTGGTTCAAGTGCATCCCTGGAACAGTTTATGGCATACGAGAAGTCAATTGTGTTCTCACACACACAGATGTGGATTTCAACCTTCTCTTTGCAGATCACTGGGGTTCACCTGACTGTTTTCAAAAGATTCATTAAACCTTCAAAAAACAGCTGAGGAAAGCAAGCAGTGTTTGGAGAAGGCGTGGAAGAATATGCACAAATCAAATCAAATCAAGGGTATGGACAAATCAAATTAAGGGTCTGTACAAACCAGCTCAACAATTACTTATTAATTCCATTATCCCATTTTTTTTTTCACAATTTCTGTAAAGGTAGCGGCTATAAGCAACACTTATATGAATATAAAATATTTCTAGATGTTTATATTATTTATGTCTATGTATTCTGCTACTGTTTTTTTGCTTTTGGAAGCAGGCATATTCCTAACCCATGGGACAGCAGTGTGGCAGTCATCCAGAGTGAGATCCAGCCAGGATGATTACAGCACATAGCCACAAGCACTGCAGCAGTTGGATATCATAAAGCCACGCAGAGTTAAATTAATCCCTAGCCTGGAAAAAAAAAATGTTCAGTGCAATCAGGAGATGTAGTGTGGAGTCACTGCCAAATCCTATTCCCCAAGATGCCATTCCCTCCAATTCCAGAGATTCCACATGACTTTCCTGCTCATTCACTCTGCCAGATCAGGGATCAACACTGACTCTTCAGATCTCATCCAGTTCATAGTTTAGCCATAACATGGGTAACAAACAAATTTACTGCCAGGGGCCAACACAGAAGAAGAGATCTCCTTTCTCACCTCGTTCTGTCAAATAAATATCCAGAGGAGATTTCCTGCTGCAGTGTTTTCAGATCAGAGGCCATCAGGAGCAGCTTTTGTGTGGCTGTAGCATATGCTGGAAGCTGAGTGTAGAGAAATAACCAGAAAAGAAAGCATAACTTCAAAACTTGACATAAAGCATAAAACCAGCCCGCCAAGGCAGTGTTGCCTTGGTTTGGCTCTGTGAGTGTTGTTGGGGTGTTTTTAATAAATATTTCTCAAGAGTTACATGTAAACCTTCCACCGTAAATGGAAATCAGATTATTTAAAAACTAAATGATTATTTTAGTCTCTGCCATGCCAGATTTCTGACTGGACTAAAGCCTATCCTTTGAAGAAATGTTATAATATAAGGACCTTCACCAATGGTATTAGTTTTTCTCTGAAGCTATGTGGCCCATAAAACTAAAACCAGTTTCAGTCCAAATCTCTATCACATATATATGTTTACACATTAAAAATTAGGTTTTCCACACAAATCTGTTTGTATTTCTTTGCAGATATGCAAGTTCATTAAGTAGTAGATGGAGTCTGACTCTGCTTTCCAGAGTGTTTCATCACAATTTTAGTCCAGAACAAAATCTGCAAAAATCTCCAAACCCTTCAAATATTGCTCATGTTTCCCTGACACCAACTTTAAAGGAGTTTTGAATAATTTTGATGCAATCAGTTCTTTTTATGCCATCAAATGTGATGACAGCATGGATCCATTGATGATACTTGCTGAGGGGGGGTACAAGAGTTGATTTGCCAAGGCAGACACGTTCCTACCACATACCCACCTGCAACCAGAGGAAGCAGTAGGAGAAAATTCCAGAAACTTTCCCAAACCACACAAACAGCAAACAACAGCAGACAGAGGGCAAATGTGCCATGCAACTTTGTTCACAAACCCAATATAATCCACAGCTTGTGACTGTCTGGTTAAACCAGTTGCCTTCTGAAACAGGGTAAAGAAGGCAGAGTCAGAGCCACCTCTCAGTGTACAGGTAAAGGACAGGAATCCAGAGGCACAAGGTAGAACAAGGGAACTTTTTTTTCACCTCAGAATGGTCATACCCTGGAGCAGGGCTCCAGAGCAACAGAGGAATCTCCATCCTTGGATATTTAGAGCTCACCTGCACAAGGTCTTGAGCAACCTGATGTATTAGGACTGCTGTGGGCAAAGAGTTGGACAAGGAGCTCCCAGAAGTCTCTTGCCACCTCAATTATTCTCCAGTTCTACAATTTTAATAGAGTTAGGGGAAAAAATTACCAAGAAAGAGCATATTGATTCCTTCATTCCCTCTTCCCAAGTCGCACCTGAAACTAGGCATTGGAAATGGACTGCTTCCTTCCAGAACAGGTTTGAGTCAAGCTGTGATATCTTTTTCTCTGGTCCTAGAATCACGAACCAGACAGCCAGGGTGATAAGAAGGGGTTACCTTTATATAAGGATCCTTAGTGCATGCAATTCACCAGGCAGAAAACACCAAAGATGCACACCCCACCACATAAAACATGTACCATTTTCATAGATTTTGCAAATTCGCCTGTCTGACTAGAATCCCCAGTTAGAAGCATGCCTGGTGAAGTAATCCCCCTCAGCTCTAGCACCTTCTAAATCCTCCCCCCTCAGATGAGGACTGGGATCTGTTTATAAAAAATATGTCTCAAAGAGCTGGTTTCAACCTTGGCTTCTAAGGGGAGCCAAGGTAGCATAGGGGTCCTGGTACATGTTTTGTCTTTCTGCCTAGGAAAATACTTCTGGGAGAATGCTGACAGTGATTCTGTGAGCCAAATGGCTGAGTTTGCAGAAGAAGAAGAAGTTGATAAGATTCCTGTATACCCGTGAAAAGAAGAAGACAAGGTTCATTGGCATGAAAACCGATAAAACAGAGACAATTAAAAAGATATTTGCAGTTTTACAGTTTTGTAGTTAAAGAAGCAGAAGTGAATACGTGCCTTTAAATTTTTTATAAGTGCTTGCCAAATATATTAATGTTAATTGCTTTGTACCAATGAACACGATGAACTGTTTTAATTAACCAATAATTTAAGTACACGCTTCGTTTAAAAATATGTTCTGTACACGCTTTGTTTAGAAATGTATAAAAAGGGAACACACAGCAAATAAAAAAGAAGCTTGTGATACGTTGCACAGTGTGTCATGTCCATCTCTGCAGTGACAAATACTGAAGCTAGGTTACAATAAAATGTTCTGGAGACAGACACAGTGATGCCTTAAGTTTCAGCTTTCATGTGTTTCAGATTCTGTGCTGCCCAGGGGTGCAGCTCTCAGCCTCACATTCAGGGTCCCTCAGCTCTTTTCACAGAGCAGGGGCACAAAGCAAATCCTGTTCCTGCTGCACACCAA
>VWYO01000286.1:46025-76617 GCA_013400275.1 Rhadina sibilatrix
CAAAATTTCACCCTGTGACAAGCTAAACTACTATTTCTTCCAAACCTTTGTTGCTTTCAACTCATCTCTGAGTGTTGAAAGTGTTTCCCATGAACTGAGGTCAAAGGCAGGGCTCTCCTGGGGTCCCAGCTGGGGTCTCAGACCCCCCAGGGCAGCACGAGGAGTTTTCCACGTGCCCTGGACTCCAACAGAATCCAAGATATCATTGTCTTACCCAGGGACTTCTTTACTTCTTCTCTTTAATGAATTAGGCTAGTCGAGCTGGGATCTGTTCTGGCCAATTTCATCTGTGCAGCTCACAGACCAGCTGTAGCTGTCACAATAAAAGACTACACAGCTACAAATACATATGTGTAAAGAATACAGAGAATATATAAAAGAAAAAGACAAAAATCAAGATGGCATCATTTGAAAAAAAACCCCACTATTTTCCACTCATAATGCTCTTATAAAATGTACACATGTGAGGGTTAGGGAAGAAGGGGCAGAAAAAAGTCTGTATATTGCTAACATTGAAGTAAGACTGCTGAAATTCAGAGGACAGAAAAAGAAAGAAAACGTTTTGGGGGAAAATCTGGTAAAAATCTGAGAGCAGATTGATATTTTCAAGAAAGCTGTTACAGGGCAGCTGTTAATAAAAGAGAAAAGCTCTCTGGATAGTTTTGATACAAGAAATAAATGATTCCTCCTCTTACATTACTACAGTCAGGGATTAGAGATGGACAAAATAATCTGCGAAACATCAGCACTTTAAACTGGATTCTCAGTGTGAATTGGAACATTGCTTTTCTAGTGGAGCCTGCCTAAGGACCAGCCTGGAAATATCATCAGGTGTCTTTGAGTGCAGAGAAGGGTTTCTCAAGACTTTAACTGCTCCATTCTTTGAAAATAGGCTCCAAAATCCTCTAGATCTTTCAGAAGTATTTTAAAGGTGCTATTTTATTGCCAGCCTCAAACACCCCAGATTAAAATACACTCAAAAATCTGCTTCTATAGACACAAGCCCAAATACTTGATGTAAAGAACATGATACAAAGGAAACAGCTTGAAGACATCTGATAAAACATTCCTTGAGGATAACACTGTCTTTCCAAAGATGAAGGAAAAAGTGCAACAATTACTGAGCTTTAGAGCTTTAGAACAACTGGGAAAAAGGTAAATTAAAAGGACAGAACCTCACAGCTTTGTTTAAAAATCATTTAAAAGCCTTTGCTGTTGGTGGCATGGAGGAAGGTGGACTTACTGCCTCTCAAAACAACAGATTGGAAACCAGCTCCAGTCAACAGCACATTAGAGATTTTTTAAACCAGGAAATGGTGGGTCTCTAGCCTAGTTTTCCTGGGTTCTTCCTTCATTTTCTCTTTCAGCAATTTCTTTTTTTTTCCTCTCCTCCTGTCATTTGTCAGCATACAAGTGTGAACACAAGCCACTGGCTGGTCTGATGAAAGGATAACTCTGAATAGTACAGGTACCTTCTACAAACACAGTTCCTTTCCTCTATGCTTTCATTGAAAAAAACCCAACAATCACTATCTGACAGCAGAAGAATACACAAGCCTGGTCTTAAACCAGAGGTGGTGGCAAAACAAGATGTCTTGGTTTGGAAAGACAGGTATCTACCAGGGAAACTGGAGTTTTCCTGAGAATGGAGAATGTAACTCCCTCTGCTAAATTATAGTTTTGCAATCAAGGGCTTTCAGGCAAAGATTTTGGGAATAGGAATAACAGTTCTTTACTGGGAATATTAATAATACAAATATAGTAGAAAAAAACTAAATCCACCCAAAACAAGCAAACAAACAAACAACAATTTTGGAGAAAAGCCTGACAGAGTCAGAGCTACAACCTGACACCCTGCTGGTCAGGGTGCTGGGTGCAGTCCAAAGGTAAGTCCTTCTGAAGAGGCAGATGTGGTTCTGTTGAAGTAGAGATGATCCTGTAGCAAAAAAGGGTCCAGTGATGGTAACAGGGGTCCAGTGGTGGTGAGTAGGGTCCAGTGGTGATGAGTAGGGTCCAGTGGTGGTGAGTAGGGTCCAGTGGTGATGAGTAGGGTCCAGTGGATGGGAAAGGGTCCAGTGGATCAGAAGGGGTCCAGTCTTCCTCCCAGAAAACCAGGTGAAGCAGCAGCTTTCCAGTTCCTCTGTCTCAGTTTATAGCAGGTAGAAACTGCCTGCCCCCACCCCACTGCCAGGGGCATGTGATGCATCTCACAATGGGGTGATGGAAATGCAGATGCACCGCTCTGGGGGCGGGGTATGGCCTGGGGGGGTGCTAATGGCCCATTATCAGAAGGGGTCAGGCCTCTCTCTCACAGATGAAAATAGAATACACATATTTGGCTCCACAACCCAGGACACAAGACAAACTCCCACCTCCCTGGAGGAACTGTGACAGATGGCTGGATAACTCCTTTGGTGGAGGCAATGTGTGCTCACTGTGTAAGAACCGCTGCTCACACGCTCCAGGTAAAGAGCCTGACAAGCAGAGTCTGTTTGCCACATAGACCCAGCAATAGACCTCAACTCTCACAGATTTCAGCCACATCAAATAACTCAACATAAAAAAAGAAAGCAACTTTCAGGCCAGCTGAAATAATATAGCCCAATCCATCTCCTCTCCCCGTGTAATCTCACTGAGAACAAACAAACAAAAAATAGCCAGGGAATCGATTTTCTCCTGCTGTTGCTTCTCCAGTGCTATTGTCCTTTTAGTAACACCTCTGGAGACCTGAGTAGCACATTCCTTTTTCAGCAAGACCTCTTCAGAAATCAATAGCACCTATTCAAGGGATTTATAGCATGATTCTGCAAAATCCTTTCACAGTGGCTTGCATAGCTTGTTAGGGAAACTGTGTGCAGCATTATCTGTACAAGAGCTCTTCTGAGATTGAAAAAAATAAGTCAGTGAAGGGGTAGTAGAACAAGCACCACACAAATATGTAATGAATCAATGCAGGATTTTAAGATAACTCTGAGAATGACAGAGAGGGAAAACTCTTGTTTCTTTGGCTTGGGGAAAGGCATTGACACTGAAAGGCAGGATACCACTGCCCTTTATAAGGCTGAGAACATTGTATTCTTCATTATTTTAAATTCTGTGTCACTGTATCAGAGGAAGGATGAGAGAACACTCAGATTTCTGACCAACAGCTGTCAGCAGCAAATTCTCAGTGTGATGCAACTGAAAGGGATGAAACTGCTAATAAAACATTAAATAATTTGCTTTACCAAAGAACTAAACATGACCCAAGCAAAACCAGAGGTAAGTCCAGTTCGAGCAGGCCTGTTAGTCAGCTCCAGTTCTTGGTCCCTGTGCAGCACTGGAAAAATCTCATTTCCAGAGCACAGCTGTTCCTGCTCTGCCTCTGACAGCACCCACAGCAGCTGCTGTTTAAGGTTCAGAGTGCAATTGAAGGATTCCACTGTTCTGAGTACAGTGGCTGTTTCAGGTTACCTTTCAGATCCCTCCAGGTGACACCACAGAACACCAGCAGGGAGGCAGGTGCCATTCCCTCGTTGCTGTGAAGCAGTGTGAAGCTCAGAGCTGGGCCACACCAACCACAGGGCAGCCAGCAGGAATTGCTCCAGTGGACAGATGGCTTTGAACAAAAGTTTTCCCTTTTTCCTCAAAACACTTTCCCCCAGAAATGAAACGCAGTCAGAGAGTTCACAGAGAACTACTCAGGAATGTGAAGTTCCAAATAACCCAGCAGCCAAACCTTTGAGAACCCCAAATTTAAGATTACCCCACTCTGACAACAGTGTGTTCTCTGCCAGTAAGATCTGTTTTCCCAAATGCAGAGTTTGCTTACAAACCAGACCGTGCAGCAGAGTGTGAGAGCACCCCAACTTTGCCAACTTTCCTTGTGATGAAGCTGCCCAAGTATTTCCCTATATGATCTTCTTAAAGAAGACTGGAGAATCATTAAGCACAGGGAAAGCCAAACTTCCCACAAATAATCCACAAATAATCCACAAATAATCCACAAATAATCCAAAACAATCAAAGAGATTTCTTCCTACATTGTTCCATTATGGTGACTTCAGGAATACCAGAGAGAGAGAGAGCAGAGCAAGGCACTGTTGTTATAAATGACTGGCTAATGATATTGCTGCTTCCCACTAGAATGTTTTACATTTTTAAACCAATTATTATTCCCACTGATGCATGTGCATCACTAAATTGAACAGGTTTAAATCCCAGTGTTTAAAAATAACTTGTAAATGAAACAAGAGAAATGTGGTGGTTTGGGAGTGTTGGGGTTTTTTTAAACATTTGTTTCCCAGAAAAGTCTAACCTGTCTAACTCTCAGAAAGCTATTTAAACCCCTGGAGTGTAGGAATGACAGCACAGTGAGCAGGGAGTTAGCAACAAGGATAAAGGGAATACTGTGCTTCCCTGTCTCCAAGCACCCTGTGCTCTCCTGTAGGTGACTAAATTGCAAAGCTTTGGGAGAAAAGATGTCAGAGCAACCTCATGCCTCAAAGATTTTTTAAATGAAAGAATTCATCCCAAGACATACAACAATGCAATATAATTACATGACATAATACAAAAATATAGTATTAAATGAGTTTAAAGACTAACATATCTCAGGAAAATGGAAACCTAAACTCTCACTAGAAAAAAAAAATGACAATATAAGCAGAGAGAATGCAAGGCAAGTAATTTGTTCATGATCTCTGTAAACCAGAACAAGCTTCACAGCTGTGTGAAGGTCTTGATTAAGGCACAGAGAACAAAGTGGAGTGTTGTAGTGAAAAATTAGTTCCTTTCTTCTTGTGCTGTTATATTAATAACATTTTAAACTCTGCCTCACTGTGCACAGGCAATGCTGCTTTGACAGAACCAAGCATGGTAATTTATTAGGGGCTTAGTACAATGCCAGTCAAAACCAAAGTGACAACATCTCAGTGACAGTCAGGGGATTCAACTCATTGCTGTGTGCTGGTGAACAATAAAACTACAGCTTGGGATGGCAGGAAAAAATATCCCAAACACCACAGAAACTGACACAGCCTGAATAAAATGATGGAACAAAACACTGCTGAAGGAGAGATCTGAAGGGTTAGTGAATGCTGAAGGTCTGGAGAACACTTGGATCAGCAAAGTACTTTAGTGGTGACCAGAGGGATTCTGATCTACGATGGTTCCTTGAAGCTCAGGAAATGATCAGTGTTGTGACCCAGGCATTGGTTTCCTCCACTTCTGTGGTGGAGAATGGAAAATGGGTGGGAAAGGAAAACCTGCTCATAGACATATCCAAATTCTGAAGGCCTCTCCCTGAACGAAGAGCAGCAAACCCAGGTCCCATCAGCTTTGCTTTCTCAAATCCTGAGTTCACGTGACGGGTGCAGCACTTGGAAAATGGAAGGGCTGAGGCATGGCTGTGCCCTGTCCCTGCGACCATCCACTGGTAAATGTAGGGGAAAGGGTCCCTCACAGGGCTCCACAGGGGCCACTCATGGCCTTAACTCCCTGTTAAAGGCAGCTCTGAAACATCTCCTGGGTATTGACCCCATGCTCAGTTCAGAGGTTCAGTGTTTTCATATTCCCTGCCCGAGAAAATGCTGGGGATGGAAGAGAGTAATATGGTTAAATACTCTTCAGGGGACAAGTTCCAGGGACAATGGTGAGCTGGGTGCTGATAATAAATTCAGCTTTTGTAAACCCTACAGAAAACACCTTTCCAAAACTTGAACTGAAGCAGTGACAGCCAGTGCAGGGATCCAGTGCCAAGGGGATATCCACTGCAGAGCTTTGACATTCTTAGTGCAGAAATCTGCTTCCATGGGAGAATTTAAGCTTCCATGGGAGGACTCACTTTGAGACATTGCTGCAAAAAAAATCCCAGCAAACCTCTTTTTCAGGCCCCTCACAACCCTGACACCAAACCTAACTAGACAGGAACAAGACACAGACATCATTCTCTTCTTTAGCAAAGCACACCGCATTTATCAGATACTGACAGCTCTGCTCCCCTCCTGGATTTATTTTGTAAAATCTTACCTTTTTAGATTGCACCAAACACAAGGCATTAACAACACCCTGCAGGTCTACAAAATACAACATTAGAAAGAATTCAAGATTGCAAATGTATTATAAAACAATCAGAATTTATTCGTTAGTATTACAGTTATTCCAAGATTGTTTTCAAGCAGAAGAGAGCATGTTTGCCAGGGGTTCTTAAAAATACTCAGTTAATATTTAATTGTTCACGAGAAAGAAACAAAACTTGTCAGTTAACTGGAGTTCCTCAGAGACACTTGGATGCTGGAATCATCACATCATTTTTGATGTCTGAAGAGTTGATGGGTTATTATGCCATTTCCCAGGTCAAATGCTAAATCTAGAGGCTGCCTTTTTCCTCCTCAGCTGCCTCACCTCTTGTACAACCATGGCAGGTTGCAAGCATCCTACATTGCCAAAACAAATCAAACAAAGCCGAAACAGTTTTTCACAGAATGCACTTTACTGAGTGCTTAAATCATTGTTTTATAAAAAGCTACTGCTAAAATATTGTGATGAGCAAAGCATGCCCAAGATCTGTTGACTTGGCTCTAAAAATAAGTGAATTCTGTGTCAAAGCTTGTGTTGGCACAGGGCATCAACTGTGGAAATAGGAACACTTGCTAAATTTTAACCTTCAGTTTAATCATCTAACTAAATTTAATGTATATATCATGAAGACAATATCTTGCACTAATCATTATTCTCTCCTCCTCCTTTTTCAGTGTTCTCACTGTGATCTTAAAGGTCTTTTCCAACCTCAACAATTCTATGATACTCAGCAGTCTTGGTATTAACCAACTCAAGAGAACAGTATTGAGGAGGACAAGTAAATAATTAAAACAACGACCAACATAAAGAGCAATATATGATATGATAAAGGAATTGAGGTATTTGACATATTTTCTGGAAGAATTTAAGCCTTAATTTGTAAAAGACTCTTCAATTTTAAAAGTCACATGCACTCACACAGCTCCTTCAGGTTTGTGTGAAGATGAAAGTCCCATTTCTAAAAATAAAGTAAACCCTTTTTGTTTTCCAGTCCAAGTATTTCCTTCCTCTATAAACATTTCAGAGAGCTTTGGGTCCAAGGACACATTGAACTGTTGCCTGAGAAAGATGGGATCAAACATGTCTCTGGTAGATTGTCTGCCTTGAATAAAAAGCATTACTGACTATCTAACAATTAAGACAAGTTCTGCAATTAAAGTCTCTTTGAACTATGCTTTCATTCGTTTTGATGAGTTTATTCTAGAAGCTGCAGCCATTACACTTGGCTTAATGTGTTTTAGCAAGAGCAAAAGCCTCATCACTTGTTTAGTTTTGATCAATTACCTTTCAAATGTCTGTTAGCAGAGCTCCTGTTAGCAGCGACCACGCAAACTCCCTTTCCTCTTCAAACAGGGAACTTTCTGGTAAGCTAGGATCAGGAAAGAACCAAAATCTGCCTCCATAGTTCTCAGAGACGACTTTGCCCCTGCACACAATGCACATTTTAGAGGACATGCAGTGATGTGTCTTCAGCGTAATTCAGGGAAAATAGAAAAAAAGGAATACAAGGACTCTTATTTTGGAAAGAAGAGTTTTCAATGGAATTCCCCCTTTAAAAGGAGGTTTGGTGCCTTTAGTGGAATCCATAAATTAAAAGGAAGCTGCCATTCCAAGCTTAGCCCCAGCACTGAGGATTGCACAGAGCAGTCATGTGGGCCAAGCAGGAGAAACACCCACTACTGTAATTAGGAACAATAGGTTTTACAACTTAATGCGTTTTTTCACCAAAGCACCAGTTCATTTGTTCAACTTTAATAGTTTATTATACCTTTAATTGTAACAGTTATTCCCATACCACTTTAACTTCAGAAAATTATCCTCTGTGATGGGTGACTGAAATATTTAGTGACAGAGAAAACACTGGCTGAATGAGATTTGGGAATTTATTGCTGTGTAAATGAGGTCATGAAAGCCTCAAGAGCTCCCTGCAGGATAACTTTATAGTAGAATTGCAATTTTGGAATATACATGCGGGTGATAATTCTGAAGCCACAGAACATTAGACCCAAAACACTGACATGGGATTGTGATGGAAGTAGCTGGTGAATTTCCTGGAAGATAAACAGAAATAAACTGCATGCAGATTGGTGTAATTACTCAAGATATCAAGAGAACATATTTTTGAAAAACATTGTTATGGAAGTGTTGATCTTAATGCGTATATTTATAAAGGAACATTTGAGCAGCCTTCTTCAGACACCAATTCTTAATAGAATAAAGCTTCAGGGTTGCTTTTCCATCTCTGAAATCAAGCTGACTCACAGGTAGTGATCCCACATGAAGCATGAACTCACAATTATAAAGATGTTCTGCTTTTGCCATTGCTGAAGAGTCACAGGAGTTGATCTCTCAGGCTGATAAATCTCATGCAGCAAGCTACAGAATGGATTTAGAGTTGTGAGCTATCCCAAACACAGAGCACTCCATACAGGCTTCTAGTGGTACTTTACATGGAGAGTATCCCTGTCACATCCCATTTCTTCCACTGCAGGTAGTGCTGCTTCTGAGATTCCAAGAGCCTGGAGGAACATTTCCCAAAGCAACAAAGGACTTTCCAGGCAGAGCAGCTGAGCCTCTTCATATGTGAACACATTTTTTTTCCCCTTCCATCAATATGATAAGCTTTGACCCCATGATTATTTACACTTGCCAGGAAAAACACACAAACTTTCACTGGAAAAACACACAAACCTTCACAGTGAAGCTTCCTTGACCTTATGGAATCTCTGTCACCTCTGTGCTGGTCAAGAAGGAATGGGCCCCAACTGCATAAAGCCTCTGTAGGGAAAGTTCACTTTATTGCCTGTTCTTAGGCCTCAAATGCCAACTAAATTTACCTTTTAACCCCACCCAGACATGTCTGTGACAACTTCTGCATCACCCTAATCAAATCACACTCCATGGAGATGAAGATGATTGACTCTCTCCAAATCAAATCCAGTCAGTGTTCCCTTTCATTTGGTGAGCTCCTGCTCCTTCCAAATGGGGTAACATTTCAATAATAATAATAATAATAATAATAATAATAATAATAATAATAATAATAATAATAATAATAATAATAATAATAATAATAATAATAATAATAATAATAATAATAATAATAATAATAATAATAATAAATTTATTATTATTATTATTTTTAAAAAGCAGAGAAGAATATAGAAATAGAGGATAAAAACAATATGGATAAGGAAAAGTTGAGAGGAAAAAAAATAGCAGCAGACAATAAGGCACAAATACCTGTCAGTTCCAAGCTGCACGTTCTGACTGGACAGGAATTCCCTCCTGAGCTCCTGATACTCAGCTCAGTCTCTCTCTCTCATAAACATTTTCTGGTGCTCATTCATGCAAGCACACCAAAGGGGCAGTGCACACTGCCCTGTGAGGGCAGGCAAACATAGAGGAACCAGTGCCCTTCCAAAGCAACACAGCAACAACTGCTGGGTGACAGGAAGGAGCTCATACAGTCTTGAACTGCCTGGAGTAAGTCAAGGACTGCCAGGAGAAAACTAAGGGAGCTCCAAATGCTGTCTTCAGCTCCCCACTTAAGCAGACGGAGGAAGACTTCCCTCAGGGGATTAATTGCAGAAAAGGAATTTGTGGTTTGAGCATAAGGGGAAAAAAAACCCTCCAGTGGGGGTACAGGGACTCCAGGGTCATAGAGGATTATCCAACCCAGGAAATACTCAAAACTCATCTGGACAAAGCCCAGAACAAGCCAGTCTACATTTGAAATTACCTGTGCTCTGAGAAAGGGAATGAACTCCATTATCTTCAGAGATCACTTAGATTTTGTGACCTGACTGAGATGCTTTAGAGCCCTGATGGAGGGCTGCCCCCAGTGTTTTCTGTGCGCTGAGTGCAAGTGGAGTTGGAGGGAACAAACTCATTTTTTCAGGACAAACAAAATGGTCTTTCCTGAATCACCATCAGGTTTGTACATCTTCTCTCTCGTGTCTCTCTTTCCTCCTCCTCTCTCATGCCCACAGTAAGGAAATTAGTTGGTCTCTCAACATCCAGATGGTTTTTGTGACGCTGTTGTACACCACAACGACACAGACTCCAACTTCAGAAAGCTGAAAATGACTCCTTTATTTTTGGGATGTGTCTCCCTTTTTATACTGTTCTACACAGAGCAATTGGATTGGTGAAACAAAGACAAACCTCTTCAATCACATTGGTCAGACCAGAGGGACCTCAAGAAGAAGTCCCTCCTAGGGAAAGGATGTAAACACACTTATAGTTACAAAAACATGTCTCTTGTTTATAGCAAATTCCCTGGGAAAAAATTTCAGGAAATCAAAACATCTCAGCTATGAACTAGGGCTACAGTTTTTGTGCTCTGGGTGGGGTGGGGGATGTAATTCCAGTGGATTACTCTAATTCTTTGTCTCATTCTAGCAGAAAGAAATGAAATTGCAATCAAGAGCTGTTCTTGTGCCCATTAGCCAAGATACACAAGGTCACTGAATGAAGTAAGCCAGTGACTGAGGGACAAAAACTCTATTCTGCTGCTGCTGTTTCCTTGCTTGCAAGTGAGTCAGCAAAGATGACCAATTATTTTTATGTGAAATCAATGACAATCTCCTAACAGGCAGTAAAAATTTCACAAAATAATATGAGACACTAACACTAATAAAGGATAAGAGAGATCCTGAGAACACAACTGATCCAAATCTCAGGTATGCAAAGGAATTTTTAACGACCAAATGAACTGAAAGCTAGACTCAGTGTCTTAATCAGCCAAAAGGGGACCAGGTCTCACTCTTGTGTTGCTGCAGAGTGGCTGCCACATCTTCAGCTGCTGCTGAAGGTGCTGGAGCAATTTCTGTGGAACCCCTGATCTTTTACTCAGTCATGCTCACTGCATGACTGATAAAGAGAGAATAGGAATAAAAGTTCTTTACTAGGAAAATTAAAATAAAAATTTGATTACCAATGCTACCAATGCATGCTACCAATGGCATGCTACCAATGTAGTAGCAGTTCTGGCAATCCCCAGGTTTTCCAGAAATAAAAAGTTGACACTGAAATAAAATGCTTTGCAACTATTTATTTATCAGGAAAATCCCGAATTATATTCTAAAGGACAAAATTAGGTCATCTCACTGGTTCAGTGGCATCTTTCTTTCTCCCTCACTTTCTCACTTCCAGTTAAGTGTTTCCTGAAAAATCTATAAATCCTGCAAGTCCAACATAAAAACATAAAGGACTCTTCAGTCTATAAACCAAATGTGGTTGTGGCCAGTTTATCTCCTTTTAGGCATCTTACACAGGAAGAGATACATGATATTAAAGACAAAAGCTGAGAATTGAAACGTCAGGGAAGCAAGTTTTTAACACTACTTGTAATTAGCTGCTCACTGACTTAAAGGATCAGTGAGGTCAACAGCTTTGCCAGACCTAAAAGGAAGATTAACCATTCATACAGCCACTAAGAATTTCCATGCTTCTTCTGACATAATTTATAAAATATATTAGTGCTTGTATTTCGGCTATGACATAGCCATTCACTGTCAAGGGTTGAGAAGGGTTTTGATGGCCCTGAACACCACAGATACTGAACTAATGGCCCAACTTTTTCTCTTAATTCAGTGCCAGAGGAAACCACCTTTCTGCCCTCACTGAAGTTTGTTCCTGCACGAGTTTACCTTGATGGGTGTCTTGGGTTGCAATGCAAGATGTGTGACCAGGGGTGTGTATTCTATCCCCATCTGTTAAAACCAGCTGGGGCAGGGTTCTTTATCTCTTCCAGGACCCATCCTCCCTCCAGGGGGTATCTGCTGTTCATGGGCCATCCAGGCTCACTGCAGGGCTGATACAATTCCATCAGCCCATGGGGAGATGCTGCACCCAGGGGGAGGAGCCCAGCATTCCTGCCTGGATAAAACCTGAGAGTCAGAACACCAGGGCAGCCTGTCTGCACTGGATTCCCAGAGGAACCCAGACCCCTCTCACCTCCACTGGACCTTCAGAGGAAAACTGCACCCTGCTACAGGATCATCTCTGCTCCAACAGCAGCACATCTGTCACTGCAGGAGGGCTTGATTGGGCTGCTCCCAACACCCTGACCAACAGGGTGCCAGGTTGTGTTCTGGCTCTGTCAGCGTTTTCTTTTTGTTTGGTTTTTTATACTGCTACATTTTTATTTTAATTTTCCTAGTAAAGAACTGTCCTTCCTATTCTCTTTGCCTGACAGTCTCTTAATTTCAAAACTGTAATAATTCAGAGGGAGGGTGTTTACATTCTCCATTTCAAGAGAGGCTCCTGCCTTCCTTAGCAGACACCCATCTTTCCAAGCCAGGACAATGGGTTGTAAGAGGACTTGGGAGTGTAAGCAAGAGATACCAACAGCAGTCAAAGGGGAAAAGGCATGTGCAAATTGCCCAAATAATTGTCTGCACTCAGATAGACAAAGGTAACAGTAAGTTATCTCTGACAAGGTCTTTCTAATTTGTTTTCAGAAAAGGCAGGTTACAAAAGTGACATGGAAACCTCCTTACCAAGGACACCAGAGGACCAGGCTGTTGTTCACACCAAGAGACAGAGTAAGAGGCTTTCCAGAATAAACCAACAACACACACCCCATGGGTGAAGTGAATTAACATAATCTTCAAAATCCTTGGAGTACATTAAAGACATCTAGGAGGGTAACAAAAAGGAAATTGAAAATGAAAATTGAGCTGTAACACAGGGAGACAAGCATTTATCACTCATATAGAACAATAATGTGATGTCTTTCAAGTCAGGAAGAGAAGTGGAAAATACATTTTCCACTATTAGCAGTGAATGCCACCGCACTGGCATCCATACAGCACAAAATAAGATAACTTCCATACTAAGCAGTATAAAAAAGAGAATAAACCAAATAAACCTCATTCTTCTAACATCCAAGACCACTCACAAATTTATCTAGACCTGCATCTGCCTGACAGTGGGGAGATTTCAGCACAGAGGCTGATCACATCTACTAAAAGAAACACAAGTGCAAAACAAACAAAACAAAACAACAACAACAACAACAAAAAGAACCCAGCCTGGAGAGATCTTGTTTCTCAAGTCAGAACAGTGGCATTAAACCTCCTCATGAGGAGACACACTGCTTCTCAAAGTCACCTGAGAGTGACTGAAACTCAGCCTGGAGAGAAGGGCTGTTCAGCAAGACATGCAGACATGCTGTCCTTGGATCTGACCCCAGTTTTGGTGTGAACAGCAATTTGGGGGGTTCCAGCTTCTGAGGCTGCCTACAAGAAGGGCCAGGAAGCCCTTTGGTACTTTCTGGGCCTGGCCTGGGGAGGAAATTAAATGAGAAAACTTTACATTACATTGAGGTGATTCCCAAGTTACAGCTTAAAACATGAAAGAAAAAACAGCATCCAGCTTAGCCAGAAATAACCAGCATGAACAAACAAACTAAAAATGAACGACCAGCAGCATCATCTCCGGATACACATCAGAAAGGAAACCAATTCAAGGCAGGAGTCAGTCTGTCAATCTACACATCTCATTACCCATGTAAAATGTCAGGTTTTGCCAGCAAATAACAGCATCTGTTACTAAAGCAGACAAAACACAGAAAGTCACTGTGAAAAATTTCTTTACAGCACGATTATACAGTGCTTGTGGCCTGGTCTGAAGTGCTGCTGAGTCTGCCAGCCCTTCCCTTTTGGACAGAGCAGCTCCCTCTGTGCAGGTGCCTGCCCTGAGACTTTGGGGAGGGAGAGCAAACTCACCATTTGTGGCCATTTTCAAAGAAGTTTACAAAGTACCTGTTAAATACTTTTAGCATTGTGCTACAATTCACTTTATGTTTGTCACAGTGGCTGCCTGAGGCTCTCCCACAACCCTGCTGGCAGAATCCAAAGGGCCAGGGACTCCCTGGAATAGAGGAAAAGGGTAGAATCAGGCAACAGGACAGTGCTGGGTAGGTCAAAAAATCGAGGTAGGAAGAAAATCGATGATTCTGAAATTATATTCCATTACCCCATTTGAACCTAAAATCTGAGCTATGCTCGGATTTAAAATAGAAATAAATTCTTCTAAGAAATCAAATTATAGAATCATGGTCCTACAACCCCAAAGAGTTTGGGGTGGAAGGGATGTTAAAGACCATATCCTCCCCACCCCTGCCATGGGCAGGGACACCTCCCACTGTCCCAGGCTGCTCCAAGCCCCAAAGTCCAACCTGGCCTTGGGCACTGCCAGGGATCCAGGGGCAGCCACAGCTGCTCTGGGCACCCTGTGCCAGGGCCTGCCCACCCTCCCAGGGAACAATTCCTGCCCAATCTCCCATCCAGCCCTGCCCTCTGGCAGTGGGGAGCCATTCCCTGTGTCCTGGCACTGCATCCCTTTACTGTAAGCACTCTCTCCATCTTTCTTGCAGGCTCCTTTGCGGTATGTGGTTATTATTTATACCTGAACACTCAAAAAAGATGGAAATCTACTGGAAATGGGTGCAAAACTGAATTTTATCATTGATTCTCAGTCCTACAACAATCTCTTACCTGTAAGTTTGCTCACAAAAATATAAATAAAAAACATTGGCATTTATGTTAAACCCACATCAAAACCTTTTCTACATAAAAATTTAAGTATTAAGATAATCTACCTATTATAGGACAGATACTTCATACAAATAACTGCACAGATTAAATCTTCAATGGAAATAATATTTAAACTTTTCAACAGTTCCAACAGTTCAAACAGTTACAAACTGTTTAAAAAGAAGTTACATAGAAATTTTCAGTGCAGTTCACATATCTTCTCTCCAAATGCAGGCAGTATTGAGGACACAGGAAATCATGCAGTTTTAAAATTATCTACTTCCCAAAGATCTTTCTTCTCTACCTCAAATAATTAGAGGCTGCCTAATCTTCAGAAACAAGAAATACTTCTCATTCTACAACTAAAGAAATAGAAATACATAACACTGCTTTGTCTGGGTAAAAACTGATAGTGTTATGTATTTCTATTTCTTTAGTTGTTTTTTCTCAGAACAAAAGGATTTCATCATTCAATAGGTAGTACCAAAAAGCATATGGGAAGATCTGTAGTATAATTCAAGATACACAAGAGGCTGAAGTGGCTGTGAGCAATAAAAGGGAGATTCTATCTGGGAAAGTAGCAAAATAGGCAATTTATGTTGATCTTCACTCCCTCTGATGTTAGATTAACTCAGTGTGGGGATCCACATCTCTATCAGTGTTTTGGAGACATCAGTGGTGTAGGAGATTTGTTCTGTTTGTTTTAAGAACCAAACAAAACAACAAAAGCACATCACCTTTGTAAGCTGATTTGAACTCTTCTCTGGGGTTTTTGCATCAATCAACAGGAACTGCAGAACCTGGCAGCATTGTCACTTAAAGTCACTTACAAACTCTACCTTTTACGTGTATTAACAGGACAATAGGAAAGGCTGGTCTAGAGAATGCAGCCCCTGCACCACTCCACGTTCCATGCAAGTCAGAATTTACCCTCAGTCACTGAGTCTGCACTAAAACAAACCTTCCAAAAAGGTTTGTTCCACAAATTTACTTCCCTACAGTTACTGACCTATCTGCAAGATGGAGCAGGCCTTTTATCAACTGTGTGATCACTTACAGGGTAATTATGAAGTAACCTAAAACTAAATCCTTTGAATTTCTTTGCATACAAGACACTTTTCCTTTTTGCTCAGCAAAGACTTATGAACTATTGCAAGAAAAATCATTATTAGAGTAATTAGGAATTCTCTAAGGATTAAAATCTCTGGAACACCCTGTAATCCTTTTGTGAGCTAAACAAGTTTTCATTGTGCTGCATTCGTATTTTGACTCTTAGGCAGGAAAAGAAACCCTTAATCTCCTTGTGCCCCAGGGATCCATCCTTGTATCCTGATACTTAGAATGGGCTCAATCTGTCTAAGCATTTTAAAATGTATTAGGGAATAAAGCAATCTGATCCTAAAACCAGGCTTCACTGTTATTTGCAGTCAGCACTGGCAGGATAAATCCACATACATCCTCCACCAAAGAAGGCGCTCTTGCCTGTCCCCAGACACAATTACACTGAGTTTGTTCAGGGTTCCTTGGATCACCAGTCAGTCCCCTCACAACATACACTTCCCATTCTCTGCTCCAACTGTGCAACTCCTCTTCAGGTTGATTTTCCCACTGTGTCATGAGAGGCAGAGCCTGCTAAGAGAAACTGGTGTGGTTCGATCGTTGAAAGCATCTTTTTTAATTTATTATATGCCATAGACTGCATGGCAATACTTCACCCACAGAGATGTGTGTGGTCACATCACAACCCCCTGGGAAAGAGTGGGAAGGGGAAAGATTGGCCTGGTTGTCCCAGCAGAGCTTAATTTAGATGAAGAATAAAAGCAGGGGAACGTTGGCTTCTAGCAGGAAATGCGATTACAGCATCACACCTAATAATCATGCTTGCTATTGGAAAACTCTCCAAAGAAGCAGCTTTCCTAGGATTTGTGAGACAGGTCATTTCCCAGTGTCCCTGTGCATGAAACTACAGGAATAAAAACACCTTCTGGCTGTTTCATTTTGCTCCACTCTCTTTTACGCATTTAGAGAACATGCAAACAAAATGACATTTAACTACCTCCTGTGAAGGAGACATTCTTGTTCTCAGCTCCCTAGAGGCTGGCACCAGGCAAGACTGACCCAGGAAGTCTGTGCAGCACTGGCCATGTGTCCGTTCAGTGGCACTGTGTGGCACCCTGGTTGAACACTGCAACAAGTGTGTCAGTGGAACAGGTTCAAAAGGAGCCTTCCCAGGCCCCACTCTGAGTGTCTGACACACCTGGTGGGATTCCCTCCCTCTCAGCTGCAGCCATACATGTGCATCTGAGGACAGAATTTAAGAGCGACAGCAGATCAAAAGAACAGGTTTGAGAAGCTTCCTGGGAGGTGATACAAAAGGGAGAGCAAAACAAACCAAACATCATCAGCTGGATACCTTTCTTTATTTACGTGGTGTAAATGCAGAGCAAATCCCCAAACCAACACAGGTACCCACGTGGAGAGGGAGCCTGAGGACTGCAAAGGAAGCTCCTTGAATAATGAGTGCTTAACTGGAACGATAGGAAATGCCAGAGCACATTAAACAATGTTCAGGTGTATAAAGGAAAAGAAGAACTTCAATAAAAACAGATTCACACGGATATAAAGCAATTGTACTAGGGAGGTGAACGAGCAGAATATTCAGTGTCTACAAATAAGCCAGGGCTGCAGCAGAAAAGCATTTAATTCTTTCCACCTGAAAGAATCAGAAAAGCATTTAACTCTTTCCACCTAAAATCAGCCCTGAAAACACTGTCAATGAAGCACCTGCAACCAAGAGAAAGGACCTGAACCACCTCACCCCCACTCACCAGTTCCTCAGGCACCTTCCCCCCTACACCAGGCTGATGCACCCCAGCAGAGCTGTCTCCTTAGAGTGTAATAACAAGCCATGGTCTCTCAGCCTCCTTCTTAGGTTTCTCACAGACAAACCTCATTTATTGGTGAGTGACATGTAAAGGTAGGAAAGTGGTTTTATAAAATAGAGAAGATGCACCAAAACAAATGGTTGAGGTTTCTATGACATTAAATGATGGAGTGCTGCTTAATAATTAATTTAATAACTCACAGAAATAGTGGCGGCTCAGGTCACGTCTATAATTTTTATTCTTATTACAGTCAGACACTAAGTTTAAGTGTACTACACTTAAAAAAAATCCGAACAGGCATTTACATTTTGCCCTGTCACTAATCAATCCTATTTAACTTAAAAAGGCTTTGGAGAATGCTATAATTTGCCTGTGATGGAGTGGTCAGCCCTCTGAACAGGATCCATTAACAATTTGATGAAATACAAAAGGCTGCAAGTGTTCCCCAGCCATCACTCTGAACTGCTCAGCAAGATGTAAAAGCAGCAGTAATACCCTGGCAGGAACAGGAGCTTAATGAAAATACAAACTCTGCACTAGGTATTACAATGAATAACCCAGAATTACAAAGTATGACAAACATTGAGTGTAAGAAACATGTTCAATATCCACTTCAACCCTCTGCTTTGGTGACGTGTGACTTTTGGCATTAAGCAGAACTAATAACTAATACAGCAGATTATACATACAGTCATATCACACCGGGATTCCATGAAAATTTTCATTATAAATGGAAAAGGCCCTAAAACATAATAACTAAAAAGCAATTAAACTTACTAGATTAACTTATTTTCCATTTACAGCTGCAATTTGTCTCAGATGCTCAGGGATGCAAGATACGTGCTCTTGGAAGTTTTATTCCTGGAGAAAGTTGTTAGATAAGCTGTTGCCTCCATCTGTGGTCTTGATGGTGAATTTCTCCACAAGAGTTTTCCAGCTCCCAGGTAATTGTGCCAAAAATCTTTGTTTCCTCTCCATCTCTTGCCTCTGCTTCTTGTCTACTCTCCCTTTTCTCTCTGACGCCTCATGTTTTGTCTCTCAAACAGGCTGAGCATCAGGACACAGTAAACATAATGTTCTAGGAGGAGGGAAAAGGCAGAGGGTACCCAAGGGTCAGAAAACACTAATTCAGCCCTGGGTCATGGTCAAGAGGGAAGGCCAGGCTGGACCACAGCACCAGCAGCAGAACTTCACAGCAGTGAAATGATGCACCAGTTTCTGGTTTAATCAGTTCTTGCATTGGGGAGAAAAAAACAGATGCTTCTGATCCTTCCTCACCTTTCAATTTTAATGCTGTCATAGTCATCAGGGTATGAGTACATGGCCATCATGTAAGAGTTGTGTGCAGTAGAATAGACACATCTCATGTTCCCAGACCTACAGCCAAATGTATTTCCCATGTAAATCTCATGTGTTTGTCAAAAATACAAATCATATATTTACAGTTATTCTATTCTGCCTCTGTTTCCTCTATGTACAGGAGTTCTCATGAGGATGTTATGCAGCATCAAGGGGCTTTGTACCTGGTCATCACCCCTCTTCTGTGTGGCACCAACAACAAACTTCCCTGAAGTTCTGCAAGGGGTTTAATGCCACCAGATCTATGGAACACCTTCAGTCAGATTTGACTGGACTCTTCTTCCCTCCTAAAATACACTCTCTGGATGCCAGGATGGCCAAATCACAGCTAGAGGCGCTTCCTTAAAGATCAAGTTCTTTACACTGGGTTCTTTGTGATGGTTGAGGGGGTTCCCTGTTACAGTAATTCCAAATTCAGAGGGACAGTACAGTGGCTGCATCCCAGCTGGCCAACTCAATCAACACAGGAACCAGTACAGCAGTGGTCTGACCAGCATGGAACAAGTTAATCTAAGGGTTTGCCAACCTCTCAACATAGACAGACAGATACTGATTTAAAAAACACAACACAAGGGTTTAACCCTTATCCACCTGAAAAGCACGAAATTATTTTCAGTCATGTCTTCCAAAACCAACAATATGGCCATTTTGTTTTCCACCTTTCCTGAAGAGGTACGATAAGTCCACACAAAAATGCAGATAAAAATACAAGAACTCCTCTTCGCTCACCTCAGCATTCAAATTGCCGTATCAAAAGGGGGTTGGAACTTGCTACACTGGCCATAGATCAGAATTTTTCAAACTGTTTATTGAGAACACTGTGAAGTGTTTTCCATGGCCACTTTTCACAAAGCACTGGATATCATCATCAAGTTTTCATGAAAATAACAAGAAATTGTTTTCCCCTGTGACGCAGCTTTGAATTGCTTTGTAGTGTCTCAATCATGTCCTCTAGGAATGATTGTCTTTTGTGGTTAGAATAATATAGCAGGAGTGTTCAATATGGGTGCCAAAACGTAGGCAATCAAGTAATCAGCCTTATTTTTCAGAAGGCCAACAGCTCATTTTGAGTTACTTCTGAAAAATGTGGCAATTTCAGGTCATAGCAATGAAAAAAAAAGGTCAGTTTACTCCCAGGGAAACAGAACAGGTCTTTATTTAGCTATGTGCATCTTAACATTGTAACTGAACATTGCTATCTGTGGCTGAACATTCTTATCCCCTGGCAAAAAAAAAAGTACTTAAAGCACTATTAAATTTATTTTCCAGAAGTGTTTTGTTTTGGGATCTTTTAATAGGCATTTTAAAGGGGATGAATAATTTTAAAGTGTGTCAGCTACACATCAGTACTACTCAACAGTGGGCTTTTAAATTTTAATTTACTTAAAAGGGCGGTTTACCTTGGCTTTACAGATGAAGTGTATTTTTCACTTCACTTGTACCAAAGTGACTTTCCAGCTCCTTCATGTCTTTACTTCCTGTCTTTGTATATGGAACCAAAAATGTGTATTCTATTTCATCTGTTGAAAGCAGTTGGGGAGATGTTTTTCTTTATCTCTTGTAACTCTGGGGAGGGGGGCGGGTGCCTTTTGATAATGGGCCAGCTGTTAAACCAGGTAGGGCAGTGTTTCTTATCTCTTTCACCACCCATCCTCCCTCCAGGGGGATATTTTCTGCTAATGGACCATTATGGCTCACCAAGGACAGGACACATTCCATCACAAATTCCATTGTGAGATGCTCCACCCAGTGGGGGGAGCCAACCATTCCTACCTGGATAAAAACTGAGATATAGGAACACCAGGGATCTGGTTCCACTGGATTCCCGGAGGAAGACTGGACCCTTCTCACCATCACTGGACCCTTGTTCTACAGGATCATCTCTACTCCAACAGACCCACATCTGCCACTCCAGGAGGACTCACCTTTGGACTGCTTCCAACACTCTGACCAACAGGGTGTCAGGTTGTAGCTCTGACTCTGTCGGGGTTTCTATGATTTTTTTGCTTGGGGTTTTTTTGTACTACTACATTTGTATTGTTAATATTCCTAGTAAAGAACTGTTATTCCTATTCCCAAATCTTTGCCTGAAAGCCCTTAATTGCAAAATTATAATTTGGAGGGGATGGGGGGGGCTTACATTCTCCATCCCAAGGGAAACTCCAGCTTTCCGTCAGATACCTGTCTTTCCAAACCAAGACAGCATGATATAATATTCTTCTATGATGAATTTCTTCTCCTCCTTCTTCCCACACTCACTCAGTGTTGCAGAATCGTGGTGCTGGTGTTCCCAGCCTATCCCATTGCTTACACTGCAGTGTTCTCAGCAGGCTGCACTACTCACCCTGTGTGGCACAGCGTGGGGTGACCTCCCACCCTGTGCCTGCCAGTAGTGGTAAGTCTGCTTACCCAGCATCTGTCTTCTCATTGCAGCCAGAAAGCACAGTCAGTACTTGTGCTCTTGGCAGCAGTCATTATATTGCAAAATTAGAAAATTAAGATAAACAGGACCTGAGCTGTCAATCCAATGACAGGTTCCCAAAGTGGACTACATACTGAAAAGCTGGGCAGCAGTGAAGATGTTGTGATAACCCTGTGTCTGTATTTTAGCATGCAGCAAAGGTCAATTCCACTCTGGGAATTATACTGAAATGTTTCTCTCTGGAATGGTGCCTGCAGATCACTGAGTGAGGACTGCATACCAACCTTCAACCCATGCTATAAACAGTACCTTCTCCCACCTCCAGTGGCAACTGTGAGCAGGGCTGTAATTCCATTCTGTGTGCCCTGGAAGGACTCTGTGTTTAAGAAGGAAATGGAGAAGGGGACTGATGACCAGGGCTCTCTTTGCTGCAGATGTTCTGAAGGCTGACACCATATTCTCCTGATCCGTGGTGGAGGACTTAGCAGGTGTTTTCAAACTACAGAGTTTACAGCTCACTGGAACGTGGCAGTTGTTGTTGTCCATGGCTCTCCATTGTAGATGATTGGAAGGCAGTGATGGACAAGTCACATTGCAGTTTATCACTGTGGGAGCTGTGAGGCTGCCCCAGCACAAATGGGTGTTTTCAGCAGCCCTCCATGGAGCAGAGCGTGGGGATGTAGCAGGGACAGAGCTGTGGCATGGAAACACTTCCAGAAATCACATCAATTGAGCATATGAGGTTTCACAGCAAATCCAGGAGCCGGGGAGTGGGAACAGGCCTTCTGCAAAGACAGGTTTGTCTGAGAAGGCAGCTGACACTGGAAGTTTCTTTTCAGATAAACATCAGGTGGATGGAATGGATGGAAAGGTGTCTTGTAGAGGTTAGTTTTTAGTAAAGACTTATTTTCCTGCTCCATAGTCAAGAGAGAAAGGGAATTGTCAGAGAAAATGTATCCCTGTACAATGAATATTTAGTACAAAAAGGCATCTGCCATGCTAAGAACTTGCCAGAAAGAATTTCCACACTACTGTTATAAAACAGTTACGTTACAGTTTTTATGGTCATTGACAGCTGGCATTCTAAAAGTTTTCTTCTCTAATCATGATGTTTACTGAATATTAATATTAAATATAATTAACTACTTATATTGTATTGTGCTATGTCCTATGTACTATTGTCCTGTACTATGATTTCTTTGCTCTGGATCACTCTCATAGAAAATTTTGTAAGCAAGAACCCTGTCCTGTGCTTAACTTTTAATTTTATTATTTAAAGACTTCATGCTTTCTAATTAGAAATTATGTTGAAATTCTGGATACTTGTTGACAGAGTTGAATAGTTGTACCAATATTAGATAATATTCCTTGAAAATGTGAGAGATCAAGGTTTCAAAAGGACTCCAATAAAACCAGAACTGAAAACCTGGAGAAATGAGTGCTGGGGAAGTGAGGAAGATGGAAGATAGCCAAATAAACTGTAAGTTTCATTATTGTTCACTTTTATTATTTTTATACTGGTCTTAGACTATTTGACTATATATTTTGGACTGGGTTTGACTGACAGTTTTTTGCTTAAACTTACAGTTTTCTTGGTGACACTCTTAATGTTTTCTTTAATATTTTAACTGTATTTACCTGAATTCCCAAGAGTTTAGATTCTTTCATTGAGTTAGAGAAATTTCTTCCAGTAAAATGAATACAAGAACATTCAGGCAATATTCTATGAATGTCTGCAGGTGAAAGCATAAGCAAGTAAGAAAGACTTCTAAGATTTCTGAGTAAGTCCAAAGCCCAGTGACAGGACACAAGGAGCTTAGTTAGCAGCATTTTGTTGGCTTTTCACAGGAAGGATATTGATGCTTTGTCTCTGAAATTCTCTTTCATGCTTTTCCAGGCTTGGAAGTCATGCCTGCTTCTAACCTAGGGAAACAGGTCTTCATAAACTCCTCCTATTTCCTATGAGGAGAGACCAGTTTAAAGAAGGAGCAAAATTAATTGTTCCCTAGGGAGAGCAAAGCTCCCTCTCTCACGTAAAAAGGAACAGTAGCTTCCCCTTGTACAAAGCACACAGACCTGATTATCTGAGGGCTGAAGAAATTGATGAGGATAAAGCTGCTTATTTACAATGATAACTCCTGGTTACCTGAGCTGGGCTTCTGCCTTTGGCACTCTGAGAATGGTGCAAGACTAAGAGCTCTTGTCTTTCTCTCCAAATTACCTTCTCTTTTCCTTTTAATGGCTCCTCAGGGAGGATGGTGATTGCCCAGAGAAGTTGTGGCTGCCCCATCCCTGACAGTGTCCAAGGCCAGGCAGGACAGGGCTTGGAGCAAGTTGGGATAGAAAAAGGTGTTTGTGCTCATGGCAGGGGGTGGGACTGGATGGGCTTTAAGATCCTTTCCAACCTAAACCATTCTGGGATTCTACAATCATTCTTTCTGTTTACCTAAAGATTTTTATGAAGCTGAAGGGAAGGTAATTGCATAGATTGACAGAAAATATTTTATTGTAAATCATCTGGTGTCACCCTATGTTAGCCAACTGTGTCTGCATCAGAGGAGCCTTAAGCCCTGCTAGCTCTAAATCCAAGCAGCAGAAAGGAGCAGTGACCTCAAAGCTGTCACAGCCTGAAGGAGCTGGCCTTTGCCTCAGAGAAATGAGCTCCATTATTTTCTGCAGGAGGTATTTTCAAATGCCAGGGCCCTTACAATTTCCATTTTATTCATTGCCTGTTGATTTGATCAAATGCAAACTCAAGTCCATGTTACAGTTAATTCATTAGTTGGCTGTGGCTTTAATTCAAATTTTAATTTGGTTACAAGGGTTCAATTTTAGTCAGTCTTATTCTTTCTTTTTATTCAGTTATCTACTAATTTTTAGTGGAATTCACAAGGAGATGCAAACCTTATTTTCTGTCAGTTGTAAGAATGGGCTATGCTGAGAAGGTCAAGGGGAGTCTGAGGGAGGCATCTGAGAGTTTCTGGCTCCCCAGTTCTCCCTGTCACAGTCAATGTGAGACTCAGAAAATCAGCATGCCACGTGGATGACACATATGGAGTTGGAATATTTGACTCCCAGCTTGAAATACAAACACATCACAGCAGGTCCTGTACATACAGATACATCCTGTGTGAGAATAAGTGACCATAATCCAAGTACTAGGGAGGAAAGAAAGGCCACCTTGGGTGAATGTATTTTTCATTCAGCAGTTTTCTCATACTTCTGAGGAGGTGGAATGAGTGAGTTTATTTTCCTGTGAGCTCTTGTCCCCGTTCTGTCGCTTCCCAGTGTGCCAACTGCATCAATTCTCACTTGTAGCACAGGCAAAATAGTAGTAAACAGAGTAGCAAACAGCAAGACAAGCTGCAGATAGAAAGATCCAAAGTTGCAGATCCTATGCATGAAGCAGTTTCTCATTTCAAGCAGTGGGAAATTTTCATTGATATGAATGGGGTCACAAGCTAACTCTATGAATCTATACCTGCTTAACCCCTCAAATTTCCATCTGCTCAGAATGCTCCCATATAACTCTTCAGAAATTAATGATTCTAGTATTCTAAGGTCTCCTTGAGTGGAATACAGGCTTGTGTAGTGCACAGCAGTGGGAATAGGTGGGGAAAAGTGTCCTTCAGCAATGCTATTTCCCAATTGAATCAATGACTTTTTACAGTTAACTTGACAAAAAGCATCCTATTACTTTAGAGCTTTTATATGGTATTAGGATATATTATATCCTATTTCTTTAGAGCTAAAAGGAACCTCATCCAGGATGCTTCAGTCTATCCAGGAAATTTGTGTTGATCTTGGCAGTTTTAATTAAAGCAGATGAGTTGTTTTATTTAATGATTCAAGTGCCTGCCTTGTTTGTTCCTGGGTTTCTATAAAGCTTGCAGTGGTGCCCTGGGTCACAGGTGGGAGGAAGGACGAAAACATTTGCAGAATAAGCCTCTAAGTTATTTACTTATCATGTTGGGGTCAGTCTGGGGGCTACAACAAGCTGATATGGGAGTCAGTGCCTGTGGAAGCGAGGGATTATGCAGGACAGGAAGGATCAGGCTGAAATTCAGAAAAGACATCTCTGGGGAAGAGCTGAGGGATTTTCAAAGAAAAGATCTACTTGATTGCACCTCTGAGGAGATACGGAATAAAAAGGAGCAGGAGCAGAGGCTGGAAAAGGCAGCAGGAGGAACAGAGATATGTTCTCATATGCCTTTGATGGGCCCACAAGGGCCAGGAACACATCTGGCTGCTGTAACTGGAGATGGGGGTGGAGACACCTTGGTGACAGTGAGAAGGGGCTGAGGGGATAATTGTGTTATTGTTTAGTTTGTCACTGTTACAATGGTGTCCAAGGTTGCAATGCAAGATGTAACCAAACCAAAAGTATGTATTCTGTTACCATCTGTTAAAACCAGCTGGGGCAGGGTTCTTTATCTCTTCCAGGACCCATCCTCCCTCCAGGGGGTATCTGCTGTTCATGGGCCATCCAGGCTCACGGCAGGGCTGATACAATTCCATCAGCCCATGGGGAGATGCTGCACCCAGGGGGAGGAGCCCAGCATTCCTGCCTGGATAAAACCTGAGAGTCAGAACACCAGGGCAGCCTGTCTGCACTGGATTCCCAGAGGAACCCAGACCCCTCTCACCTCCACTGGACCTTCCAAGGAAAACTGCAGCCTCCTATAGGATCACCTCTGCTCCAACAGCAGCACATCTGTCACTGCAGGAGGGCTTGATTGGGCTGCTCCCAACACCCTGACTAACAGGGTGCCAGGTTGTGTTCTGGCTCTGTCAGCGTTTTCTTTTTTTGTTTGTTTGCTTTTTTTTGTACTACTATGCTTTTATTTTAATTTTCCTAGTAAAGAACTGTCGTTCCTATTCCCATATCTTTTCCTGAGAGTCCCTTAATTTCAAAATTACAATAATTTGAAGGGAGGGGATTTACATTTTGCATTTTAAGGGAGGCTCTGGCTTTCCCTGGCAGACACCTGTCTTTCCCAACCAAGACAAATGGAAAAGGCTGTCCTCAGAGCACAGCCTCGTGCAGGTTGGCCTGGTGGATGGTGGCAAACACAGCTCTGAACAGACAGTGCCCAGTGCCTGTGCTTCCAGTCCGGGCTGCTGGGAGGCAGCAGCCAGGAACAAGTGGGAAATGAGCTTGCACTCACCTATTCATCTGGGAAAAGCAGGTGATTCTGAGCTGGTGTGTGCTGCTCAGGCAGCAGATATGCAAAGGCTGCTGCAGGACACGGGCTGATGAAAGCAGCCTGCAGCAGGAAAGGCTGTTTTCACACAGTGCTGCAAATGTGGAAGGAAGTAAAGGCATTCCATGAAAACTCATCCCCTACTGAGCAAGCAGCATCCTTGAAGCAAACACTCACAGGATTTTGTAGCCAACGTAGTGCCTAAACTTTAATGGCAGAATGATATTTCAGTGTTAAATATGACGTTTTTCTTTGTCTCTGCTGGCACAGTGTCTCTGCTCAATGTGGAAATGGAAGGCAGCTGGAAAGAGAAAGGGATATCTTTGCTACTAACTGCAAATGTTTTTCCTGCTTTTTATTAACAGTATCTCTCTACAAAAAAAATAGGAGCTTTTTAAATTTTCATGTCCTTTTTTTAGGATCGATGCTATATATTTTACATCCCACATCAACTTTTCTGTGGCTAATGCTAGTCAGAAACTTTACAGAGGATAAGGTCTTTATGCTGTCATTTTATACCACCACACTGCTCAGGGAAACAGGATGTTAATGTAAGAGCTCAGGAGAGATACAAGGAATATTCTTGCAGAATATTTGAGATACTATGTAGTAATTTAAGATACAGATCTTTTACACATCTGTTTATAAGAAAATAAAGACTGCTGACAAAACAAAGGGGTCTTTAAAGTACTGGGCAAAATAAAATGTGTAAATACTTGAAGACTTGCAAAACATGGATTTACTGATGAGACTAGAGACAAGAATCTATGAACACTAATCAATAAAATAATTTAGCATTTGTGCTGTTGAAAAAGAATACTGTAAAACTCAAAGATCTGACAGACTGTTGAAAGAGAGGTACTATGTTAATTTTCAATAGCAATTAAAAAAACCAAAACCAATGCAAAAAATGAATCCCAAAGCAAAGCAAACACGGGAAAAAAATTAGGCCTGATAGTTACTCTCTTACTAATTAAAAAATATTTTATGGTACAAGAATGATGTCATGAATATTTCAAAGGCCAACCCAGCATAAATTACAGCATTATTTATAAAGAATAAATACTGGAATTAACCTATATGTTCTTATTAACAGGATTTTCAAAATGCTTTTGAAGAATGAGCGTATGAACTCGTTTTGTGCTGAATTAAAATTGATTTATTAACTGTAGAAGACATCTACTTTCTAAAATTTAAACAACTATAAACCTCTAGTAATAAATCTTGCTACAAGGACATGAGTTTGTTGACTTTTAAAAAATCTTTGAAACACTACATGATACCTAGATGAAATTAAATGGAATGACTGATGTGAAGCTGTTGTTCATTCATCTGTGTTTTGGATAAAGTGGCAAAGGCAATAAAAAAGACCCAGATGTGTCTGGGCACTTGTTGAATAACACAGAATTCTACAAGTCCCATTGTGATCAGGCTAACCTGTCTGTTTTCTTGTGCTATGGATAAATTATTCTGATTTCATAATGTAGAAGAATTAATTTGAAAAAAAAAACCCCAACAACTAGTTTTTAAGAACAAGAGCCTTAAGTATCAGGAAAAAAAAAAAAGCTCCTTGAATTCATTGTTTTTGCTCTTGGCTGGCATTATTTTCCTGTGAAAAGTAATCATGACTTGGTTTGTGGGCTTTAATGCAATATACAGTTCATTGCCATGGAACTGAAGATTTCCCTCATATATCCCTGTACTATTTCAGCCTCAGAATTACCAGCCATGGTAATTTTAATTTAAATGGCCTAAGAAAAATACTTTGGTCTGCTGTCAAAATACTCCTGAAATGCAGAATATTCAGTATGACCTTATGCAGTTAGGCCTGAGTTTCATCCGGACTTGAGAGAAGTACTGCTAGGTATGGCAGAGAATTATGGAAACTGAAAAGGATTAAAGAGGTACTGTAGAGAAAAGGCTTTTACTTGAATTCAGAAATCATGCACTTATATATAACAAACACTCACTTTTAAATTCACTGCTGTGAGACCAAATTACACTGCAAAGCATTTCTAAGAGGTTTTTTTTCCAGGCTACTTTTATTTCTGTAGCATGCCAATCTCTCCTTGGCGAGCTCCTAGTGAGCTATTAAAGATCTCATTTCTCTTTCTTCTTTTTCCTACCCACTGCCTGCTCCAAACTGAACTCAGTCATTAAGTGAGCACCAGTTTCCTTCACTGTGGTGGTCAGTAATTTTTCTTGGTATCCTTTGCCCTTCAGCAGTTGGAAATTGTGTCATTTATGCCCTCTCATAAAGAAATCTGGTGTGTGCTGTTTCAACACCGACAAACAGAAACCCTCAAGCCATGGCTGATGGACAGATCCCCCTATTTATCCTGGTGAGCAGAGTTATTTCTCCAGATAGGTGTGGGCAGTGGAATAATGTTGGTGTTCCCCACAGAGAAAGTCTTCCTTCAGGGCTGGAACAGGTGGAATACCCTCTTGAGAGGCTTATGGGGCTGCAGAGGGAGGGAAATCCTGCACCTGATTAAAGCCTTCCCTTGCCAGGCAGTTTGGGGTTTGCACTGACTCTGCGTCACAGCAGTCATTTGGTTCAGGAAGCACTTTGCTTCCAAGGATCTTCCGTATTTGGGTGTTCTGTGGTAGTTCCTGAACTGCAGGGTAAGCAGTGAGCTAATTTTGATGTTAATTTGGAGGTGTTTGTAAAAGGCAGTTAATCGATGTGGTTTGTAGTGAGTAACAGAACTGACAGTGACAACTGGTGCTGGATGGAATGCCTGATTTTCTTTTAATTACATATTTATTTCCTGTGTTCCATAAAGCAGACTATACAAGCTTGCTTCCTTGGCTTAATTCCCTGTGGATGAAGAAAAATCAATACAGATGAAGGCCCAGTTTTGCAAATATCTGTATTTGGGTTCCGTGTACTTACTCAAGTTCCTAATAATTTGGAAGAGCAGATCTTCAGGTAGAAAGAGAGAATAGATAATTTCTTTTTATCTCAGCAAAAGCACACTAGGCGTCATTATCTATGAATACCACAGCCATGATTAAGTATTAATTATACTGCTGGAGGTGACTGCAGGGGGTAAGAGGCTTGAAGTATTGGCTTTTCAGCAAAAGCAATGTTTTATATATGACATATTTATTATGAAAAGATTCTTCTGGAACAAGCTTTTCCGAGAGAGAACGCTCCAAGACAAGGTTTCCTTACTTTGGTATTTGTAAAGGAAACCACTTGTTTGGGTTTTTTGTTTGTTTGTTTATACTTTTAGTTTTCCTTTTATATTCTGGTACGCAGTTTTAGAAAGCGGCAGTTTTAGGATTCAGAAATCAGGTTGAATTAATCTTCAATTGTGACACGTAGGTGAGCTCTGGTCACTGTATTGTGAAACCTCGTTTTATTTTGAATAGTCACTGAGTGGGAAGGAACATCTGCAGCATGCCAGGATCTGGTAAAGCTGTAGGAACTTGGGTGAAGTTGGGCAGGCTGTGATGCATCCTGAGCTTTTCTTGGGTTGTGACTGCTCCTGAGCTTTTCACTGGGATCATTCCACTCAACCTGTAACACTCCAGAGCTGTGTTGGGCCTCCTGGAGGTCGGTGCTGACATTTAAAGCTCTTTGGAAACAGTAACCATCCCTAAAAGCCCAAATCTAAGGAGGTGCAATAGCACTTAAACAATACCTGGTGGTCAGATCATGGCTCACTGGCTCACATCTGCATTACAAAAGGAAGTCTGGACAGTTTGTGGTGCTCTGCTGTGCTTACTGTTGATGCCTTGTGACTGTGTTCTCTGTGCTCCTTTTGGTAATACTGGGATCCTCCTGTAAATGGTGGGAAAGTCAATGGTGAGATGCATGGAAGGCCAAACATGCATTCCATTTCCTGGAAGCTGATTTTGAAGGACTTCCTCATTGTCCCTGAGCTCATCACCTTTATGTAACAGGTAGGTAAGTGGTGCCAGGGTGAAGAGAGGTGTGTTTAGTCTCATAGACAACATCACAGGAGATTAAATGTCTACAAATTCAGGCCAAATGTAATTTTTTGCTATGATACAGAGTATTTGAAGAGAAGGTAACAAAGGAAGAAATTTCTGAGGGTTTAAGTAGGTTTGCAGTTGAAAATCACACTTCAATTTTTTTTTTTTTTT
>VWYO01000286.1:76627-93249 GCA_013400275.1 Rhadina sibilatrix
TATGTTTTTTTTTTTTTTTTTTTTCCTTGCCAATGATCTACTTTGACAGAACCAGAAGTTCTTGTTTTGCAGTTGTTCCTGGGGGAGTGTTGTGAGTGGCTTCCTGCATCAGCGTGACCCACATGTGATGTCTCCCAGCCCTGAATACTCTGAACAGCTCCTGGTGACCTGGCTGTGACCAAGGCTCTGTGTGAAATGCAGAACTGATCATGGCAACAGGTTTGATACCACCACTGTGCTCTAAGGAGGGGGATTAATTCACGTGCTACCTCCATGGACCATAGAAGCTGCTGTGAATATTATTAATTTAACTTTGAGGAATTCTCACATGGATTAATAGCCTTTTGCAAGGCAAAAGAAGTCACTGTTTTCCTCCAAGTACCAAACAGTATGTTTCCTGTTGGCATTTGTGGGGGTTTTAATGAGCTCAAACAGTGCAGTGTTCTTCAATTAACTTTGATTATACTTCTGTATAATTTATTTTGAACAATAACTGGAAAATTAGTTTTCATTCAGGAAACAATTGGAGCTCACCGTGTCTTGACCTCCTATACACAAACGTAATTTTAATGAAGACAGGACTGAATTTCATCAGGGATGAGATGAATGCACTTGGGAACAGAATCTGTCTTTCCTACCCCAAAATGGCAGTAAGAATTATGGTGATGAAACTAGATAAAAACAATGGGAAGTGACTATTTCCATTATTATAGGATTTTATGAAAGAGTGAGCAATCAGATGTTAATAGAAATAGAAATCTTTGGAGGCATCTGTGATAATATTTTATCACATATCACATTTTCTTTTATGCCTGGTTGCATTAGTTTCTGTGCTGCTGGGGAAGAAGAAGGACAGCTGTAATGGAAATAATATAAGAAGGGGTGGTGCTTTCTCAGGCTCCTGGTGCTTGCTGCAGCACATCTGTTTAAAGACTCTGTAGTCTTTGTGGACAGTTGATTTCTGTTATAAATGTGATGACTTAAAAAGATAATTAATTGATAATTGTCTCCACCTTTGGAGGGAAGGGTGATTATTATAGCATTTAGTTTAGACAGCTTTCTACCTTATTTTCCCTTACTCTAACATGTGCTCCCTCCCAATCACTGCAAGCACAAATGTCATCTTTGGGAGAGGGACTTGGAATCCTTTTCCTTGTGTTTCAGAATGTCTTAATAGAAGGAGCTGAGGAAGAGGGCAATGGTCAATGCAAGAAGAGCATTCTCCCCTCCTTGAAAAAGTGCCTATTTTGCATCAGCATTCATAAGGCATTTGGATGATGCCTTAAGAACATTAACTTGAATTGGCCAGACCAGGTCAAGCTGGACTGAATTATCATTTGCAGGTCCCTTCCAACTAAAATAGCAGTAGCTTTTCTTTCTTCTCAGTAGCAATATGATTATTTTGTGTTCCTATTGCAAGAAATGTTAATTATCTACTTAAACTTAATGAACCAACATACACTTCAGTAACAACTTTAAACAAAATCTGGATTTATCCAGTGGTAGGAACACGGTTTGCTCTTGTCTATACTCTTTCTACCTGCCTCTTTTTAAGCCAGATGGGTTGTTACATTCAGTTTCCTTCGGCTACAGCAAATGATTCTTGCCTGCTTGGTATCTCCCTTTAATTTAGATTTCTTGCTTTTTGCAAGATGGAGTGACAGAATACAGGCCAGTGGAAGATTTCATTTCTAAAGCTGTCTCAAGCTGTTCCCTCTCTCACCATGCCTGCCAAAGAACCCAGAATGGTTTGGGATAGAAGGGACCTTAAAGTTCATCTAATTCCAACCCCTCTGCTATGGCAGGGACACCTTCAACCAGACCAGGCTGCTCCAGCCCCCATCCAACCTGGCCTTTAAGACCCCTTGCAGAGACCCTGTCAAAGGGAGATATGTCCCAAAGAGGCTGGGAGAGGGAGCATGGCTGGGACAGCTGACCTGAACTGGCTGGAGGGATATTCTGTACCACAGCAAATCCTGCCCAATACAGAAAATGTGGAGAGCTGGCCAAGGGAGGCCAGTGACAGGGTGTCAGAGCCAGCCAGGATGCAGAGAGGGCTGGTTCCTTTAGAGATGAGAAATTGCCCTGTGGCAAATGAGAAATCCCTATGGCAGCACTCGGCATTTCAACATCCCCAACAGAACCATCCCACAGTGCTCCATCTCACCCACTCCCTGCCAAGGAAAGGCTTCCCTGCTTGGGGCAGGTCATTCTTTCCCTGCCTTCTGGCAGCCAAACCAAGTGGGAAGCTCAGCACATGCCCAGAGCTCCCTGCTGCTGGTGACCCTGTGGTGCCTGTTCTGCTGCTTGGTGCTCTGAAGACTCTGATCAACGTTGTTTCCCCCACAGGTGCCTGGAGTGATGTCCCCATAGCCATCCTCTTGGTCACCATCCCCAGCCCAGCCTGGCCCCAAAATGGGGTGGGCACAGCCTGCCCTTGGGCATCATCCCCCTCCCACTGTGAATGTGACCCCTGGCAGAGAGAGGAGCTGCAAAACAAGTCTTTAATGACTACATGGGAATGAGGAGTGTAGGAGAAGGCTGTGGCCAGGGGTCTGGATGTAGGTCACTGGCTCAGGGTGTCCTCTGGCCCGGGTGCTGCATCACCGCCGTCGTCTTTTTCTTGCTGGCTGGGCCATGGTCCTGTGGGAAGACCTCTTAGCTCGTGGGGGTGCTGGCTGGCGTGGAGCTCTGGGCCTGGCTGCTGCCAGCTCCTGTGTTTTGGGGGGCACACGGACAGTGATGATGCCTGGCAGCTGCTTCTGTGGTGCCTCCTCCTCCATCTGGGCCGTGTGGGGTGAGTGAGGCCGAGAGGCAATGGGTAGGCTGGCAGAGGGGGTCAGGCTGGGGATGGCAGGGATGGCATCCTGGCTGTTCCTTTGCTGTGCCTCCACCACCGGATTATTGGGATGGTCGTCTTCCAGCAGGCATTCACAGAATTCAAGGAACTCATCGAGGTCCTCAGCCATCAAGCTGGGGACATTGGCAGCCAAGATCGTGTCCTCATTGTCCCCTTGCTGTGCCAACTCCTCTTGCTTGTCAAGGCAGCCCCTGTCCTCCAGGTACTCAGAGAGCTCTTCCAGGAGAGCATCCAAGGTGGAGCTATTGGGGCTGTCAGGGTCGGTGTCCTCGCTCACCGTGGTGTCAGGCCAGGCAAACAGACGGGTGTTGAAGCTGTCCTCTGCCTCCTCAGGAACGGCCTCTGTGGCAACTAGTCCCTCCCCAGGCAGATCTGTGGTCACCACTTCTGAAAATGGAACCGCAAGGGATTGAAGCTTTCCTCAGCTTGTCTGCTGGTGCGTGAGCTTTGCCACCCCCCAAAACTTACCTTCGGGCTCCATCGTAGTTGTGCCAGCTGGTAGAGCCAGGGCAGGCTGATGGATGTGGAACACACTAGAGCCTATGGGGTAAAGGGCCTCTTCCTGGACCACAGCTCTTGGCTGGTGGGGCAGCACGGTCCCCATCACCACCTGCTGTACCCATCCATAGGCAGGGGGGCAGAGAGCAGCCCCGAGGGGCAGCTGCACCAACTGAGGAAGATGTACCACAGAGGGAAGCTGCACCACCTGCCCCAGGGTCCCTGGGACACCCTGCCTGGTGGTGACTGGGACAAGCTGCTGGGAGCCACTGTGGAGCTGGACAGGCCCAGAGGACAGTGGCAGCCTGGGGACAGAAGGCAGCTCCCAGGCAGCTCCCAGGGCAGGGAAGCTCACGCCAGGCACCTTCACCACTGTTACCTGGAGAGGGAACCTCTCTGTTGGGGGAAGCAGAGAGGGGTGATGGGGTGAGATACTGGCAGGCAGAGCCAGCTGGGGGTACCTGGAGGGCAGGAGCCCCAGGAGGAGCAGGACCCTGCTGCTGTACCTGCCATGGTGCTTGGGCAGCCTGGGGTTGCTTGGGACCACCACCACCACCACCACCCGGGGCGTTCTGTCGCCAAGGCGACTGTTGGGGCAAACAGAGCTCTGGGGGTTCCATTGCCATAGTTGTTGTTCCCACCAAGACCCGCTCCAGCCAGTGTGATGACTGACGGGATGGGAGCTGCTCCCTCATTAGTGCCCACAGCCTCCAGCCTGACGGCGACAGGAGGAGATGTGGGTGTGCCCTGGGATGGCCAGGAGCCCCCCGTTCCCAGCCAGGCCTGTCCCCACAGCCGGCACCGAAGCTGCTGTCAGCTCCAGAACAGCCTCCTGGGAATGCCCTGTTGTTCCCAAAGGGATCCATTCCCCACGGGACAGCCCAGGCTTGCCCAGGCGCCCTCTGGCCCTGGCGCAGGGAGAGCTGCCCCTTCCCCACTCACCTGCCGGGGATCCATCGGCCGTTCTGGCAGTTGTGGGGTTCCAGTTCCACATCCAGGGCAGTTGGAGAGCCCTGCCCCGGCCCAGCCCCACGGCCTGGCCACCCCAAACTCCGCTGGGGCACCTCGGGCACCCTCCTGCTCCACAGCTGCTGCTGGGGAACCGGGAACCGCTCCAGGCTCGCGGCCGCTGAGGGCACTCGGGAGCTTCCAGGTCAGTCCCTCCTTCCCCTCCTGGGGTTCATGTGCAGCTGGGCAGGGGCCGGCATGGGGCTGGGTTTGCTCTGAAAATGATCCTAAAGAGGATTTTCCTGTGGGAGCAGCTCTCAGTATGGATTCGGTGGAGGGTACTGAGGGGAACGTGACCCAGGTCCAAACTCATTTCTGTCCAGTTCTCAGAGCTGCTGAACACAATTCTGCCTGAAGTAAACCACAAAGGCTTTGGTGGTCAATTGCTCTGAAGACAACCACAGAACTGGTAGCAGCTCTCATTACGTCCTAGGCTGGTGCTTTCAGAAATAAGGTTTAAAGCAGTGTGGACAGGCATTTCAGCATCTTCTTTCAGCAAACATTTGATCAAAATGCTGTGGTATGTTATGATGAAGTACTGTTTCATTTATTTCTTAATTTCATACCTTTAATGGAATTAATTTTTAAATGGATCTCAAGGTTTAAACTACTCAAAATGTGATTCTTCACAGACAGAATATAGTAGGTTTTTGGTCTGATCTGCCATTTTAAAAAATGGAGAATGAGCTGTAAAATACCTTGGGAGGTATAGGTGTGGTTTTTTTGTTGTTGTTTTTTTGTTTTTGGTTTTTTGTTTTTGGGTTTGTTTTTTTTGTTGTTGTTGTTGTTGTTTTTCTTTTGTGTGTGTGTGTTTTTGTGGTTTTTGTTTGTTTGTTTGTTTGTTTGTTTGTTTGTTTTCCTTTTCTGTCCTGGATGGTGCATTGGATAAATCCTGCAGTGGTTTGGTGCAGAAACCCAACTTCAGATTTCTGCTGTACCTCTGAAGATGGTTTGATGTTTTATCTCATGACAGTAGAGAAGTTTTGTCTGTTTGGTGGGGTATGTTCTAACGGGGCTTTAAAATTTATTTTTATTTTAATTCTTTATTACTCCTAAATTTTGTACTTTTTTCGAGTGGCTACAGCAGGCTGGTCTAGGTCAGCTGCACATGCCAGCTGGCAGGGCAGAGCTCCTGCAGTACCTGGTGTGAGGATTACTGACCTCGTGGGAGCTCTGGGATTTATGTGTCAGGGGCAGGCCATGGTGGGAACTGTTTTCACGTCGTGCTTTGGGCTGCTGCAGTGGCTGCTGAGTGTTTCCTGTGCCTGAGGGCTCCCTGCCCCTGGTGTCTGGAGAGAACTGCTGGGATTCTTGGTGTGCATGGCCGGAAAAGGGCTGCAGCTCCTGCAGCCCAGCAGCATCTGAGAGCAGCAGATCTCACCACCAGCTGCTGCAGACTCTGGACAGCACCAGAACCAAATTCTTTGAAAATTGTGGTGACCACATCCTCTTAATAACTAATAGCTGTCTGTGCTTAATGACTAATAAGGGTCAAAACTTAGTTGCTTGCCAAGTATACAGAAAAATGCAGCGAACATTTTGAAGTAGGTTTTGTGTAGCCATGGGGCTGCAGGTTTCTTAAATTTTGTTTTCTTGGCTTTTGATTTTGTTGGGGTTTTTTTTCTTACAGCCAAAGATCTGTAAAAAAGGGTCTGCAGCACAAGCCTTATAAGCAACAGCTGAGGCAGCTGGGAAAGGGGCTCAGCCTGGAGCAAAGGAGGCTCAGGGGGGACCTTGTGGCTCTGCACAACTCCCTGCCAGGAGGGGACAGCCAGGGGGGGTCGGGCTCTGCTCCCAGGGAACAGGGACAGCACAAGGGGAAAGGGCCCCAGGCTGCGCCAGGGGAGGCTCAGCTTGGATATTAGGGAATTTTTTTTCTTGTGATGAGGGTTGTAAAGCATTTGCATGGGCTGCACAGGGCAGTGGTGGAGTCACCATGCCTGGAATTGTGCCAAAAAATGTATGGCACTTAGGGACATGGTTAGATGGTGAACATGGTGGTGCTGGTTGATGCTTGGACTTAATGACCTGAAAGGTCTTTTCCAACCTTAAGGATTCTGTGATGATTCTAAAAGGATATTCAGTGCTACCACAGTACCAAAGTAAAGTTTGGATGGTTTAGAGTTGTTCTCAGAAACACTGATTTGAGGAGGAGAGGCAAGTACTCAAACATCTTTGAAACCCAAATCTGGCAGTTAGAATATCATTAGAAATTACTCTGATTTTCCAATATCTTGTAATAAATTCACTGGATTGTCCTAACTGACAATACTGTAAAAGTCCATCATGAAGACATAACCTTGTAGGAATCCCCATCTATTGTTTCACTGAGCTCCACATCAAAATTCATAACTGTCCAAAACATAACTGTGAACCACAGAACTGACTCTGACATCATCTAGCGAGCCAAAATACATCCAAATGCCATATACTTTTTCTGGGAAGGAAAAAAAGAATAAAAAAAAAAAAAAAGAAAAAAGCTGCCTGCTGCATTTTGCAAAAATCATCTTTGATGATGATAAACTCACAGTGAGATTGTGCATGAGTATGAAATACTAGGCTTTGGGATGTTGTTTCCTAGTGTTGAAGAAAACAACAATGGCATAAAATCTGTATTTGAAAAGCTGTGAATTTTGGAGGAAAAGTAAAGCTTAAATTGTAAAGCAAGTTGATAAGGAAATTATGAACATTTTTAACATCAGACCCTACAACTCTATATTTAGATTGAGTTTATAACTTAGGATTTAGGAATGTGAATATAGTATAATTTTTCTTTCCTACCTAGATGTCTGCCTTCTCTTTCAATTCCAATGTTGGAATTAGTTAGGAGCCTCTAAAATTGCACAGCATCCTGTTTAAAAAGCTTCTGGGCCAACTCCAGGAAAAGATTTGGCTGTGAAGCTGCAAAATAGATTGAATAAACTAAAATCTCCAAAAGAACAAAATGAATACTCAATTAAACAGGCATGCAGCAGGAAATAGTGTTTACCAGCACATCATCAAGTTTGGCAAATATTTTATTCTTTCTTTCTTTCTTCTTGCCTCTAAGGAGGCTTTATTTTTCCCCTTTATTTCCCTTCTCTGGTTCTTCTAGTCTTGAAACTTAATTTTTCTTGTCAGTGTTAAAGGCTCTTTGTAACAGCTCTGATTGCATGTTGTGTGCCAGATCATCTCTGTAACATCAAGGCAAACAAATCTAAGTAGTGTGGAGCACTAGTGTGGAACACCTTGTCTTAGATGAGTGGCCTTCACTGTGTTGTGAATTTAAAGTTTTGCAGACTTGTAAGAGTTAGCAAGGCCCTAAGCAAAAATGCTCACAAATTGAAAAGGGCTAAAGGAAGTCAGTTATTTGGCAGAGATAATAATTGTGCATTTTTTGCAGATGGCGCCTTACAAGGGGAAAAAAGCGAGTAAGTTACAGCCTCCAGGCTTGCCTGCTTCTTCTGAAAAGAAAAATACCATGGTGGTTCACTCAGCTGCAGATAGTTTGTTATTTGGTTAATAAACTGAAGTGTATCCAAAACTCCAGTGCAAAGAACAAGCAAGCAACAACCACCTCCCCCCAACCCCCTCCCAACCCCAAACAAACGAAGTGATTCATGAAGAGTTGCCAGGAAACCATTTATAATTTTTTTTTCTATTGTGATTTCTGCAAATATTTTGATTATTGCAGAGCCTGGATACTAGTTTTCTAAATGTAAATTTTATGCCTTAATTAGGCACTATTAAGCTTTTCTCCCCAAACACAGAGATTAAGCATTTCAATATGCTTTTCTAATTGCATTAAAAATAAAAAGATCAAGCTGTAAAACTGCCTGGAGTTAGTTCTGTGTGTACCCACACATGTAGATCTCATTAATGTCAGAGTTAAGTGTAGAGGAAAAGAGAATTAGACCTAGGATACACCTTATTAAAATGTGTGTAGGTGTTTAAACTTAAATCTGTATTGGTTAGTGAAGAAATGCCTGAAGAATAGGGTCTGGTGTAGACCCAAGGCACAATAATAATTTTCTCAAACTTGCCACGTGTGGGATTCATCCTATTTCCCTTCAGGCATGTTCATGGGTGGCTGAACAAGTGGCTTTCATTCTCCATTCTCCCTTGGGGATGTTCCTGCCCAGGAACTGGAGCAGCAGGGCACTGGCACAGGTGATGTCACCTTGGCAGCTTTGAACTCACTTCCTAGTCAGGGCCATTGCCCAAACTGAGATCGTATTTGCCTGAATATTGTTCAGTGTCTCCCTGTTAAATTTGTGCTCAGGTGAAGTGCTGGCTGTGCATTGCAGCAGGGGAAAGAAAGCACCTGCTTACATTCAGAAGCTGCAATGGAGGCCCTCAGAGACAAAGGTGTGCTTCATCTCCCACCTCAGTGAGATCTGAGAACCCAAAATCATTGCTGGTGGTATAACCTTGTGAATGCACTGGGTCACAGATCATGTGTCTTCTGTAATATGTCTTCCAGTGGGGCTTTTGGAATCCTCACCAGATTCTTTAAAAACAAATAATAAAGCTTTTTAGACGGGATTAGGTTTGCAAGTTCAAAATCAGGGGTTCTGTCTGTCAGAGTAAGGCTTGCTGCAGATACTGAGCTGAGTGAGCCAACTAAAGGCAGGGAAGGAGCCTGTAACAGGACTGAGATCTGCACCAAGAATTTTGGTTACTGGGGAAAAAAAAACCAATTACACCTTTCCAAAGTAGTTAGAATTTGTCACACAAGAAAATAACCAGTTCAGAAAGAAGTTGAAGAAAGGTAGATTTTTACAAGGAATCCAGATTTTCTTTCTCCTTTTCACGAGGAGTCCAGAATGCTGTCTGCCTTCCTCATGCTTGTTGGTGTAAGTGAAGTAGGAGTTCACAGATGACACCCAGAGCTCTTCAGCACACATGAAATATACATCCCAGCATCTTGACAAAGTTGCGCAGAGTGCAAAGGGTGAGCAAAATGCCTGACACGGCTCGATATTAGAACTTGCAAAAAGTGCAGGCAAAGAGAGGCATCAGGAAGAGGCTAGAAGTCACAGGCCATCAGCTGAGTGTTTTGGGATATTTTTTGTTGCTATTTATTATTTATCTTGGCTGCTGCTGCCATTTACAAGGCTTCTGCAGCACTGGGAGTATCTGCACAGGAGAACGTGGTTAGAAGAGAAATCTGTGGAGCCTGCAGCTGGTGAGCTCAGCTTTGGGGCAGGGAGGGACCTTTCAGCAGAACAGAAGGCAATGCCTGAAAATCTGAGTTCCTTGAGAGAGGCTTCTTAACTGAAGACTAAGGCATTAAGGCTAGCAGCTGGATGTGTTAAGTTTGACTGTTTCATAAACTAAGTAGGAGAAGCAGCAAAATGGACTTATTGCCTTTTGTTAGTGGAATAGAAATTTTTGCTTTCATATAGAGGGGAGGGGGGAAAAAGATAGAAAAAACAACACTTCTTCCTGCCTACCAGGAAAGAAATCTAGAACATTGAGGACAACAATTTTTGGGCAAATACTCTTAGAAAATTGAAACAAGCCTTTAGTAGTGTTCAGTACCTGGCCACAAGCTTGTGTCTGGTAGCCAAGCTGGAGCTCTTTAGCAATGTCTGCTAGGCTTTGTCCAGCACTTGTGTGTTTCCAAATCACACCAGTCACCTTACAGTGGAAATCTAGTCATGTTAGTATCTGAGGAGGCTGAACACAGAGCCTGGGGACAAGAGCAGGAACAAAGAAATTGATGGATGACTCCAGTTTGTCCAGGGAAGAATTACTGCTACAGAGCAAGAGAGTGAGTGAAACAAAAGCTGGAGAACTTACACGGGAGTTTACTGTGATATAAGATACTGCAGGTGGTTTCAGGTTAATGAGCTTATTCAGCAGTCAAGAAGGTGACCAAAGGTAAATGGAGTAGCATTTTGTCTAGTGCAGATTTGAGTTCTGCTCTGTGAACACGTCTGGAAATGTGAAATACCATGACAGAGTTTTCTAGGAAACCAGGAATCTTCATTCAAGAAACATCAGCCCTGAGGGCAAAAGAATGAAAACCTGCCCAAATCACAGCTTGAGAGGTCCAGGCAAAGTGTTACCTACACTTCCTATATCACAGAGTATCCAGTATCTGCCCGTGCCAGTGGCAGGCTTGGCAGGAACCTTTGTTCTAACCTGTCTCTGCAGCCACCCCAGCAGAATGTCAGGATAGCCTGGAAAGCTGTAATTACCAGGAACACTTGTGTCTTGGTGCAGAATGCTGCAGAGAAACAGAGGTTTAATGCAGCTTTGCCAGCTGGTTCAGCTGATGGGTGGGATCCACGTGGTTTGTACGCTGAGCCGCGAGTTAGGAGTGGTGGCTGTGGCTCATTCCAAAGAGGCCGAGAGGAATGGTACCTGGAAATGCATCTCCTTTGGAATGGTACCAGAATGATGTCTCATTCTAATTTGCACCTTGCCATGAGTATTTAGGATTGTCAGTGGCAGGTCTGCGGTGTGGGAGCTGAGGAGGGCTGCTCTGCTCTGCCCAGTGCTTGGGCCAGGCTGGAGAGAGGCTGACAATTAGTTTCAGTGAAAAGGGTTCTGAATTCTCCACTAGATTATGAAATACAGGGGCTGAAAACCTGCACATGGCAGTTTTGTTGTTTAATCAAATGAAGCTGTGCCTTAAAAAATGAAAGTGTAATTATTAGTCCCTTTTTTTTTTTGGTCTTGGAAAACCAAATTAGAGCAATTTTCAATAGAGAGGGTTATTTCAGGCAGTTATAGGCAGGATCTTTCATTAACAAAAATGTTAAAGAAGAGAAAATAATGTCATGTAAGGACTGTGACCTCCTCCCCTCCATTCTTCTGCTTGTTTGGAGGAGCACTTTAGTCAGATTCAAAAGACAGAGAATAGAGGAAGATTAAAATACACTGTCATAGAACAATGCAAATTTCACACTTTTATTGAGTAGAAGAGCTAGAACAAAATCTGGATATTTCCAGTTTCATATTAAAAAAAATATTGTGAAATCTTAGGTGGATATAAATAGCACCTAACTTTTTGTGTTGGACCTTGCTGAGGTACCACAAACTGCTGCTGCCCTCTGCACTCTTTGCTTTTCACATCACCATGCAAATGATGGAGGGAGCAACCTGTTAACTCCATCTAACTGCTGCTGCCTTTCAAATGTATTTAATCATTCCATTCTGGTGTGCTAGTGTTTCATGCTGATGCTTTAAATAGTAGTGGACACATTTTGTGTTGTTTCCCTGTAGGTCATTAACATTTAATCTAACTGCAAGTACATATAGAACTGACATTTATTTGCCATGGCCAATTTAAACTGTCTGTAGCTCCTTTGTTTCTTTTATTAACAAGGAACTAAAATAATTTTTAAAAAATACATAAACCAGTAAAGTTTACTGTTAGCAAAGTCTCCCATGAGCTTTGACTAGGATATTGTTATTTATAAAGCAAAGCAACCCATCAAATATTTTTTTTATTTTGCTTCAGTTTAAAGTGCAGTTAAGTAATGCAGTAAATATTAAATCAAATGATGTATGCTTTACATTTTATCATATTCAAAGTGATCCATGCACAATTAGGTTTGTTTGAATTAAAGTCTAAGAAGTATAGTATTCATTTAAATGCAACACTGTCTATTAGGGAAAAAAAATCAGAGACAACTTAATGTTTTCTCATTCTTTCTATGTAGCTAATTTAATGCCTAATAAACATATATGTTTTTCTAATTTTTACAAATAGCAATTTATGACTTAGTCCCAATGCTTGCTCACTGAGCTGAAGCAAGCCTGGAAATGGATCCCTGGAAGCAGGAGATGAGGTTTTCCATAATTTCAAAAAGCTTTAAAATACCAGTTTATTTGTTTATTTTCTAAACAATCCGCTGAGTCAGCTGTCTGTAAATTAACTTAGTAAAACAAGTGACTGTGATTTGCAGAAGGCTGATGTTTGGGAACACAGGGCTCAGTGCTTGGGAGCACCTGTTAATCATGGTGCAAGAGAATAAGATTTACCCTTAATAAAAACCAGATTCATTGTCCAGTTCTGTTGGTATCTTCACCACGGGTTTAGTTTATTCTTTTCCCTACAAAAACAAAAGAACCATGTTTTTCTTCTAAAATAAACTGACAAAATACCTTTCCATAAGTAGAAAGGTCATTTAACGCTGTTCATTTAAACTTACACAGCAAAAGAGAGATGAATCCATCTAATCTTTTGGCAATTAAAAATGAATGTTACATTAATTAGAAAAATTTCTCAAATGAATTATTCTGAAATTGAAATAATGATCTGTACTAAAATATTCCTTTAAAAATGTATGTATTTTTGATTACTTAATCTTAATGTAATTTTAATAGACTGCATTCTAAAAAAAAATAATAGAAAAACCAAGCACATAATTTCTGGAAGAATTGAAACATTGCTCTTTATTCTCATTTCTCTGCTACAGAATAGCTGAGGATTTGTGAGGTACATTGTGCATTATTTGCCCTGGTTTCAAAATGCATTTGAAATTTTGCATTTGGTCATTTCTCCATCCCTGGGCACTGCATTTTGGTCGTTTCTCCATGCCTGGATTCTGGTCCATTCTGAAGGTTGTACCCAACAGGAGGCAGCAGCTGTTAGGTAAATTCACAAATTCTAGTAGGATGCGTGCTACCAAGAAATCTGGGAAAGGGAAGTAATTTCCCTAATTTTTCTAATACTGTCAGGATTTTGGGACGTGCTGAGTTCAACTTGATGGGGAATTAATACATCAGCTTGACTAAATCTCTTGACTAAGTCCTTTATTAAGAAAATACATGATAAAAACAGCATGCATACATCATAATTGGGAATTTCTGCGCACGTTTCAGGCACGGAGAAATGCAGCCATTTAATAGATTGTGACCTTTAAGAAGTACAAAACGCTGCTTGAGGCAGCACTACTGTTCTTCTGAACCTTATATTCAGCCCTTTTTTTTAAATTTATGGATGAGGGCCCTGGGAGGGGACACCCTGAGGTCCCCTCAGCAGTGTCTCTGGGTGCTCAGAGCAGGGTTTAGGGTCAGCTGAAGAGGGAAGGTTGTGCCCACGTGCTGCTTGCCCAGTACTGTCACTGTCATGATTTATACCTTGTGGATGGATCTCTCCAGTGTCCAATTCCTTGCAAACCCAGCTGTATTTCTGCCTTCCCCTCCCCACCAGGCAGTGAGAAAGATTTTATGATTTTAATTGTGTGCTATGAAAAAGTAGTTAATTTCATTTTTGCTCCTAGTGGCTTCAGTGGGTGTCTTACAGCTCTCATATCATGAGAAATAGCAAATAATGATTTCCTGTTCCCCTTTTGTCAACTACCATAATTTTATTGGTCTCCATAGTACTCCTCATTGTCTTCCCTCATGCTACAGGGTCAAAATTGATGTAGTTGCTCCCAGACCTGCAGTTGACCTGTTCCTGTCCATGTGGGCTGTCTCTGCCTTATTTCACCCTTTCTCAGTCTGTTCTGAACACCACAGCAATGCCAGCCTCACACCTCTCCCTGCAGTGCCTAGAAGGATGAGTATTTCCAAGGTCTCCTCACTGAAATGGGGCCTGTTCTGCTCAGACAAACAGCAAGCTTGCTGCAAAAGGAGCTTTCCAATTTACCAAACAACTTGTGGGTGTAGACCAATGTCACCAAATGGTTCCAGCTGGCAGGAAATAGTCTTTCCTGGACTAAACTATCCAGTTGTAAGTGATTTTTTTTTTCTTTTGTGAGCCAAATGGGTGGAGAGGAGGGACTACTAGACTCAGAGAGAGATTAATGTTGAGGGAAAATAGATTTTTGTGAATTATCATTGGGGAGGGCCTCCCATTTGCTAATGTTGAGGGCCAGAATTGCAAATCTGTTCATTAAATACAAGTGGAGCCCAATTTTCTGCTTTGAGAAAAATGTCTGAACCAGTAGCATGTCTTCTCTGATCCTTGGGAGCAGAAAGCAGAGGGTGTTGGCATCCAATCCTCAGTGATATTTGATATAACTTTTTCCTAGGACTGTTTATTGGGGTTGATCTAGTCCATTAAGGTTTCATTCCATTCTTGTCCAAGTTTTTTAAACCCAATCCCTGTACCAACCTTCACAATTCAAGGATCAAAAATTTTGGGAGATAATCCTATTTGACTTCTGATAATCCCATGTTGAGGCACACGGTGCAGTAAAAGCTTTGTAGGAAAGTGGCATGGAGCAACTACATTCACTCTCTGGGATTATGTGCAATATGCTCTTAGAGTATGGGCTTTAAAATGGAAAGCCTTTAATGTTGAATGGCCCTTGTAAGAACAGTTTACAGACCTGAAATTAGATTTTCTGGAAAATTGTGGGGAGGCAGCTGGGCAGTGGAGCAGGGAGTACTGCAGAATTGAGGGATGGTGTGGACATCCAGGCCTTGGTAGGCCAGAAACCTTGGGAACAGCAAATAGAAATGTAAGGGAGGAAGCAAAAAGAAATGTGGTACTTTGTTTAAGGGACGTCATGTAAGACTGCACCTGCAAGACTGTGGTTAAGCAATGTTGCTAAGAAACATTAATTATGTGGTTACCGCTTGGCAGCAGAAAATTTTACCTAAAGCTGTGAGGGTATATAAACAAAGCTTTGGAAACAATAGATGACTTCACACAACTTCAGAATAAACGACTTCTTGCTGGCACCTAAGTGGAGTCCTGTCTCTCAATCGCCGACAGAAAATAACCACATAAAAGCTTTTTTCAGTATCACTCTTCCCTCAAAAAGGGAGTGAAAAAAGGCAATTTCTTCCCTTTCTGTATTTTAAGTCTAATGATAAGTCACAAAGAACTTAATTAGCAGCAGTACATGTGAGACAGGGACCATAGGCTCAATTTCCATAATTTCCAGACAGCATTATCTGTATGGAAAGAGGTAACACCACACTCTTGAGTGGAGCTGGAGCACAAAACAAGGCAAGAAATTTTCTCCTTTTATTCCAACTCCAAGGTCTATTGATCTTCCTCTAAGCCCTAAAAAATAATTCAATTTAAAAAATATATATGTTATACTCACTTCCTATGATACCTAAGAAACAAGTAATGTAAATAGCTTTTTTTTTTTTTTTTTAATTAAAAGATTAATCTGGTGGGCTGGCTTGATTCTGTGTTGTGTCCAAGCAACAGTGCAGGACCAGTTGTGTCATTCATGGGCAGGTGTGTGGCCATGCAAAGAGTTGAAGAAGTTCCTTGGGACCTGCAGGTGTGTAGGTCAGACTTTTGAGCACTCAGTTCATACAGAAACTTTTTTGTATTAAACCACTAAGCCTTAAAAGCTGCACAGATGGAAAAGACTCCTCAGTCCACAGTGTGGACTCAATGAGACTTCTTAAAGTCTCCTTATTTAGAAAAAAAAAAATATTTTGAGGTTTCAGTAATCTGATATTGCTGTAAATTTGCCAACAGCTGCTGTAATCTCTCATTCTAATGACACATAATCAATTTTCTCTCTAATGCAGAAGAGCAGGATTATTGAGGTGTAAATGCTCGTTATTTATAAACAGCTCAGTGCGTCACAAACGTTCTCTTGCTTATTTAACATACTGTTTCACCTTACTGACTGCTGATCCCTCATCCTAGTCTCTCCTGGCTAGGGGTTTGGGAAAGCCAAATCCCATTTCTTCAGTGTTTTCTAAACTTAAGTGGTCTCAGCCAGCACTTCTGTCCTGACGGACATTTGTCCCCCGTAATTTTCCTCTGAACTTAGTTGTGTCTGTGATATATCCTAATAGCATTTAATTAAAGCCTGATGGGCATTCACATGCTGAACTTCTCATACTTTCTAACAAATGACCTTTTTTCCCGTCTTCTTTCTCCACTCTGTTGAGTTGTGATTCTCAAAATAATTCCTGTGAGCATTTAGTACAGATGCTGACTGCATCTTTGCTTGCATCCTGACAGGGGAGACTTCACAGGAACATTCTAAACATTCACATTTTCTCAAGTCCCAGCCTCTAATAATTTGCAGCCCAGTGACTTTCTGAGCCAGAGGCAACAGTTTGATACCTGTGAATCCTTGGATGGGTTTTTATTACGTGACTTTACCAGTGGCTTTGTAAAAGGTTCATGGTCCTGAGGTAAGGACCCAGTCACCTGGGGTGACATGGACACGTATTTCCTTTTGATTCTCCTGAACTGTAGCTTAATTGGATACCTAACTCTTCCTTCCTGCATTGGAAGAGGCTGTGATCAGTAATTCCCTCATATTCTCCATAGGAATTATAGTTTCTCAAATGTAATTAGAGATAACTGTAGAGTTGGATTTTTTTT
>VWYO01000287.1:54416-69168 GCA_013400275.1 Rhadina sibilatrix
TATAATATACAATATGTAATATACAATATATATTGTATAATATATAATACGTAATATACAATCCGTAATGAATAACGTGTAGTATATCATATGCAATATCCAGGCTGCAGTGTGCAGTATGTAATATACAATATGTAATATGCAATATATGATCCTTGTGTTCCTGTCCCTGCTGTGTGCTCAGCTGTCCCCGGCGCCCTTTGCCGGCTGCGGGGCGCGATGTCGGCGCGGCGGGCGCTGAAGGCCGTGCTGGTGGATCTCAATGGCACCCTCCACGTCGAGGACTCGGCTGTGCCAGGCGCCCAGGAGGCCCTCAAAAGGCAAGTTTTCCCTTCTTTTTATTTTTTTTTTTTTTGTTTTTGTTTTTGTTGTTCTAATCAGTCATATCTNTTTTTTTTTGTTTTTGTTTTTGTTTTTGTTTTTTGTTTTGTTTTGTTTTCCTGCGGGAGGTCGCGTCAGCGCTGTTTGCACAAAGGGGTGGGTGAGTGGAGCAGGCGCTTGGCCGGATGCTGTACCCCCTGTCAATGCCAGGAGGACTCAGCAAAGGGTCACTGGTGTCACCTGAGCCCCTGCTGCTTTCCTCAGTGGCTCTCTCTGTGTTTTCTAAGCCTTTTCTAGACATAAAGCCCCCAGTATTCAAGGTGTCTCCACTGAATCAAAGATGAGATCAGGTTTGGTTGAGCTGTTCCTCGGGGCTTTGTTTAGCTACAGGAACCTGATCTTCTGTCAGATCTTTTAGGTCTGTGCTGAGATGAAGTGAGATGACAGAAAAGCTTGGTCTAGGGAGCAGGGCAACCTCTGCAGAGTTCTCATTTTGTTCAGACAAGGCTTTTCTCCGATACTACTGTTTTTAAAGTTTCTTTCTGCTAGGTAGGCAGCCTCATTTTTTTTTTTTTTTCTTTTGTAGGGATTTCAACACATTAATAAACAGGACAGTTAACTCTTTGTCTTCAGGTCAGATGGTGCCTAAGGACACTGAGGCACAGCAAAATGATTTATTCCAACCAAGTCAGTGGTGAAATAGGACAAATAATCCCAGGAATTGTGGTGTTCTCGTGGAGAAGACATCTTGCAATGAGCAAGGAAAAATCCCAGAGTGATAGGTGATATTGTGGTGAGTGAAGGAGGACACTTTAAGATTCTGAGGTGCTAAAGAATAATCAGGATGTAGGAACAGAACTCTCTACTGGAGCTGAGTGGGCTGTTAAGGGTTTTATGCAGCAGGACTGTTGCTCAGAGGAAAAGTTCACAGGGGGATTAGGAAGCTGCCATGGAAATGATTACGTCCTTAAGGTGTAAAATAGCCAGGAAGTAAAAACTGCTAAAACTCTGGGCACTCAGTCATTGCCCTTTCACCCACTGCATCGTGTTTCCTGCTGCAGGGGGAACTTGTGCCAGATGAGAGCCATCGTTCTTGAAAATCCATATAATATATACGTGCTGTCACAGGTATGCAGAGCAGGTGTCAGAGAACAGCCAGGTCTTTTGGCTTAGAGATTTGAAAAAAATTGTCATCCCACTCTCTTTTCTGCCAGTCCATGTCCCTGTCCTTCCTGAAGAGAGGCTGGGAGGAATAGCATGCAGCTTGCTTAGGGAACAGATGGAGAGATGCCTGTTGTAGGGCTACTATGTTCATAGTTCCCTATTGAGGTCCAGAGGGAAAAGTCATATTAATTTTTATTTTATTGTCAACCAGGAGACTTTTTTAACAGCTCATACCTGTGAAGGGTCAGTGTAAAACAAGAGATAAACCGGAGAAGGAAGTGGCAGGTGCAAGCAAGTCTCCAACTTTATTCTGATGTTCTCCACACAGTCCTGATGCCTGTGTTTGTTCCTATAGCAACAGAGAAAGTGATGGTGGGGGAATAATTAAAGGGAATGCTGTTGAAACTGTCACTTAAAATTATTTGATTGTTTGGTAGCATTTACTGTCAGCACAGGGCAATAACGTGGTTTTATGTGATACTGGTGTTCCTCAGGAAAGAGGGAAATGGCTGCAGAAGATGGCATAAAACCACCACCAAGGTAACACAGGCTCCTGGAGCATCCTGAATGAGCCACAGCCGCTGGGAAATTCACCCAGCAGTAAAGTTCAACATATTAATTCAGCAATAAGATTCTCTCATTTGCTTATTTTGATCAAGAAGCGGGACTGGCTTATTTACTGTGTAGTTTGAATAAAAAGGCTTTTCAGATTGCTTATCGTGGATGTGCTGGCTGCTGCTGCTGTGAAGAGGGAGTTGGAATCACTGCTTTCCTCAGGAGGAGGAGGGGAGGATGGCTTGGCTTGGTCTGGGAGGGGCGTGACTCTTGCTGCCCGTTCCACATCACAGGAGTTCTTGCCTGGCACCAGACTTCTGCGTGGCCTTTTCATCTGCAGCCTTCAGGCCTGTTCTTAGCCCCAAAGAGGGGCGCAGGTGTGAGGACGGGAGGAGCCTGTGCCCAGTTTCCCCCTCTGTCCCGCCCCCAGGCTGCGCGGTGCCCCGGTGACCGTCCGGTTTGTGACCAACACCACCAAGGAGAGCAAGAGGGACCTGCTGGCCAGGCTGACGGGGCTGGGCTTCGACATCGCCGAGCACGAGATCTTCACCTCCCTGACGGCAGCCAGGAACCTCCTGGAGCAGCAGCAGGTGCGGCCCCTGCTCCTGGTGGACGACAGGGCCCTGCCTGATTTCACAGGTGAGGTGCTCAGGGAACAGCTGGTTGATGGGCAGCAGCTGGTGAGCAGATAAGGAAACGCTGTGCTCTCGGTCATCTGCAGACCACCAGCCACGGTGGAGCCTGAAATGTGGAATTTTGCAGGGTCGTAAAGGTTCTTTCTTCATTTTAAATCAAACATCAAACAGCCTGAGGTTGTATCTTCCTGAGGAGCAGTGGAAATGGCAGTCAAGGCCTTCAGATAGTCAGCAATACTGAGTCAGGTAAAACTCAGTACTTTCCATTCATTTCCAGTGTAAAATATGAAAAATAGTTATCACCAGGTCATCGGTGCTTTATTGGACTTACCAGCGCTGATTTTTTTTTATAGCAAAGATGTGTCAATTTGTGTAATTCCTGGCTTCCAGCAGAGGTTTTACTCATGAAGAGCTGAAAAACCAGTGTGTAGGCACACACAGCAGGCTGTTTCTCTGTTAACAGATCATTATTAAATGCAAAATCTCCAGGCAATTATTGCTTATCTTAAATTGAACGTTTAGGTTCCACCCCACGTACTTGGATACCGTCACTGGTGACAGAAGGTTCATCGCCCTGACTCCTCTAAATTGCCATCCCTAAAGACTTGGTTAAAACCTGCTTTGCTTTCAGATGCTCCCATTTCCCTCCCTCATCAGTAAGGGGAGCAGGAAGTGATGTGTTCTCACTTGGACATCAGCTGTAGCAGAGATACCCACACTTTTAACATATTCAGACTGTATAGTGTACGCTCAATTATTTTTTTCTTTAAAGTCAAGGCAGCAGAAGTATGGATGGCTTGCCCTAACCTTGCCTTAACAAACTGAAATCTTTTGGCTGTGTGATTTAAGTAGGTTCTAATCTTGCCAGGATCTAAGAATTTCCTGTTGAATTTTGGTGCCTTAGTCTGGTCAGAAATCTTCAGGGAGGTCAGTGTTCTACCTAACCATATCCAGAGAAATGTGCCCCCAGCAATGTTCTTTGTGCTCCCAGGAAGCCTTTCCTGGGTGAGAAACAGCAGAGGCAGCAGCTCTTTCACTGGCAGCATTTAAATCAGCTCAGTCTCCATGGTTTTGGGGATCTTTCCATCAGTTTTTCAGGAGCTGATGCTAATTTTGTATAAGATGGCACGGACAGAGGTACCAGGGGGGCATGTTGGTGCGTCATCTGCACTGCTTGGGTCTGGAGTGGGTTGTTTGGTTTGGTTTTAGCTACAAGGCAAACAAGGGCTTTGGCTCACATTTCCTCAGTGCTGCTGTTGGAACATTTAAGTACAGTGGAGAGTGCTTTTAATTCCTGTTAATGGCTGCTATTGAGCTGTTCTTGGCTAATCCCTCTACTGGGGGATGAAGGAAGCCTATTCCTGGTTTAAGGACTCAGATCCTTCCGGGACATGCAGCAGGAGACCTTAGCCAGCAGAGCCAGCCAGGAGCTCTGGTTGTCCTGGTAAAGGTGCAGAGGGTGCGTTTGAAGGTGGAAGAAAATCCTCAGTGAGTGCAGGATGCAGCTGATAACGTGCCATTAGTAAAACCCTCCTACTGCTGCTGCTCTGCTTCCACTGCTGGTTCTGTCCAGGGGTGGAGCTGCTCCCAAGGGCACTAATCCACGTTGAAAAAAAAAACAAACCTGCCAGAGAAGCCCAAATTAATCTAGGGTAACAACTTCTGGGCCGTGCTGCAGCACCATCTTCACTGCCAGAATCAGACTGTTGTGTAGAACAACAGTCAGTGGAGTTTGCTGTGGCTTGAGGGAATCCAGAAAAACTGGATGGGATTCACTTGAGCTGATTTGGTGTCTTACAAAGCACATAAATATATGTAGAGAGGGATTCTCAGATGGCAGGCATTCAGTGAAAAGAGGGATTTTTTAATGTCCTGCTGCATTTCAGTGGGAGCAGTGGCAGGATCATCCCACAGCTGCTGTTAAGACTGTCCAGCTCCTGGAGGATGGAACAGTCTGGATAGACCAGCACCTTCTCCACTATATTTTTTCATCTATAAAAGACATAAAAGCAGTCTCTGTGATATGACAGTGTCAGAAAATGCTTGTTTTTTGCCTTAAAAGTGATTAAATGTGCTTTGCTGACTGTGGGCTGCCAAAATGTGGAGTAAATCCCCTCTGCTCAGTCTTGTTCTGATTTCCCAGGGATTGGCACGGACAACCCCAACGCAGTGGTGGTGGGACTGGCTCCTGAGCACTTCCACTACGAGATGATGAACAGAGCCTTTAGGTAAGGCAGCCCCTGGCAGGGGGTGCAGGGGGGCTGTCTTGTGCTGGGCACTCTTTCTGACAAGAAAAAGGTGGTAGGGATATTACACATTATGGCAGCGTGTGAGGGAGCTACTAATCTTGGTGGATTTGGGTTCTTCACCACGATCTTCAGGCAGTCCAGACCTCATTTTTGCAGCTTTCAGTCTAAATAAACTGCAGAAGTACAGTCACAGCTGTCACTGAAGAGAAAAGTTAGCAATTCATCAAGGGGAAATATACAAAATCAGGGGTGTGGGGAAGAATTCACAGAGTTATTTGGGTTGGAAAAGACCTCCAAGCCCAATCTGTGCCTGACCCCCACCTTGTCACCATCCCAGAGCACCGTGTGCCATGTCCAGGCCTTCCTTGGATATCTCCAGGGATGGGGACTCCAACACCTCCCTGGGCAGCCCCTTCCAATACCTGACCACCCTTTCCATGGGGAAATTCCTCCTTATGTCCAACTGGAAGGTTCCCTGGCCCAGCCTGAGGCTGTTTCCTCTTCTCCAAGAGGAGAAGCAGATTCTGTATTCAACCCCCAGCCTTCAGAGCCTGTGTGCTATAAGGAAGGAAATCCAGTATTGAAGGCAGATTATTCCTTACCTACCTAATGCAGGATATCCAGCAGTATCTTCTGAAGCATCTTCTGCTCAGGAGTGGCAAGCACAACCTGTCAGGCCAAGTGGACTATGGAGCTGAGCTTGAGCTTTATTGAGTTTTATTTTTAATGCTCTTTTTGCCTCTAGGCTAAATCAGATAGACTTTGTGGCCATCCATGAGCCAGGCTGCAACAGTGTGTGCAGGGCCATGTGTCCTCCTCTCTCTGGTTCTGGCTTGACTCCACTCTCTTGATTTTAACTTGGAAAGTCTTCAGCTTTCAGGCACTGGATGTGAGCTGGGCGTAGCCCTGGTGATGTGTGTGATCAGCCCTTTCCTGTCTTTGCTCACAGAATGGTGGCTACCACACGGTTTTGCACCTTGGACTCTGGTGAAAACGCTGATGTCAGACACCTTAACCTGTCTTTATAACCATAAAATTTGAAGAGAGAGTATCAGTTACTCCCCACCAGTGTCTTAGGGAGGTTTCTTGGAGCAGGAGGCCAATGCTGTCCTCATCTGCTGCCAATTCTGTTGCATCAAGAGGTGTTGACCCAAACCGACCCTGTCTGCCTCGTTAGTGAACCTTGCCAAAGGTATTGATTTTGGAGTTTTACTGTGGGTCATGAGTGGACTCTTGATTTCACAACTGCATGAGCTTAACCTGTTGAGTATCCCAGTGCTTACATCATATTACTGATTCGTATTTCTGTCCTGAATGTATTTGTTGTTGAATAATATCCATTGTTGGCTTTGGGCTGAAGACCAGGACAGTTAGAAAAACCCAGGATGGGCTCTGCCTGACCAGTAACACCTCACTGATTTGTTCTGGGTGTTTCCTCCATTCCTCTATAGGGGATAAACTTTTGCTGGTGTCAGTTCTGTTAGGCCTGATGGAAACACTGACCACTGGCACATTCCCTTCTTGCCCTATTCCTTCTCCTTTACTGCTCAGATAATTAAGTCACTTGGGATTTGCATTGAAAACGAAAATCGGGATTGCAGAACTCTGAGGTGAGTCTGACTAAATGCAGGTATCCAAGCACAGGCTCCTGTGTCTGTGCTGGGGAAATGGGCTCTGGAGGGATAAGGGAGGCACTTCAGGGCATTTTTTTATCTAATAGTGCTTAAAATAGGACAGTTGAACTGTGCCCTAGGAGTGCCTTTTCCTCTGCATTGACTGTGAGGAGCCCAGGCTGACTAATTACGTGGTAGGCAGCTATTCCATTGACACCCAACATTAACTTAGGTAAATCTAACCCAACATGAGTCCCAAAACGAGATACACAGAGTCTGGCCGTTCTCCAGGCACCACTTGAAATGACTGAGACTAAATTTCTCTTCCTGTATAAGTGGGATTTTGATGCCACATTTAAAATAATTCTCTCAGGTGAGATCTCTCCTGCAAACTGCTGAACGTAGTGGTTGTGGTGATGCTGTCAAATTAAATTTTTCTGTGCCCTAGAGGCATCCTCCCATCGTGAACATGTCTGGCTGCTCACAGAAACACAACCCAGCTCTCTTCTTGTTCAACTTGCTTTGGAATGCATTGATTCAATAGGAGTGTTTTGTGATAATTAAGTGAAATGAAATATCGTTTATGTCCTGCTCAGAGCTTCCAGGCTGCTCTGCAGACATCCTCCAAGGAGAATTCAGCTCACCTCAGCCAGCCTCTTACAACAGGGGCAAAGCAAGGCTTTGTTTTCTTAAAGGCTTTTGTTTTGTTTTGTAAATCAGGATTTAAGGGGAAAATGAATCCTCCTTTCTGCCCTGAGAATAACAGCCAGTGTTTTACACTGTTGTGGTAAAGGTTGGGATGACCTGCATTAACTGGAGAAAGTGTAAAATCAAAGGGAAAATGCTTGGCAGTCCGGATGCTGTCTGGGGGGCTCTTGTTGCACTGAAACTTGGGAGGGGAGGACTGCAATAATGTTGCTGTGCTTGGTGGACCAGGAGCATTCCTCTAATGCAGCACCTACGCAGCTTCCCTTTGCCACAGGACAGGGGGATGCAGTGTCTGCTGTGAGGAAAACCTGCAGGGCACCTAACAGAAATGTGAGAATCAGAGATGAGGGGCAGGTTCTGTGGAAGTGAGCCTGCTCAGACTCCCAGGGTTGACGGTGAAATTCAGAGAGACGTGAATGTGTCAAATGGCTTTGAGGGTTTTTTAATGTAACTTGTTACTGTATTCCCTCAAGGCTAAAATATAAAGTTACTGTCCAGTGATTCATCCTGTACCTTTAAGAAATGGGCAGCCCTGGCACAGGGTGCCCAGAGCAGCTGTGGCTGCCCCTGGATCCCTGGCAGTGTCCAAGGCCAGGCTGGACAGGGCTTGGAGCAGCCTGGGACAGTGGGAGGTGTCCCTGCCACAGCAAGGGGTGGCCCTGGATGGGTTTTAAGGTCCCTTCCAAGGCAGACCATCCTGGGATTGTGTGAAAGCCACTTGAGGCCTTCAGTTGTTAAATACAATTCCTTTAATGTAATTTTTGTACCCTCTTCTTCTTTCACTCATCCCTTAGGTTGATTTTGGATGGGGCGCCCCTCATAGCCATCCACAAAGCCAGGTATTTCAAGAAGAAGGATGGGCTGTGTCTGGGGCCCGGACCTTTCGTGACGGGGCTGGAGTATGCCACGGACACCAAAGCCACCGTGGTGGGGAAGCCAGAGAAGACCTTCTTCCTGGAGGCTCTGCGGGGCACTGGCTGTGCCCCCGAGGAGGCCGTCATGATTGGAGACGTACGTGGGCACAAACAAACCCCTGCTCCCCTGCCCGGCCCTGCAGTGCTGCCCCCCGTGCAAAGGGGGCCTTCCAGAGGGTGGGATTGTCATCTCTAGAGAGAAAACGGAGCTGGGGAAGGGGCTGGAGCCCCAGGAGAGGCTGAGGGAGCTGGGAAGGGGCTCAGCCTGGAGAAAAGGAGGCTCAGGAGGGACCTTGTGGCTCTGCACAGCTCCTGCCAGGAGGGGACAGCCGGGGGGGTCGGGCTCTGCTCCCAGGGAACAGGGACAGGAGGGGAGGGAACAGCCTCAGGCTGGGCCAGGGGAGGTTTAGATGGGATATTAGAGAAAAATTCTTCGTGAAGTAGGATTTTGAGTGCTGGCACAGCTGCCCAGGGCATTGGTGGAGTTCCCATCCCTGGAGGGGTTTAAAAGCTGTGTGGATGTGGCACTTGGAGATATGGGCAGTGCTGGGGAAATGGTTGGACTCAATGATCTTAGAGGGGCTTTCCAACCTAAACAATTCCATAAAAGTTCACAGGATTTAGTGTGCAATCCGTGCAGTTTTCTCTCTTACTTCAGTCACTGATCAGGCAGAGAGCACACAGAAAACCACTGCTGTGACAGTGTGACCAGTGGGGTAGCTGAAAGATCTGACTCTGTGTCGCTGCTTTTATGTGATGTGCAAAGCAGAAAATGTTATGGAAGTGTCTGTGCCCACTAACCCACTGCTCTCCTGCTGTGTCCCAGGACTGCAGGGATGATGTTGGTGGTGCCCAGCAGGCAGGCATGCGTGGGATTTTGGTAAGGACAGGTAAGTACTCCATGGATCAATAATTTCAGGAGACAGTGGTGCCTCCAGTGATCTCACCCTGTGCCCAGAAGTGAAGGTACCCTGAGCCCTGGGGCCAGCCCTGCTGCTGTGTGACAGCTCACCTCAAACATCCCTGCTGGGGTGGTGCAGAGGCAGAAGCACTGCCTGTCAAGCAGAACATTGTGACAGCAGGGCTAGAACACAGCACAGAGCCCCAGCTGATGGCAGGGTGACCAAAGTCACGCATGGGGACAGCTGCTCTTGTAGGTGTAAATTTTTGCTCTGACTCAAAAATCCAGAGCAGTCGCCACAGAACAGAGGAAACTGTTACTGTCACATCTTAGATTGCTAAAATCTGTCACAGCAATGTAACCTCGGATCGTGCAGGAGCTCTGGTGACATTCCTTAATAATTACACAGGTTGTTGCAAATGTAATTTTGCTTTGTATGGAAGTGGAACCTGGAGGGGTTGACAGGTATTGTTTGTGTTGTTGATGGACCCATGGACTGGGTAATGTCTCTTTGAGGTGGCAGCTGCTCATGCCACACAGTGTGATACATTTAAAATTAAGGGAAGTAATCCTGCTTTTCTTCAGAAGAGTCTTCAGAGAGGCACTCTTCACCAGGAACTGTAGTGATAGAACAGGGAGTATTGGTTTCAAAATTAAAGATATGAAATTTAGGTTAGACATTTAGGAAGAAATTCTTCCCTGTGAGGGTGCCCAGAGCAGCTGTGGCAGTGTCCAAGGCCAGGCTGGACAGGGCTTGGAGCAACCTGGGATGGTGGAAGGTGTCCCTGCCCATGGCAGGGGATGGAACTAGATAGGTTTTAAGGTCTCTTGCAACCCAAACCATTCTGGGATTCTGTGACTATTACTATTTTAAGAAACTACAACATGGACATTTGCCAGTACAGCAGAGTGAACCAGTGCAATTAACACTAGTTTTGGTCCAGAGCTGCCCCTGGAGGAATCTCCAGTAGGGCTCAGCATTTGTTCAGGGAAGGCTTGTGGGATGATTTTGCCTAGGTGGGCATTTTCCTGGTTGGTACTGCTATGACAAGGCTGTAATTTTAAGGAGGAAAAGAAAAGGTATTCAGAGGAGTTTGGTAAAGGGATCTTTGTGTTAATCTGTTACAGGCAAATACCGTCCAGCAGACGAACACAAAATCAACCCTGCTCCCTACTTAACCTGTGAGAATTTCCCAGAGGCAGTGGAACATATCCTGAAGCAGATGCTGTGAGAAAAGGAACAGCTAGCTTGAAGAAACATCTGTTTCACACCATTTCCTTCATTCTTGCTTCAAAAATTAAGGTTCCCAAGATCAGTGCATGCGTGGCATCCATCAGACACCACCCTGGACTGTGAGGGGCAGGGGATCCACGTGGGCCCAGCACAGTCACACACACAGGCAGTGTGGCACTGTTTTCTTATTTTCACTTCTCAAAGAATACCTGATGAAAAGCCCTGTCTGGAAAGTGTCACCTTCTGCAGAGTAAGTTAAACTGAAAACATGCACTGAAAACACTCAAGTAAATAAAGCTCAAACACCAGCAGAGCCTCAGTGGGCCTGTAATGATTTCACTGATGTTTCTGCTCTGCTCTGACTTAAAGGTAGAGATTGTGCACATTTAGAAGTGACTCTTAAATGAAAATATCACCACTGCTTAATAATAACTACTGTGGCTGTCTTTCATTAGAGCGGATCCTGTTATTTGCTTTTCAATTTTTACATAAAATTAAAAACTGTCAGCATTTTACAGATGTTTTAATTAGATGCTGTTATTAAAAAGAACGATACAGAAACAAAACTGGTATTAAATGCCTTAGAGACTGTGACTTTTTAAAATTAGGCTTCAGCAGGGTCCTATTAATGCTACAGTTGCAAAATTTCACAGTTGTTGGGGATTTTTTTGTTTCTTTTTAATGTTATGGAAAAAATCCTGCACAAGCCATGGGGACAGATTCCAGATTTTCCAGTTGGTTAGCAGAGCTGTAAAATGAAATTTAATTCTGTAGCATGCGATGCTTTTCCTATGCACTACATCCCCCAATATGAACCAACTTTGTAATGATGGTAAATGGCTTTTCTGGTCCATTTGCAAACTGTAATAATCAAAGTCCTTTACAGTTGTTTTACAGTGCTCCTGTGTGTTAAATTATTATATTGTAATTATGCATTACTGGAGTATTAACCTTATTGAAAATACAGTTTTGTGTTAATGAGCCATGCTCGTTTTTGTTAAACAAAACCATGGTGATGAATGAATTCCTTACGTCTCTCTGCAGCCTCCCTTGGTGGGTAGTCACTATGTTCAGATTTAATCTCTGCCAGGAACAGAATGGGTGGATGGAGGAGATTTTGCAGTAGAAGCACAAGAATAAATCACTGAATCACAGAATCATTTAGGCTGGAAAAGTCTGAGATTATTGGGTCCAACCATTCCACAGCACAGCCAAGGCCACCACTGACTCCTGTCCCCAAGTGCCACATCCACATAGCTTATAAACCCCTTCAGGGATGGGGACAGCACCACTGCCCTGGGCAGCTCTGCCAGGGCTGGACAATCTTTCCCAGAAAGAAATAATTCCAAATATCCAACCTGAAACTCTCCTGGTGATACTTGAAGTTGTCTCATCATGTCACTTTCTGCCTGGGAGAAGAGACCTCTGAGGAACAGAAGCCATTTTTAGATAGTGTCTGTGGGCCCTTTTACTGCCAGCTTCAGTTTTGCATAAATTCACACATCTGGGTTTTGTGCCAGCAATTCTGAACCTGTTGGTTTCTGCTTGGAAGGGTGTAAGGGAGGTCTGTGTCCCAGAGTCAGTCAGGTGCAGGAGCTGGGACATGTATCAGCAAAAATCTGTGAAGAGATTTCCCTTGGAGACTTCCAATAATGTGTGACTGATGCAGGAATTAAAAGGGACTGTCAATGCCTCACATCCTGGAATGTGCTGGAAAGCATGCACAACCCTGGTGCTTGGGATGCAGACACTCACCAGCCCAAGGGAAACAGAGGAGAACTGCATGGAGGGGAAGTGTCTTGAGGGTGAGAGAGGGCAGTGACAGGACCTGGAGCCTGAGGAAATTTCTGATGAGGAGAGTGCAGGACACGTGGCAGTGCTGGCTGCCCACCTGGCCCTGTGTGTGAGCAGGACACTCCAGCCTGGGGGACGACTGGCACTGCCCTGCACTGCAGCACCCACAGGGCAGGGGAGGGCAGGGCAAGGCAGGGCAAGGNTGGTCCTTCCCGATCTGACCCATCCTGGGATTCTGCAATTCTGTTTTATGGCTGGCTGCAAGCCAGTATAGCTTCTAGTTAATTATCCTAAATTTGCTGATTTTCTGCAGTTTTTCTCTAAGTCCTTGCCTTTTTTTCACCTTGGAAATACCCAAAACCAGCAGGAAAGTAACACACTTCAAGGCTTTGAACTCAGCTGAAACTAGTGACAAACTAGCCAAATTTACATGCCCTGCTAAGGTTCTGAATTTCACTGAAAACTCCTATTTTGTGTTTCATTAAGAAGGGTGCAGGTCTCTGCTGGGAAAGCTACACTGTGATGCTCTACTGAGTGTCAGAGAATTATACTAATTGTCTATCTGCTTTTAGATTTTGCTGCAGTTCTACCCAAAATCTGTCATGAATAAAGACTGAGAATCAATCAACCTTTTAACTCTTTATACATAAAATAAAGGCTGGAGGCTTTGTTGCATAGGAGCTGCCATCACAATAATCCCAAGAAGAACTTTTTTGAATAAAGAATAAACACCACCCCTTCACCCACCCTTTCATTTTGAAAGTAAAAATTTCCCTCTGTGACACTTGTCACTGCATTTTGTTCCTTGAAACAACAGCACCTTCTTCCCTCTCACCATTTGATCCTTCAGAGGCCACTTTGGATGGCAAATGGCTTGGAGGTTTTTGATTTTGGGGTTGGTTTGTTTTTTTCTGTCAGACTGACTCAAATTCCCTCTGCCAAGCTGTGTACTTCTGGCTTAGATTCTTTGCTGATGGCTTGGTGTGGGTGATCACATCCAGGAAATCAGCAGTTGTGATTGTGTCCAGTTGGATCATGGCCAAGTTACTGTTACCTAAAGACAAGAGAATTGAATAAATCCTGTTACCAAAATACACTCTTCTATGTCCATGCCTAGTTCAACACTTAATGTAGGAAAACAACAGACTAAACTTAGCGAGATAAATTAAAAATTGTATTTATGCTGAGAGCACGGATCATGACATCTTCAAAAGAAGCCCCGATTTTTAGAAATTTAGAGGATTTGGAACTGTAGAGTTTAAAACTTTTCCAGGCAGATATCAGAGCTCCATCTGCTGGAGTTAGAATGTTGGTTCCAAGAGCAGGAGATCAGCATTTCCCAGGCTGGATTCTCTGCTCAGAGCTGAGGTACCTGGCTGATGATTTTCAAGAGCATCGAAAATTTTCCTCACTGGTCTCATGGCTGCCTCCTTGCACACGAGTTTTATGTCTGAGCCAGAGTATCCATTTGTTTCCTGTGACAGGATCAGAATGATACATTACAGCACAGAAATCAGACAGAAATAGAATTTACTGTCATAAATATTTAGAATTTACAGGCATACATATTGTGTATGTATTTATATGAATATTGGTGAAGTCTATTGCTGTCTGAAATACACGTTTATACACACACAGAAACACAGAGATCTATTTCTTTTTGTACTGTCCCCTCAATATTATGTAGCTTGCTATTCTTTGAATGCCTACAATACCTCATAGGAACAAGGAAAATAATGGGCATTTTCTTACTAAGTGCCAGTTTTGCCAGGTCAAATAAAACCCACCTTTCTGAGTCTATCCTCAGCTTTCCTGTTAATAAAGTACATGTATTTCCTAAGGAACCCAGAACTGAGCAGTATTGTCTCTCTAAACAAATGTAAGAATCTCAGCTGGGTAAACTAAAATATTTAAGGACTGGGACCTTGTGCAACCTGGGCTAATTGAGGGTGCTCCTGCTTACAGCTCGAGGTTGGAACAAGATGATCCTTGAAGTCCCTTGCAACCCAAAGCATTCTAGGATTCTGCTTCTGAAGAATTCAGGATGTGGCAAAGGGCTAAATGAAGGAAGCTGGGGTATCTAGTGAATCTCTTCGCTGCCAAATGCTCTTTTCCACAGCAGTGGAGCTGTGACAAACCTTCCCTACACAATTAACTGTTCATTACCCTGATGAATTGGAAGCGCTCCCAGCTTGGTGAGAACAGTGGTAAAACCTGCTGTTGCTGGGAGTCTCCCTGTATTTAAGGCTGAAAAGCTGGCCCAGCAGAGAGGACAGCACACACCATTTTGCAGGCAGAGCTGCGTGAAGCCAGCGATTTCCACGCGTGTGTGCCATGCTCAGCCCCACGTCCCACCAGTGTCCCTCTGGCTGGAGCCAGGTGAGCTCAGTGTGGCAGTGGCTGCACCCCGAGGGGCTGCCCCAGCCCTCGGTCACCGCCGTGGCCCAGGGGCAGCTGCAGCACTGCTCACCTGGCTCAGCAGGCTGTAGTCCAGATCCGTGCTCAGCTTCACCCCGCCGCTGTTGCTCACAGGGGGCAGCCAGTGCTGGATCATCACCCGCCGGGCCTCTTCACTCGGCAGGTCCACCAGGATCCTCTTCTCCAGCCGCCGCAGCATGGCAGAGTCCAGCTCCCTGAAAGGAGAGGGAGAGGAGAGAGGAGAGA
>VWYO01000287.1:69984-82208 GCA_013400275.1 Rhadina sibilatrix
TATATATATATTTTAATACCAAATGCTTTCTATGGCATAGCACAATAAAGAAACCCAGAAATGGGCTCCCAAGTCTCCACACAGGTGCCTGCCAGACCTCAGCATACCTGGCTGTCAGCTCTGCAGGAACAGAAGTGTCCCTCTCCCCAGAAATGTCTTGGTTTGGGAGACCTTGTTCCACATGGACTGATCCAAACAATGAACACAAAAACCAGGAGCCAGAGGACAACAGGAATTCACTCAGATCCACCCCTGTGCTTCTAATCATGGTCTTGGAAGTAAATACCAGAATTTGTTAATCAGCAGCTGTTGCTATATTGATATCATTATTGACATTTTTAGGCTGTTTCAGGTGCTGTCCAATGTTCAGTGCAATGCCTCTCACAGAGGGTCCCACCTAACACAGGCAAAGAACCATGTTAGTCTCCTTTCACCTTCACAAATGTGTTTTTCAGCTCAGCTTCTTAAAATTGCCTTGCTTCACTGGAAATAATTACTCTAGCTGATAAAATTTTGCTGTTATTTACCCATATCAATACCCACATTAACATCATCTGTGTAAAAGGGCAAAAGTTCTAAGGGGTTTAGAGATGCCCACACAGGTATTCTAGAAAACCTTTGCAGGGGAAGGACAAGCACAGCCAGCCTCTGCAAATAGCCTGTAAATCCTCTAAATGGTTTTCCATCATTCCTTCTGCTTCAGGCCCCCCTAAGAACACAGCTTCATGAGGCCCCTTAGCAATGTTATTTAAATAAGTCTCCAGCAGAATTCTCTCTGCTCTGCCCAGAGCAGCTCTGCCACGGCTGCTCTGTGGCTGCCCCATACCTGAAGTGTTCAAAACCAGGGTGCTGGAACAACCTGGTCTAGTGAAAGGTGTCCCTGCCCACGGCAGGAGAGTGGAACTAGATGTGCTCTCAAGTCCCTGCCAACCCAAACCCTTTTGTGATTCTGTGATAGTATGATTCTGCTTGTCCAGAAGGTTACAGTGACCTGCTGGCTGAAGAAGGAAATAAAGAAACAATGTTTTTGTTATCTCCAGTGTTTAGGTTGTTGCTGAATTGTTCTGTCGGTGATCTAATGCAAGGTTAAGTGACACTAACCAGAACAGAATACAAAGCACTGAGCCAAACTAAATATTTTTTGAAACAACAGGCAATGAAGCCCTGAGAGATGCTCATGAAAAGATAAACAGAGCTCTACAGATCCATTAAGATGGATGACTTTTTGCAATTAACATTAGGAGGCATCACAGGTTCACATAATGGTTTGGGCTGGAAGGTAAGAATCTATCCGTGTGCACCCCAACTTCACCCATCCTGAGGGTAAGGATGAGAAGAAAAGAGCACTGCAATGAAAACTGAATTAAATGTGCTGATACATTAGGAAACATTCACTACGTGACTAAGGGTCTCTTTATTCCTTCACTAATAAGGCCTTTATTTTATTTAATTACATTCAATCATTTCAGCAAGTAATTTGTCAATAGAAACACCTTGCAGATGAGCAGCAGAGAGCAGGGCTGGGCAGCAAGCACAGGCTGAAGAGGAAGATCAATAGCTGCAGGGCAGCTTAGGACAGTGTAAAGAGCTTTGTTGAGGATTCTTTTCATTCTTCTAAAAGCAGCTTGGTACTAATTTTTTTCCCTGATCAATAAATATCCATGTTAAACACATCTCTTGAAATCCAGCTTAGCAACAAATGTTTGCAAGAGCACAGGGCTGTGCTGTGAAGCCACGACTTAGGTAGCAGTAGGTATTTTGAAATTTTGTTATGAAATATTCCTGTGGAGATGAAGTCTGGGTCTGACAATGGGGCTAAATTTCACCAAAAACTCATAAAAATAATCAGTAAATATATAGTTGGGATGGTAAAAGAGGTTCAAAACCTGCTGACCTCTCTGAAGGCAGATAATCCCAAATTCCTCACGCTGGAGAACCCCAGTGATGTGAAAGCTCAGGATTTCACCCCCTTCTCATCCCCCTCAAACACCTTTCTAAGCATTTGCCCAGCCCCTTCTTAAAGCATTTTCTCTGTGGTAGGCACATTTCCACCAAACAAGAGAGAAAGTCCAAAAGGAAGTTCTAAACTCTGAGGTATAAAACTTTCAAAAGTGAACACCTCAGCTCCCCCTCTTGTCCCAACACAGACTGACAGCTTTCTTTCAGGGCAGGTCCCTCAAAACAGAAACCTCGTTGTTTTGTCTAAACTTAAAAAAAAAAAAAAAAAAAAAAAAGGCTGTCATTTTGGATGTTTCAAGGAAGCAGTTTTGCAGAAATTAGAACTTCAGTATTATAAAACGATCAAAAATCAAATATGTAAAATACTCAAAACTGAATTCCGTGTATTTTACACAACTTCCCAGAAAGCTTATTGCTTGAGTAGGGCAGATACAGGGTAACAAAACAAATGCAGAAATCTCTGTGCATGGAAAATTATCTCAAGGATAATTTAAGAGACCACAGAAAGGTGCAATGCACTGCTCAGAGCTTCTTCTAAAAGGGCAACAATGCTGCAAAAATGTAAATATTTATAGTGCATTACTAACAAAGAGATAAATGTATTAATACTGTATTATCTCTCTTTCAAACTTAACTGTCCACAGAGCAATTATTTTTTTCAGCATTTTCTTACACAGCTGGAACACAGCTAAATCAAATTCAGCTCAGTTCCTTTTATATAGATACTGTAACAAAATGGGGTGGATTTTGCACTGATTTAAATTCATGAGTTTGTCCAAGACATAAATCCCCAAAACCAAGACACAGACTTTGCTATTATGGTTACAAAAATGCCTGTGGTGGCTCTGTACTCACACTTTTGGGCCAGCCCAACTTGGTACAGCTAATTTTTACACAAATTTTAGGTGTTCAAATTTTCTCACTTTAAGAGCCTGAAAACCCTGGACAAGACAAGCTAGGCTTATCTGCCACATGGGACTGATTTGGAAATATTACCTCTGAGCCTCAGTTCTCAGGCAAAAACTCCACTTCTGTTGTTCAATTCTATCTGCCTGTCCCCTGGACCTTTTCAGCCAGGCCTGACAAAAAGGGGATCAGCTGACAGGAGGAATAAAATGTTACCACAGACTTTGTGAGAGAACATTTGGCGATATGCACAACCAAAATGTGCATTTGTATGTTCAAAATAATATATGGTCTAGGACTTCAGACTTTTTAAAAGTAATTAAAAGGAAGCAGTTGTGGTTACACACCCAGTGACATTCAGACTCAAGACACTCCCAATAGTCTGCTGCTCACAACCCAGAGTTCTCAAGTCACAAAGAGAGGCTTTTCCAACATTTGTCCCCATGGCAACTTTATAAGATTCAGCCAAAAATCACAACAATCCATAAATGAAGCCTGTGGCTTTGTGGGTGCAGAGGCCTCTCTGGCTCCCAGCTGTTTTTAGGTGCCCTGCTCTCTGTCTGTCACACTGCAGAGCTGGGCAAGTGTCATCTCACTAAACAAAGCACCTTTAAGTCAAATTTCAAGTTTTGACACATGAAATGCTGCTGAACTGCTGCTCACACGAGGTCATTCTGAGAACACATCCCATTTTGGCTCCAACAAACGACTCCCAGACCACGGACCGAAGTTCCCTGGAAGCCTGTCTTCTCCTGTTCTGACCCCAAGCCTGTGCTCTTCTTCATGTGAGAGGAGAATAGACCCACTTAGGTCCATGTGCCTTTAGGGACAGGGGTATCCAGAAAGATCTCAGGGCTGTGAGTATCAGCAGCTCCTCTCCTGAGTATCCACAGTTACATTACAATTTTTACCTCTCTTCCTCATCCTCTCCAGCTTGTCTTGTTCCCAGTACAAATCCTGCCCAGTTTCAGAACCAACATGATGAAATTCCACAGTTCCAATCTTAAACTGTTTTTTCTTCTATACTAAATTGTGTTGAAGAAACTGAAGAATTTTGTCCTTCAACTTTTCAAAGTTACATTCGATACCAATAAAATCCAACATTCCTATTTATGGAGAATCCTTCTAAGCACCAGATGTTTTAAGCACCTTACAGTTCCAGGCTGAAAACCCTTCTTAGCTTAAACATAGTAAATAACTTGCCTATAAAGTCAAATACTCCATTTTAAATATTAGCAGCTGGTACAACCAGCATATGTTGACTTTATTATGGATTATTCTCATGTGACACAAATAGCAAGAATTGAAGAGCTTAAAAGTAAAAGCTCCAAATTAATCTTTAAATGCTTTAACCAAATATCAAGGCTTTTTCTGCAGAAGTCTAAATAAAATCTTTATCTGTGCTTAGAAGCTCATGAAAATGTATTCAAAATGTACTCTCTGGATCTCTTACCATGGCAGATTGGAAGCTGCTAAAACAAATACAAGATCATCAGATCGGGCCAAGCCATCCATCTGCACCAGTAATTCTGTTTTCATCCGCCGACTTCCTTCGTGCTCACCACTACCAAGATTCAGAGAAATATTATTTGCTCAGTGCATTAATCATCTTTATTTATACAGTGTCATTCACAGCAACTGAGCCCTTGTCACAGTTTTGCCCCAGTTCAAAGCATGATTAAGCTCCATTAGCTAACATCTAAGCATTAAAATCAAGCTTTCTAATGATTACTTAAATGGACTATTTTCAGTGCATTAAAGTGAGGAGAATTCACTGTTACTGAGTACAAAGGAATTTTTTTTCTTCATGTTAATCTCAGTGCAAGACCAACATTTACTGCAAAATAGCTAGGGCTCCAATTGATTGATCTATAGCAGGGAATTCTTATAATGTGATAGTTGCCATTAAATAACTGGTACACCTACCTTTCCAGGGTAGAATTTTTCTGTGAGTGAATGTGAAGTGGCCACAAGGAGATAAACCTACTACTGAATTCAACATTTTGCAAAATGTTCTATCAAAAGAAAACAGAAAAATATGCCATATACTGGTATGAATTTAGAAATGGGGCAGAGACCACACAGAAAGGATCCTTCTTCAAAAAAGGAGAACTTAAGGAAAAAGCTAAGAATTCTGGCCCTGGTACAGGTAATCTGATTTGCAGAAAACCAGCTGGAAGTCTTGGTTCCAGATGTGAAACTCTTGGAAACTCCTGGATCAAGCCCAGGGAAAACATCAGGACCTTAGATGGTAAGGGCTGCATTCAGGTTTAATGATTTATTTCTGCAAAGGCATTAAACATCAATGCCAAGTCAGTATTTAATACGTGCATGTAAAAAATAAGTACAATTAGGATAAAAGTCCTTATTAGAATATATAATCCAGTGATGTTAATGAGAGCTTTTAAATGTACATATGAAGGAAAAATTTGGCTCATAATTTTCATCTATTAAGTGAGAATGACTACAAGTAGCATCTTTACAATAAGGCATATTCTATTTACAAATAGTAAATATACAATATAGACATGCAATATAATATAAATAAAGTGATCCTGTAATTCATTGTACATAAAATCCCCTCTAATGGGTTCCTAATGGTTATAACAATATTTTTATATTTCTCCTGTTTCTTTCCCATCTCTAACCTTTTTAATGTGTTTTAAACTATAAACTGTCTACATCTTGGATTCAAGTAACAACACACTCCTGCAATGGGAAGTCCTGAAAATGCTACCAAAATCTACCACTGATGAAAATGCCTTTCCACTGTGTACACTCTCTATTACTCTGCTATGCCTGTGTTCAAAGTGTCACAAAATAAGCTGCTTCTCACTTACCTCTAACAATTCACCTGTTGTTTCCCTCACCACTGCCCTTTATTTCCATTTCAAATCCCTTTAAACTACAGCACAAGTGGTTATAAAGCCCTGCACCTCCCTCTTGCTGCCCCTTGCTAATCCTCACACAACCTGTCTTGCTTTTCTGCTGCGACTGACACAACCACTGCACCCCTCTCTTTTAATCCCCAAAGACTGGCACAACCACTGCACCTCTCTCTTTTAATCCCCAAAGACTGGCACAACCACTGCACCTCTCTCTTTTAATCCCCAAAGTGGTCCCACCAGTTACCCAGGAGCAGTGCCTCTTTGACTCATAACTGACTCCAGCTCATCCAAGAAAATTGTGGAAGGAGCGTGGTACCGGGCGAGCTCAAACAACACCTGTCAGAGAGAAGGGTAAATGTGGATGAGAAACTAACACAAGAAGGCACTAAAGTGAACTGGTATGGAAGATGAGTTAACAGCACTCACATCCCAAGGGATATCTGCTGGGAAAAAAGCTCTGGGTAGGCTGAGGGTCCCCCTGAATCCTCTCAAAATCTGAGAGGTTTGTAAAGGAGATATAAAGAACACAGCCTTGTAATCCTGTCTTTATGTGTAAATCTTTCTGTCTAAATCCTATCAGAGTACCCTGAGAATAATGGGATAGAAGAAAATGATCCATCAGAGGATTCTGGGAACTCCTAAATTGTTATTGAGATTAAACATGTGCCTTTTGTTGTTGCTCCATTTGTACTTTTTTTTTTTTTTAATAAGGATTTGAGGGAAAAAAAATTGCAGGTCAGCTGAAGCATAATGAAAGAAAATACACTGATTCTTTTGATAAGAATCAAGCACTCATTTTTTTTCCTGATCAAAACAAACATAAATTGCTTGAACAATCATGATTTAAAAAATGGACTATTAAGCTGAAACAAAAAATGTGGATCTGCTCTTTGGAGAATGAAGTTTCATCTAATTTTCCGTAAACATGGAGAGGCCTGCATTAGGAGTAAGAAAACACTGTCAGTTCTTCTTGAGCAATAGTGATTTTTGAGTTTTTAGATACGTATCACTAACAATATATATTAGTCCAGCACTTTTAAATCTGGACACTTTAAAAAATCAAATTTTAAAAGATACGTATTGTTTTCATTGCTTTGAGCATGAAACATGGAGCTTAAGTTATTTGCCCAGAGTAAAACGTACACCATGACCAGTACACAATTTTACTACAAATATAATATATAAAATATATAAAATCACGGAAATATGGTGTAGAACTGAGCAAAACAGGATGAGAGGATATGCCTCCAAATGACCACAAACCTCATATATACTTCCCTTTCACCAGCCTCATGTGATTTTAGGATATAAATTCACACAATACTTTTCTTAGAGCTCTTCCAATCCACAATCTTACTTCACTTTTCGATTCTGCCTTAAGTTTAACTAAGGGTAAAATGCCACAAATTCAGTATCATGTGCTGCAGCATGTTCACAAAAGCCTTCTGGATGATGGTGGCAGAAACCAGACTGTCCCCACACACTCCTACCAGAAAAGAAAATTCCAGGAAGCTACTGAGACAGATGTCAAGAGGATCAGTAATAGAGGAAGGGAATGTCAGAAGAAAAATATGCCATTTTAAAGGACAAAGGAGAAGGGATGAGTAAGTGCGCTGCAGCCATTGGCTACATTTCAAGAGAGAGTAACAATGCCATTTGCAGAGAACAGTTTGCTGTGGTTATTTGTTTCCAAGAGCTCTGCATTTACCTGAAGTGCAGCCCAAGAGATGAGGGTAAGGCAGGTTAAGGGCTTGTGGATTTCCACTGAGCTGGTGGATGTTATGGAGAGATTCAGGTGGGCAAAGATGCTACACCTGTACCCCTGAATTTTTTTGTACCACAGCTGAGCCATGCACACTCCTCACTAGTTTACACACAAAAATGCATTTACCCATTTGCCACCAAACTACCCTCCTTGAAACATTACACCTGTATTTGACTGGAAGATCTTTGTGTCATGGGAGTTCCTTGCACATTTTGTGCCATGAAGAACAGTTAGGATTTTGGGAATCTAAACTACATTTTGCAGGATGCCTAGAAGCCAACCCCTGCGAAAAGGATGTGAAGTGCTCTGAAGAGGTCACTAAGCACACACTGGTTTGTAACTCTAATTGTCTGACTCCTAATCAGGCAAAGATCTTTGCAGCCTTCAGAACATCTGCTTCATCTTACATTACAGAATTGAAGGCCCACAGCAAGAATCCATTATGAGATTTCTACAGAGGTGACATCTTTCCTACCTTCAGAACTAGGTATAATCAAAGCCATGTTTTGTCTAAATCAGGAAACATCATGAGTATCAGAGGGAGACTTCTTTCCAGTTCTCTGCTGAACCCCAGCCATTCAAGGGGGAATGTGATGTTTGTTGAAGTACAATGAATGAGAGAGTAATTCTTACCCGGACAAGTTTTTCTGAATCACCCCTCCATTTGCTGACAATGGTGGATGCTGAGATGTTGAAAAAGGTTGTATTGCATTCTGTGGCAACAGCCTTAGCAAGCAAAGTTTTTCCAGTACCTACAAACAACAGTTTTTGAGAAATCCACTCTCCAAAGGAATAAAATACAAATATTTGACTAAATTTCCCTCATTCTACTACCAGTCAGGTAAAAACAGTAAAAAACTTATAGAATGGTTTGGGTTGAAAGGGACCTTTAAATATCATTTAGTCCAAAACCTTGCAATGACCAGAGACATCTTCCACTATCCCAGGTTGCTCCAAGCCCTGTCCAGCCTGGCCTGGGACACTGCCAGGGATCCAGGGGCAGCCACAGCTGCTCTGGGCACCCTGTGCCAGGGCCTGCCCACCCTCCCAGCCAGCAATTCCTGCCCAAGATCCCATCTGTCCCTGCCCTCTGGCACTGGGAAGCCATTCCCTGGGTGCTGGCCCTGCAGGCCTTGTCCCCAGTCCCTCTGCAGCTCTCCTGGAGCCCCTGCAGGCCCTGGCAGGGGCTGGGAGCTCTCCCTGGAGCCTTCTCTGGTGCAGCTGAACAGCCACAGGTGTCCCAGGCTGGCTGCAGAGCAGAGGGGCTCCAGCCCTCAGAAAATTTTGTGGACCTTTCAGGATTGTTAGGAGAAACTCAGGTAATACAGAACTTTCTCCAGATTCTGAAGTAGTGCATGCTGAAATGGTCAGATGCCTTCTGTGGCAGGAACATCTAAACATTCACAGGAACAAATGCAGTTCATTGCAGAGACAGGCTTGGCAACCTGACTCAGGTGATTCTTGTGCCCTCTGCCCTTTCAGCCACATCCTTGTGTCAAAGCACAGCAGAGGGAGCAGGGAAGCTGCACTGACAAGGAAAACACCCAGCTGAAAGAAGGCAAAGCTTGCACCCCATTCCCAAAACAACCCCTAAAAGCAGAAGAAAGGGACGACATTCTTCACTACGGAGGTAAATCCATGGCAGATTTATTGACATATCATAGGATCATGCCAAACTTGATTAAAATGGTCCAAGCTGAGTAAAAACAGAGATCTGAGTTTTTACTCCCCTGAATTGTTAATACAAATACTCTCTCTGGAAGATTCAGGTATAAAAATATCCAAGGCTCATAAGAAAGGCCAGGTTTGAGTGTCAGAGATGGACACAACCATCCAACATTCTCTCCTTTTAATTTATTACAAAACATGCTATTTTTAAACAATCTAATCTAATTAACATCGATGATTCATCCACGGGAAAGAAACAAGAAGCAGTGACAAACAAAAAGATGTGGTAAAAAGCTCTTCATACCTGGTGGTCCATACAGCAATAATCCTTTCCAAGGAGACAGAATGCCAGTAAACAGCTCTGGATACTGTAGAAGCAGAAAAGTAGTGCAGGGATTAAAAATGTATAGTCTAAAACAAACTGCAGGGGATTGTCCCCACCTTCACTGCTCCTAGAACATTCAAGAAACAGGAAATTTGAAGAAAGGCATAAAACCACACCAAAAAAAGTGTGACATGTATGATCTGACTACTGAGAAAAATGCTGTATTTATTATTTGAAATCTATTTCCAGTGGGTTGTTTTTTTTCAAGTGCAATTGATGTCTCTTCTCTTAAGTCATTTTTCATGGAATTAATATAGGCCAAATCCAGCACTTCTTACAATGCCAAAGGTGCCAAAGAATTGGACCTAACTCTTTTTTAATACTGAAAGAAGAATAGAAGAATACAGATGCCATTTCAGATGGAACAGGAATAGTTCTGGCATGAAACAGGAACACCAACAGCTCTAACAAGAACAGCCCACAAAAGCACAGAAATATTGAGAACTCTAAAACACCACTGTAATTGCAAGGAAACAAGCTAACAAACCCAGCACTGGTTTTTCCCAAACTATTTAGCACCTTACCTTTATGGGGTAAACAACTGCTTCCTTGACCAGCCTTTTAGCTGCATCCAGTCCTATAATATCATCCCACTTCACGTTCGGCTTATGGAGATAAATGTCCTGCAACACACATCACGTCTTGTTAGCAAAACTCCTTCTGCAGTCAGATAATGACCTCTGGCAAAGTAAAAGGATCGACTCAGTGATAAAATAATAGTGCTGTTAAGTGATACAGGCTGTATTATTTAACCCTAGGGACCAGGGACCTCCCAGGAGGGAAGCATACAATCACTTCCCATCCACCTCCCCTCCAGGCCGCAGTTTCCCTAATGTATTCCTACCAAACGTAGATGATCTGAGCAGATCTTCCTCAGATCTGTTTTCTGTTAGTTCAGTTTAGGAAACAACCTACATATCAAGAGCTACTGTGATATGAAGGTTCACCAACCCTAATATTGTGTCTCTGTTGCTGCAAGGATTGGATATTTAAAAAAAAGAAGTAAAAGCAATCATAGTGACACATTGGTTCAAGTTTACACCCATCAATGGACTTCAGTAATTCAAACTGCATCTGAATCTTTGAGCTGAAACATTTTGAGCTTTAGACATTCATTCCTCAGTGAATTTTTCTTCCCTCTTTTTAAAATATGTTTATTTTGTAGTCACAAGTTCCACGGCTCACTCATGTGCAATGTGAAAATACGTCGGATTTTTTAAATCTTGATGCTCAGTAACTTTATGGCTGCACCTAACACTTATATTATCACCTACTAAAATGTTAATACCTATTATTTATGCTATTACTCATGTTGTAAGTAACAGTGAAAAATTTCTATTTACTCCATGCTATGCAAGATTTTATATGCTGCAAGAAAAGCTGTGAGAAGCAACAGGAAGAAATTTTTCCCCTAAGCATCTATCAAAAGATAGACAGTAATTAGTCTATGCCCTGAAGCACTCACTAAATTAATTTCATTTAATTCATCAAACTTTCCAAATCTTCTATGAATCTTTCCATTTGCCTTCGTAATATTTTGTGGCTTTGTGTTCCAGGGGCTAATTGTTCTGCAAAAAATATCATATCCTCAGTACAAATACTCAGGATAAATTCTGCTCTCCAACAAAAATAGTCCATACAGACTGAAGAAAAATTATGTGGTTGTATCCAAGGGGAAAAGTTGATTTAATACAATTAGAAAAAATTATTTATATAGAGTAGATTACACTTTCCCTTTCTATTAACAGTGAATTAAAATGAATCAGATTTCTGCTATTAAGTAGACTTCCATAACAGTTGTCAAATTAAATTAGATTGTGTTATGAAATAGATATAACATACTATTTATTTTTATTGATTTATACAGTGTTGATTACCATAGCAACTAAGAACATGCCATAATGGAGCACAATTCAAAAAAACACACCATAACAAAGGGAAAGCAATTTTTTATTGCTTTTTTTCTTAATGTAGCAGCAAGAACAATATTATTTTAAAGGTCTACCATAAATAAAAGACCAGACAGGAACTTGAAACAAATGAGAATTTTCGTACTTTAAGGTTGGAAATTTCCTAAGACATTTCTTAAGTTCTACTAAAGGTCAAAAACAAAACTCGTGGACCAAGAATTTGGGCCATACACAGATATGAAAATCAGTGAGCAGAAGTCTTCCAGGCTTTTTAGAAAGATGAATATAAGCAGATTTACACAGGGTGATACCACTCATGATGTTTATACCCAGGAAGTCACAATACTACCAAACACTGTGGTGCTATGAATCCTTTTGGATGAGTGACTCATCCAAAAGTGGTGGATGCTAAGCATTTGTGTGTGCTGTAGCCACGGATCCCCGGCAGACCAGGGCCTGTTTGTTAGGCTACACCTCAACCCAGAAGTGAAATGAAATGCTGCTGGCAATGCTGTGGCTCCCTCCAGGGCCCAAGCCGCCAAGCCTGGAAAAGTCCCCAAGTCTGCCCTGGGAATTGGTGTATTATTGATGCTGCTCTGGCAGTGCTGGGATGAGAGCACTGCTTGCAGAGCCTACAGTTGTTACAGCATCTCTCAACTGCATCAGGTGAGAGCACACAGGGAGTGCAGATGACTGCACAAAGCAAGGCACAGGACAAGTAGAGGCCAATGGCCCCTGGGCTG
>VWYO01000288.1:5319-18924 GCA_013400275.1 Rhadina sibilatrix
TTTTTCTTATTTTGGCATCAGTGACATCAAACATCTTCTTTCAGTCTCTGTTGTTGTCTGCTAATTTCTCTATTCAGCCGATCTGCTGCACTCACTCATGGTTAGTTAAGCTTTGGGTTGGGGTTGTTAGTGAGGGAATGAAATAAATCAACTCTCTGCATCTCAGCAGTAGTTTGAAGGTCCCCCTGGTTAACTCTATGTGTTGGTTTACACCATCTCCCAAGCAGCATTTAGATCTTCCTTTTCCTACAGCGCCAACAGAATTGAAACCAGTTATTCACATCAGAAAAGTATTGCTCTTTCTGACAGGGTTTCTGCAGCTTCATTTTTGATATCCCAAGTCTCAAGCATTCAGTAATCTAAATCAATGTTGTGCTTGGATAAGTGTCCAGCAGGTAGTCAAGCTGACTCCCAAAGAACCAGGATGCCCATGAGAGCCACCTCCCCTCTCAAGAGAGACAGGCAGCATGCTCCCCATGGATAACACAGTTCTACTTTCAGCTGACTGCCTTTCCCTCACTCTGAAGGGATGTGGCATTCTATTAAGTTCTTGGTTTTACTCATCCCTTTACTTTATGGCAAGTCACAAGAAATTAGAAGCCTTTTGTGAGAACCAGAGTATTTGAGTCATTCATAAATATCTTCCCCTCCTCTTGTCAAGTAAGAGCATAAATAACCACATCATTGTGCTTTTTGTCACAATTTGAACATCCTCACAGAGGGCTGTGGAGCCATTCATAGCACAGAGTTGCTTTAGTAGGTCTCTGCCTCTGACAGTACCTCCTAGAGCTCAGTTAATGCACTGCCAAAGTGAGAAAATGACCCTCAACAAACCCCCTCCAGCCTGCTGCACCAACCAGGCTACTTCACAGCCATTTTTACAGTCTTTTTTTCAATTGTGGCTTTCTCACCTTGTTTAGATGCCCCAGCTCCTTTTTCTTTTTCAGTGTTTAAATCCAGTAGTCAGGGCAGAGCCTTAAAAATCATTTGCATTGAAGGATTTTCCGGAAATATATTCCTTTGCTTCTCCAGTGATGCACACATTCTCGGCTAATTAATGTCAGAATTATATTTCTGTTCATGCTGTTGCCAGTAAAACAGATGCAGCAGATATCCAAGGAAGGTGGTGTAGCAATGACAGCAACCCTAACAGAGTAAAGAGGCAAAATGAAATTGCACAGGAAGAACAGCAACCCAAAACCTCACTGGCAGAAGCACAGAGAAAAAAGGCACATGCTTGACAAAGTTACATTAATGCTTTCCATGAGTCTCCCGTGGTCTTTTAAAGAGAGTTAAAAGATAGCTCCACCAGGTGAAAAAAAAAAAAAAAAAAAAAAAAAGACATTTTCTCTGCGGAATATGACTCTTCTCTAGACAAACTCACAAATAAGACACCCTGTCCTATTAAATTTACTATTTGAGCACTGCCATTTGTAAATGAGTGATGGAGAAAACTTCAAGCATGTTTCCTCTGCCAGAAAAAAAAAAACCATTACATTGACATTTTCTTTTGGTTTTACAAAAGAGGAATCACTCTGATCATATTACTTGGGTCCTAAAATACACAGAAAAGAATCTGAGGCCTTTGCTTTTCGTTTACCTTGCCCTCAGGTGTTTAAATTCTTTTTATCTTCATTTCCATTTCCCCTCTTTCATTTTTACTTCACATTTATATAACTTTCCTTCAGAGCTCCCCAGTGTCTCCATGTCATCTCAGGTGTTTTTTCTTGCCAGTTCCATCACATAAATTGCTTCCAAATTCCATTGCAAAAGCTTCCCACCTAGCAACAAGAAATTCATTTTTACTGCTTTTTCTAATTTTGAAGAAATTAAATGGAAATACATATTTTAAAGCATTCATGACAGGCACACTATCAGTCTCTGCATGCATTCCTTGCAACTTATCTTATGTTTTCAGTGTGTGCTTCCAACATCAGATCAAGCTTTGACAAATGTATCTTCAACAGTTTACTTCTCCTAAAAAAAGACGGTAGGAAAAAGTTGGATTACTTTTTTAACAGCGTAGAGGCTATGTACTGAAACCATATGTGGTGTTTCTACTTGGGGAAATGTAAAGATTCCTTGTTTTTAACTGACATCACATACACCACAAAGCATTATTTTTTTCTCTGTGAATATTGACTCGAACTAGTTGCTTGTACAGACTCATTTTTATTTTTCATATTTTATTTGTTTCGTAAGGAAATCATGGAAAAGCAAACAGTACCTTGGTTGTGAAAATAAATTATTTTTTCCCTTTGCATCAACACAAAAAGGTGCTTTGAACAAATCTGCTTTTTTGTTGATCTTTAACATTTTCTCTCTGGAATATAAACATTGTAAACATTCCTCACTTGAGTAGCCATGTCAGCTAAGGAAAACCAACAAAATTTAACAATTAACCTGAAAATTGTAATATTTAAGTAAAGGAATAAGAGGGTGGGTTGCAAATCTGGCTGTTACACCCTACACCAGTGAATGGCAAAGCATCCTTTGGAGTTTGTGCAGGACAATTAAAAGGATATTGAGAAAATGAAAGAGCTCTGATCTGTTGCATTTACGAGTCCAGGTTGCTCCTTTAGGTTGTTAAGATTCAGTCACCCATTAAACCCTTGGTTTTGACATCACAGGTGCAGCCCCCAAGCACCATAACTCCTGTGGTCCGAGGCACAGAGAGGGAGTGGAGAAAGCAAATGAGAACATTTACTGGAATTTCTCTGCTTGACAAGAAGCTTGGCAAATAGAGGTCTGAACACTTATGCTCAGCAACAACTTTTACGGATTTGATCACTTCCTCTGGGTTCAATGTGTTCCTCTCATGAGTTATATTTTGGAGGTTAACTGCTAGAGGTCAGAACCTGGGGTAGTTCAAGGCTATGTGAAAGGTGTATAGCAGTCTTTGGATATATGAGCATTTTACCCTGAATCTCCCAGACCACGAAATCCTCCTTGCTCAGGTAACAAAAAAAAAGGTTTCCACTGGTTCTCCATTCTTCCACACCAGAAGAGTGAATCGTGACAAACAGAAATCAACAGGAAGTCCTGGGAAAATGAACCACTTTTCAAAACATTGATGACAGCTCTAATTTAAAGGCATTGAAAAAAAAAAAATATTGACTAAAGGAGGTCAATCTCTATTCACAGCATTCTCACAAATTAAAGGTTAAAAACAGGCAGTGCAAACTTTCTAGCAGTTGCCAGCTCATATTTAAAGCTTTGTCACATCAACTTACTCTTTTGAGACAATGGCACCACCCTCACCCTATACACAAATCTTGCTTATTTCCCCTTGCCATTTATTAGCCTTTGTGGCAGTAATTAGCAAAGGTCTCTGATTAACTCAGAGAAAACTGAAGACATAAAATAAGAGCATGAAGTGAAATGAAATTTCTATTGTTATATTTTACCTTCCTTTTATATCGTATTATACAAATGGGAATCAGGGAAAAAAAAGTGGAGCATTTTTATTAGATTCTTAATAGTTTTTTCCTCTTTGTTTTAATTTCATATTTCACATCTGAAGTTTTTTCTGCCTTTTGTCCTTTTTACACTCACTTGCCTCTCTTCATGGTAATTTTGTTATGTCTAAATATTAGACTATGAGTTTCCAAAGCCAGCTAAAAAGCTCTGAAACATGACTTGAAGCCCCTTTTGCTGTGGATTTCTGCATCTATTAGATGTCCTGATACAACTGTTTTCAGAGCATTAGTGAAAGGATCAAGCTCAGAAAAATAATTTCAAGAAAGGTTATAGTTATTTGTTTTGGTCCAGGTTTAGCCATACAAGCACAGCATAAGTAATTGATCCAGCATATTTTAGGAAGGCATTCAGGAGATCAAACAAGAAGGAACATGAAATCAGAGATGGAATATGGCAATAACCTCCCAAACCAGTTTTATTCTCGGAGATTTTCACAGGGAATCTCATAAATACGTACTTACCTCTCTCTTTTCCTGCTTTTCCTGCCCTCCCTGGGGCTTCCATGAAACGAGGCATTAAAAAAAAAAAAAAAAAAAGCCCAACAAACTGTGCGATTTACAGGAAACAAATGACTTGTGATTCACAGCCTGATATCCTGCTTCATACTTAATTGATTCCAGTTAGGCGTAGCAGGACAGTAGTATTCTGCATTTTATGGCCCAGCAGAAATGTCAGCCATCTGTTTGCACCTGCTGAAGTTGCTGGGGATAAGCACTACAAATCCTGCCAGCGTCTGGGCCTGGATTTCCAGAGCAAAGAAAGTGGGTTTTTGTTGGTGGCTGTCAACATGAAGGCATTAATAACAAATGTTAGAGACAAGTTTGAGAGGGAATGCTCACAACCTGATCATTCTCATCTAAACCTGACCTTCAGAAGGACTGAACAGACATTTTATTTCTTGCAATTTTGCTGTTAAGCTATGGTGGATGAACTAAAGTGTAGAGTCTGTATTACTTGGGACAGATGGGAAATTAGCATGTCATAAAATTCATAAAAAAGTGGTTGACGATGCTGTCTGCCTCAAGAAAATAATTACATAATGATTGCCTCCTTTGAGAATACCAACAGACTAGCTAGAGAACAGCTAGTTCTCTGATTTACCTATTAGCAATATTTTTAGGTGTTTGATATCCTTCAGGTAAGATGTTTTGTACTGTTAATTAAGAGTTCTAACCCTTAGCTTTAAAATTTTAGATGCGTTGTGTAACAGAGCCATAGTGAAATCCAATTTAGGAACCTTGTTTCAAATATTTGTTCTAATCTAGAAGCTGATTGTTTTCTTTCAATATTTCTCAAAGTGGTTAAAAAGTTGTACAAAAGTTGGGTTTTTTTTCCTAATAGACCTCATTGTTTCCATACAGCCTAAAAGGTGATGGTGTTCAGCAAATCCATTAAGGGCTTTGCTTTTGTCTTTAGCAAGTGAGATACTGAGTGCTAGAAAGTAACCAGCTGTGTATTTTCTGGGCTAAATAAAAAAGACCAGTCACACACAGGCTCCTGGGTACAAGAAATATAAGCAGCCAAAGGCAACTGAAATTCTTGGAAAATATTAGTGTTCCCAATTATTTTTAAAATGTACCTTCAGAATGAAAATTTAAACATAAAAATAGCCCCTTTTGGAAACTATATACAACAGCATTTTGATTTACTTTCTGCTCCAGCACAGGTCTCAGATTTTTGGAGGCAGGTCTAAAATGATGGAGCTGACACTGGTGTGTAAGGGCCCACGAGCTAACACATCCCCTGGAAAAGGGATCTTGGCACACTCCTATGGGACATTTTAGATCCATTTTACTGAACTGGACCAATTCCAGAGGAGCTACCCTTTACCACCTGCCCACCTTGCACAGGTGAGCTTTAAAGCTGTAGAGATGAAAGTGCCTGATTTACTTCACTGCAAACTTTGTCGAGTTGGTTCAAATCGATCTCATCTGCAATTTAAACGAAAGAAGCGAGCTTTGCAATGAAATAAATGATCAATGTTTATGGAGTTCTGCCTGGGTTTGCTGTCTACCAGCTGTGGGAAACTATCCAGTACCTGAGGGATAGTGTAAGTTGTTGAATTGAGACATAGTGAATGAAGCAGGATTTTTTTTTTTCTCTAGAATCCACAAGTGTTCTGTCCTTGTTCAGATGCTAATGTTCAGATATTAAATGTCAGCCTGATAATCCTTTGTTATGCTCTGGAATTATAGATACCTGCACACCTCTGAAATTCAAGGATACTGGTGCATGTGAGGGTTGTCATTAATATATTATGAACTGTTAACAATGGAAAAAAATTCTATTTCTTTTTCTGAGAAATCTTCTGTTCTGGGGTACTAAAGACGATCATTATACCTTTTGACTTATTCATAAAGTTAAACAACACAGCACAGAAAAGACAATGCCATCAACATCTCTTTTGTGTAAGAAATTCATTGTTAAAAGCTGCAAAGCAAGTAATTCTCTTGGGAGTGATAAACCACAGAGAAATTTACAGATAAAGGCTACTGCAAGATAAATCAAGATAAAAAAAATAATGTTATTAATACAAAATCTATTTAATTGCAGTTTTTAAGACCTTTTTTTTTTTTTTTTTTCCCTGGGAAAAGAGGAAGTTTCCCTACAAATATTTTCCTTTTGGAAGGAGGGAATTCCATCAGCTCCCAGAGAAGCCCTTGCAGTGGCTCCAGTGAAGCTTGCAGTAGGCTGTCCTTGGACGCCAACTGTGAAAGCAGTAACAAATATCTACCTGCTTCTCATCTGCCTACAACTATCCATCATTCTAACATAATATAATCCATTACTAGATGAACTCAAATAGCAACAAGTCATAAGGAAAGCTGGCTGGCTCAGGTCAGATAGCACAGCTGAGGAGTAAAGAGAGACAAAAGGAGTTGAAGTAGGCAAGGAGGCAACAAAGTGTTTTGATCAGGTAAGCAGGTTATAAACCACGAAAGTCAGCTGGCAAAGGGGAAAGCCAGAAGTGCTTATCTGCACCACTGCATCTGACTTAATTCAAATTAAGTCAAAAAGGTGTAAGGAAAACCAAAAAATTTGGGCAATTGGCATTGCAGTTTGTGAAGGCACACCCAAGTCACAATTTTATGGAAGCAAACAATTTCTGCGTGGGAGTAGTTGTTCTCAAGGTCAAACTATTTGAACTACTCCAGCTCTTCTTTTAAAAGGAACATGTGGGTATTCCCTGAAATCTGATAGGCATCATGAGAATGAGAGGTCAGATTAATGATTCAAACATCACTTAAGCTAAGGACAGTCCCAGCACAGTCACCTTACATACACAGGTATATAAACACACACCCACCTCAGAGCTTTCCTGAAGATTGACAGATCCTGTCAGCTTTGCATACACAGATGACATTCAATCCATTATTCCAACCAGTTCCCAAAGGTCTCAGTCATTCAAGATTTATATCTTCGCTTGTTGATGGAATCCACTTTATTTCTGGCAAAGAAATACTGAACAACGAAATTGGTGTTAAGCAGTTCACGGAAATATGAACCTTACTCTTTAAAGAAAAGATTTTGTGCCATATTTGCATTTTTCTGACAAAGTCCAAGAAAAGCTATTTCTATACCCATTTACTGGTACAATCCGAGCAATGGGAGGCTGAAATAAGGAATACAGGATGTCTGTATGCACTTTTTTCCATCATATCTAGGCAATGATTACTCAAAGACTATCCTCACATCACACATTTTCGAGAACTAGTGTTTTTCAGGAAAAACAATTTAGGAAACTTATATGTGAGACATAACCATATACAGTTTTCTTGAGGAAAATTCTCACTGAATTGTGTCAGCTCCAAAGACTGAAACAGAAGATTTTCAGGACCCACAGCTTTTCAAAGCTCAAATATTTGAATGTTCTTTAAACACTGGAAGAGCATATATAAGTGAGCCTGACTTACTTATAGATTCTTGATGTAATTATTACTGAGAAACACCAAAGGGTTGGGGTTTTTATAATTTATATTATTAAAAATATTCCTTTGACTCTTTAAAAAAGGCTTTAAAGGGAAGACTGAAGTTCCTATGACTTTTTTTTTTAAGCCTTTTTTTTTTTTTTTTAACTTCCATGCAGGATGATACCCTCAGCCTTTTTGTTTTCTGACAAGATAGTGCAGCAAGGTCACTTTTTTTTTTCTCTTTCTTTCTTTCTTTCTTTCTTTCTTTCTTTCTTTCTTTCTTTCTTTCTTTCTTTCTTTCTTTCTTTNTTTCTTTTCTTTCTTTTCTTTCTTTTCTTTCTTTTCTTTCTTTTCTTTCTTTTCTTTCTTTTCTTTCTTTTCTTTCTTTTCTTTCTTTTCTTTCTTTTCTTTCTTTTCTTTCTTTTCTTTCTTTTCTTTCTTTCTTTTCTTTTCTTTCTTTTCTTTCTTTCTTTTTTTCCATGGGGAACAAACAGATGTTCCACCTGGCATGGCACTGCTAGGTGACCTCTTACCACATCAAGATGCCAGCAAGCTGCTCCACTGCCAGCCTCTCTCTGAACATAACCCACAGCAGTGGTGATGGACATCATGAGAAATGTACAACTCATTAAACTGGAAATCAACAAGTCACAGAATCAGTGATCCTTATGCAGGGGAACAGATACCAGAATTTTTATGCTGGCTTCAGTGCTCATTACAAATTCAGCTATTTCCCATTGCTCTGGAGATATAAAGGGGAGAGTCTAAATAAAGTTTAGTCCTTTGTAGGACCCAACAGTAAAATCCTTCAGCTTATTAAAAAATTAATTCTGTTTGGCATATTCTGTCTGTGTTTAACCCTTCTAAAGAATTCTTGTGTAAAGGTCATTTTTAATTTCTGAACAATATCTCCCGGAACAGACTATTTAAAAATGACAGAATCTCCAATACTTAAAGCCAATGAATATATGCAATATATGCAAGCCACTAAATTTAAGCATTTGTATTAGATTTAAAACAAACAGGCAGCTTACTAACCAGATCAGTACAAAAGCAGTTTCTGTAATCGAGTTGGCACCAGTTCACAGAAAATATAATTTGAAAAGGTTCACATTTAAATGAAACTTGCTTTTCATGCTCAAATGTCATTCCAAACTCCAAGGATGAGGTATTAACCCTTCATACACTTAGATTTAATGAAAGTCAGCACTGAGCTTGAATAACCTTGACTGTACTTACTCACCACAACACAAAAATTAAACAAAAGACCCCGTCTCACAGTCACTTCATTCTAAGAAATACCAACCAAATTATATATTTAAAAATATACAGTTTGCAGTTAAACTTGTGCCTTTAGCCTTCATCATGAGTGGGGCAACCTAATTCCTGACTTTATCAATTGTGTCTTCAAAAATGGGCCACTCACCCCTTTCCAGCAGTGCTTCCCCCCACATTTGGGGAGCCAGATAGATGGGGACTATCCTTCTGCCCCCTAAAAAGGAGACAAAACCTCCCAGCAAGGGCAGTTAGGGCAGCTCCACTTCCAGCTCCCTCCCTTGTGCATCTGAATGGAGGAGAGGATTAAGCCCCAGACAATGCTGACAAAACTGTTCCAAATGCAGAGCTTTTCCATCCCAGTGCCATCCAGAGGGACTCTGCTGAGGGAAAATGACCCCAGTGGGAATGCGCAGGGAAGTCACATGTAAATCCTCCTCTTCTTACAATCAGTCAGACCATTGGAAAACATGCAAACATGTACAGGCACAAACCATGTGTGTAGGTGAGTGCAGAGCACATACACACAATTATCTATCTACACTCATAGGCATACATATATATACACACAGATAATACACACACTCATGCACATTTGTGCCTAAGTCTCCACACACAACCTGATTTGCCTTGAATTCTGTCTTTCTGCATAAACCCCAGAAGGGAATGGAAAGCAGCTTCTGGTGTGTATATACTTATATGCACACACACACTCATATATACACATATATATATATTTATTCATAGCATGAATATTCAAGCCAGCAGGAATATTAGAAACCCAGAATGATTTGTGTCTTTACTTTCCACTTTGCCCCACAGCCACCTGGTTTTCCCACGAGCACTGAACTAAAATCTGTCAGGAGGAGTGGTCTGACACACGTCTGCTGCTCGCAGTCAAAAGCAGCAGGACACAGAGGCTTATCTGTACAAATTTGTTTGCAGAGTTAGAGGTAGATGGGCTTTCTGTGAGCCCTACCCATGGCCATCCTGTGTCATCTCCAACAATGGAGCTGAAGAGATCTCACAGAGATGTAGAGCTTGAATTGGTATTTCTAAAAGCACCACCAAATACTCTTGCTGGGTGCAGTCCCAGTGGCAGAGGGTGGTCAGGCTGACCTGCTGAGAGCCACTTTGGTTTCACTAAGTGCCCTTTGCTTCCACAGGGTCTCTTCATTCTTCAGTACTGAAATGCTTAAATTTCTGCCTGATTTATTTATTATTTTTTTTTTTTTAACAGGATAGTACTTCTCATTAGTGGAGCTTTTGAATTACTGAAAGGCTGTGTAACATTTAATTAGTCTTTATCTTTACAAGTAATAAAATGAGTACCTTTAGGTAAAAGAAGGCAGTCTCCGGCGTGCCGCTGGATAACAGCAAGTTTTTTGATTTTTTATTCAAACAGCTATCAAACAGATTATAATTTTAGCTTCATTATTTGGCTAATTCACATTTCCTTAAAAGACACATGAGAGCAGGTTTATAAATATTGCAACAAAGAAATTTGGAGTCAACAGTAGGAGAGGTTTTGAAGCTGACAGATCAGAACAATACTTGTAAAAATACACTTTGTATTACCTGTAAACTGTTTGGTGTTAGCTAGTTTCATCTAAGTAGAAATATTCAAAAACTTTTGCAATTTACCTGTTGATTATTGGCATACCCCATCTTTGTTTTGAATCCTCTTCGTTATGATAATATAATTTTCAAATATTAGAGGTTTCCTTTCAAAATATACCAGTGTTTTAAATTTGGTCAACCAACCAGACTGCAAAACAAACCAAAAACCCCACAGAGAAAAACCTAAATTTCAGAGTTTCGATTCCAGTTCAACTATAGTTTCAAGGCTGGATTCTCCCAAAGGCATATTGCTAATTATTTCTCAAACCATCAATGTAAAATTTTCTCTCTGAAAATTATAGTATATCTCAGATGTAATATAAACTAGAGTGGTGCCTTTTACCACATGGAAGGTATTTGTGATTCACACTAGTAAGCAGATGATCAGGAGTAGCTTCTTGTTTAGTACCTGCATAGAAGTAGTGAAGAACTACTGTGCTACTTGGCAGGTTTGGGGGTTTTTGGGAGAGACACCAATGACAGCCACCCTGATGCACCTGCTGGAGGTTCCAAGGGCATAATAAAGAAGAATTTCACTGGACAGAATGTAACCAGCTGTGTGAATCGACACAGGCAGGTGACCAGAACAACCACCAAACCCTGGCTGAAATGCAAAGAGCAAATTTATTTTGTGACCTCGCTGACTGGAGGCTCCCAAAGCAGCACCCAGGCGGAGACACAGGGGTGGGAACACCACCTGTGCTTTCCTCTGTGTGTTCTGTGACCTCTGAGCTTTCATCTCTCTCCCCAAACAGGGAGCTCAGGGGTGTCCCTGAGGGTGCCCCCAAGTCTCTCCATATTATCTTTACACAGGTATTTTACTCCTCAAAAGAGACAGAGGACAAAGAGCAGTAGGCAGGTGTGATGTGTGGGGTTTCCCACAAGGATATTTTTTGCACCTTGGCATTGCCACCTGCAAGGTCACCTGAGGAAATCTACCCCCTCCTCACCACTCTTCCTCTTTTAACCCTTTCCTCCCAACACCAGTCTATGTGGTGCTTGACTTTAAAACTGTGACATGTGCAAAATGTACATAATCTAAAGTAGATTGGGGTCGTCTCCCTTTTCGTGACATTTCCCTAGAGGCACACCACAGGTCACAAATACAAAAACTAAAAGTTCATTTCAAGACACAGCTAAGCACACACATTACTATATCCTTTGGACTCAGCCACGCTAATTCATAATTCTGACTGCAGGATTCTCCAGTCTTTTAATGATCAGACTGAATAAATGCAATTAACATCCACTTTATGCGACAGAAAAAAAAAAATTGATCTTGTCTAATTCAACTTCTACAATTTATACACTGTTTATCAAACTGCAAGTTTGTTTCATTGGACTAGTGGTGCAGAATAAATCCTATCTTTTAAAGTAATGTGACATGAATATTTTGTAGCAATAGCAAAGAGTGGCTAAAAGCAACAACAGAACACTTGTATTTCCAATATAATAAGATGCCACATGGAAAACAAAAGGATTTCCAGAAACCCTTTCTGGTGACATATTGAGGTCACTGTGAATGTGTTTCTGGCAGCACCAGGATAACATTTGCAAATTCCTAACTTATAGGTGTTGTGGAGAACAAAAATGACTGATCATGTTAAATAATTCTGGTGGCTAGTCAAGCTCATCCAAGTACTCCTAGTAATGCACAGTGCTGCTTGTTGTTGCTCATTTTGGACTGCTTAGATGATAAATATTCCCTCCACCTTCCTGCTCACTGAAGAACAGGTAATGTGTTCGAGTTCCATCTCTAGTATCATTTTTGGGGTTTTAAAAGTGACCTTGCACTTCCTTTTTGGCCACTCTCTTGATCTCTCCACTTCACTGTTCCCCTCAACTTTCAGTGCAGTCCTTAAGGTTAATGTTCCTCAAGATAGTAAAAGCAGAGTGTATCATTTCAGTTTCTTCAGGAAAAATAAAATAAAGAAAAAATAGAACTACAAGCATAGAAAGCTTAATTATGTTGCTTTTTGTTTGACATTGGACAGCTTGTTCATGTGCACAGAAAATATCTTCAGCCTCAACACCATTCAAAGATATTAAATGGGAATAATTCCCTGATCTCAGTATTTGTAAAAAATTAAAACATGAAAGAGAGCTCTGCAGTACAAAACAGAGTTTAAACCAGTATTTTATGTAAAAAGAAATTATGTCAGCCTGTAGTGTGTAGTAAATAAAACACGTTAGGTAAAAAATGGAATTTAGCAGTATGGCATTTCTTGACCTAAATGTAGAAATGTTATTAATGATACAATTTAATTTCATTTCTAAACAAATCTCCAATTGTTATAGTTCTAAATGGAGAGACTTGTGTAAGCAAAGCAAATAATTAGTCTGCAATGCATCCATGACCTGGAATAAATAAATAAAGGTAATGACAGGTGGGAAGACACAAATTATGCTACAGTGTTGGCAGCAATCCCTCCACCTTTAGTTTTAATTTGTTTTAAAACAATGGATTTATATTCTACATGAAAGCAGCAAGCTTTTTTTTTTTTTTTTTTTTCTTTTTTTTTTTTTTTTTCTGAGAGTGAAGTGACTCTTAAAATGCAACAACTTATGGCAAGAAAGAAGCCATCAGGATGAAAAGGAATTCATTTTCCCTGTCTCACTGTATTCACTGGAGCAGCCTCAACAATTTATTCTGCTGGGGTTTTTTTTGGTTTGTTTTTCTTTTTTTTTTCCCTTCTCTGGGTTTTACATTTACACATGAGTTCAGCATCTTTCTGGCTGATGAAAAAAGAACGTATAAAGGGAACACTTTATTTCTGTTTGAACATGAAAGGCCTGTGACACACGGCTGCTTTTTCTAGCATTTGGCATTTGGTCAATATCTGCAATAAACAACGGCTGGCAGTTTTTTGAGAGGGTCCAGTAGGCTCTGTGTAACCAGGATTTGCTAGACAATTTTTCCCTTTAATTTACACCTACAATAAACTAGTTTTTAATCAATAGACATGTCCAATAGACTTTTTTTTTTTTTTTTTGGTGGGGTTTTTTTTTGTTTTTTTTTTTTTTTTTGGTTTTTTTTTTTTTTTTTTTTCTTAGGCAGTCAGGGGATANGGTTTTTTTTTGTTGTTTTGTTTTGTTTTGGTTGTTTTTTGTTTTTTTTTTCCTAGGCAGTCAGGAGATAGGAGGGAATATTTTAATAATAATAACCTTCAGTGTATATAAATACAATTTGACCTAGGTAAATGCCAAAAGAAATTTGAAAGCAAAAGCAATATACAACTTCTATAAAGCTATAGAAGCTATAGTGCAGCCAGTATTGTATCAATATTTTTCAGATGTTTTAAATTACTTTTTTTTTTTT
>VWYO01000291.1:0-10277 GCA_013400275.1 Rhadina sibilatrix
TAAGAGAACCAGAGTATCACAAGAAAAATTAATTTTGTACTGTATAAATTCCAAGAACAGAAAGCAGCAATAAAGGGAAACAGAGTGTCACTATAGGGCTTGAAGGAGAAGGCCTTACATTTTTCAAAGCTAGCAATGAAACTAAAAACTATCCTAGTGAATTAAATATCTCAAAAAGATATAGAAGCAGCACTGTTCTCTCTGGTTTCTGTAAAACTAACATCCTTGGAATAAGATTCAGTACTTTTAGAAAATTCCTCCTGGGTATTCTTCCTCAAAAGCAGTTTGGGAATTCAGTATATCTCCTAAAATCATTTGTATATATAATGTGTATACCTACATAAAAGCAAATACAAACGCAGTAGCCTTTTTAACCATCTGGACTTGGATTTTAAGCATTACTTTATGTAAACCAAGTAAATTACAAGTTCTTGATATATTGTGCAGCCTGCGACCTACCCTTTCATCAGGTTTAGGCTGTGTGCATTTGTTTTAAATTTAGAAAATGGTCCACTTAACCTTGAACTTAAGGCACAGCTATCATGTGGATAATTGATTTTGGTTACTTTCTTAATTGTTTTTCCTGCAAATACAGCAGGAGAATGCGTCCCTTTGACTTTCAAAACACAAAACTGCAAGTTAACACCTTTTCTGTTTCTGCCCTTTCCTGTTAACACCTTTTCCATTAAAGCCTCTTCGATAGAAAGTGTCAGGGATTGAGGCTGGCTCTGGTACACATAAGACTGATTAATCACCAAGAACAGAGAGGTTACCAGCCAAATGACTTTGATAGAGGATGTGAACATTCCTTACTGTGCAGTTGAGCTGTGCTGCAAACTACTGAGATGGAGGCAGCATGGTTTATGCAACAGAAAGTCAGAATATTGCTAAATGAGAAATATAATTGCCTCAAGCAGTTCAAGACTAAGCTGTGGCTACCTTCACTGCAACATCCATCACTTCATTTCTGGCATCTTTTATCCCAAAGGCATCCTAGCTGTAAACACCTGTATGTCCACAAAAGCCTTACATTTCCTTTGCTGAGGAAAACTGCATTTTCATTTCACTTTTAAAGCTTGTCTCAAAATTCTCTTCACAGTGGTCAAGGTCACGCACTGCCAGATTCCAGTGCTTAAATTTTCAGGAGGCCATAGCTCTGTATCCACTTGCACTTCCTAAAATTCACATCTTTCTTCTATCGCCTAAGAAGTGGGAAGCCAGTTGCTTAAAGCATATAAAGCAGGAAAGGAAGCATGGCTTTTGAGGGGACTGGTACCCCACACCCTCATAACCATAGAGCCTTCTGTCAACAGGTTTGTTCAAGGCATGCTTCCATATTTCACTTACATTGTTTCAAGTGTCTCAAAGAAAAAGAACAGAGGGAGGTATAACTCCCCATTCCACAGGGGCTCAGTGTGCAAGAGGTCACGGAGTGCTGGCAGAACATCATCCATCCTTCTCCAGGTCCAGTCAGCACTAAAAGCATCACAGTAAAGTTGTGTGCAACTTAATTTCTTACACTAGAGGTTTCTGAGCTCAAAAATCAAAAGCCTACAGATTTGTAGGTCTCATTCCTGTATCACAAAGGCATTCACTCTGCATTGGAAATAATTAATGTTCTGATGCAGAGCAGCTGGGAGGGTTGGGAAGTTTCACATAAAAAGGCTGAGCAGGTTGTATGCAGGTACTGAAATGCAGTGAGTCTGTGGTATTAAGAGGACATTGGTGATGTTCATAATAGCCCCTACTGAGAATAAGATTTTAAAAAAAGGAAGCAAAAGCTACAAGCTTTAAATATTAACATGCTTGAATATTAACTCAAGAAAATCTTTGATGTGAGCAGAGAAACTCTTAGTGCAGGACACCAGTTTGTAAAAGGTGACTAACCAAAAGAGCAGAACAATAATCTTATAGCAAACTAGTATTTTCAAAACTAGTCCAGTCTGAGTAGGAACTGGAGAGTCCTTGACCATTCTACTAAAATCCACTGTAAGAAGCAGTAAGAAAATATTTTCAGAAGGCACCTATGAGGTATAAGAATCAACTTTTATACATCCCATTGTTCATACATCAATTTATTCTAGTACATGAGACTGAGAACCTTGAATCAGACATTTTAGGCACCTGTGCCACAGGAAGGACAGTGTCTGAGGAGACAGAGGTGGATCTCAAGGGGCTAGATATTCAAAGGGCCAGATTCTCAAGGGCCTGTTGAGATATTCAGCATTTTATGAATTCCATTTTCAGAAAACAAAGGAACAATTTATGCTGAAATTCAGGGCTCTTCAGTTATTGTTCTAAAGCCTTGGAAGGCCTCATACTCAGATTTCTCAGGGGTATTTTAAGCATTTAAATCCCATTATCATGTATGAGCTTTCACAGATCAGCAGCTCAGCATGTAATTCAGGGGATTTTCAAGCATGCCTTCCTCTCAATAGCTCCTGTGTGAGTTAGTCATGAAAAAAAAATGTAGGGCAGGACTAATTATAGAATAAAACCTGACAGAGGTGGTCTAGCTGAAAGATTTTCTTTGGAATAATAATTTTAAGAACAACTATATTTAACTGCACAGTTGAATTCAGTTAAAAAACAGTCCCTATTACTCAAGACAAACTCTTGCTGTGCAGTTATGACCTGTTCTCTGCAGTCTTAGCAGGCAGCTGATTCTCCCCATTTTTGTAGCAGTCTTGAAATCTTATGTCCCAGCCTAAGTCACTGCTTTAAACAGAGCACAATTCCTCCACACTTCCCTTGAAGGGCATATTTGGGCTTCAGTTTTTCTACTTCTGAATTTCCAACTCAGTCACACTGCATATTTCCAGGCTAATCATAAGAACCCAGCCCAATAAATGTCCCAATAAGAATAAGTGTCCCAATATTGCCAAGAGGAATATTATCTTGGGTATGACTGTACAGTGCAGACACTTTGGAATGGCATCTTCCCTGTGAAAGAGCATTGTACAGATTAGTTATGGCTTTGTCTGTTAGCTCTTTTCCAGGTCCTCTATTTCCATTTCCTCTTCAGTTTTATTCAACCATTTTAAAAATCAGGCCTCAAACATATGCATTACCTGTTTTCTGAGATGACACCCATCCTATTATAGTCTTTATGAGGTAGTTGCTAATGGTACCAGACCTGCTTTGACTCACTCTTTGCCCACTCCAATATGAAAATATTCCAGTTTGAAGGAGCTTGCTTTGGCCTTTTGAAAAGTGCTTCCCTTGAAGAAGCAGTGCTTAGAACAGAGTTACTCTGTGGTAGATGCCCCATTGCAATTCCAAGGGGTGACTGCAGTCATACAGGTGCACTCAAGCCAGATACAACCCTGGTTATCCATCTGTTCCCTGTTCTTGACAAGACAGCATGTTCTTATCAAGGCTCACTGGCACTGGCTTCATGGCTTGGAAACTAGGTCCTAAATGACCATGGCTACACACTCTTTCTATACAAACACCACAATACTTAGCTCCCAGGTTTTCCCACTAATATCTCCTGAACCACTGGAAATTGGAACTTCCATGTTAGCCCAGGTGAGATCTGTAGTCATGACTGAACAACACAAAACATAAGATGGGCACTAAGCCACAGGGTGAATATTCTTCTCTCACATTTAGAGAGGGGAAAAGTTAACACAGTATAGGTATTTTCAAAAGAAAACTAAATATCTTGCATATTATTTAAGATTAGTAAATGGGTATGCCTGTAAATGTATCACAGCCTACATTGAAAATTCAAGTGTGCAGAATCTAAGAGCAGACAGCGAAGACAGAGGAAAACAATGAGAAATGCTCTGTTGTGACTTCACCACCTGAGGAAGGTGCTAAAGCTTAACAAAAGACATCTCTGTGGTAAACTACTGAGCTCTTAAAATACAATTACAACTTCACAGTGGCCTGAACCAGATAATTTACAGCTTCAATACTTTCAGGACTCAGGCAGAATCTTGGTGTAATTAGGCAATTTATTTCTCAATTAGCAATGAATTTAACAAGCACAAGAGACAGAAGAAAATACAAGAGTGTGGGTTTCTAAAAAGTGAGACAGTTGAGGAGTACACAACATAGTAAGTTATGTTCAGGTCTACTAGCTCAGACTGGGATCCATTTGCAAGCATCTTAAAGAGGGAAAGATCCCCTCTGTGTAACTGGTAAAGAACTCAAATATTCAAAGGCCTCAAGAGACAAACCATCCTCCTGCCTCATACAGCCAGCACTTCATCAAACAAAACAGTGTTGGAGCCCTTCAATGCTCCTTCCAATGCACTCTGACCACAAGGGCTATGTTCTCCATCCACAGCTGATGGATAAGTTTCTCTAGGTTCAGGGCTCAGAGAAAGTTAAATTCCTTCTGATTCAGACAGAAGATGTGGATGTGAACATGGAAACAGCAAGAGAGGGATGTCACTGAACAAATGGCTCTGGAGTGTGAACCTGGAACTTTGTTGCCATCTCCACATAGCTGTGCCTATAACAGTGATCCAGCACAGGATGAACACCTTCCCATGACACTGCTTGTTGTCACACTGACCCCATTTTGACTCACATCACCCAGACAATGTAAGGACATCGCCACAGAGCATGCTTATCACATGCAGCATGAATTGTGGGGAAAAATGGGGATAGACATGCATATGGCCCTAGAGACAAAAGCCAGGCCAAGCCAAGTTGCCCTCAAAACTACACAGTAAAGGATCTGGGCCATTTTATTTACTGATAAGCACGTACCTGAGAATGATCTGGGTTGGAAAGGACATTATACTACCTTATAGAAGTACAAGGAACTGCAGAGACAATTGCTTCTGTTACTAAGAGATGCCAAGTTCTATAAAAATTATAACAGTTTCCTTGGTCTAAAAAAAGCCTAACGTCCTTTTATTTTTGACATGTATGAGTCAGCAGATAGGAAATGCAATTCCCAAATATAGTGCCTTGCACCAGAGGACACAGCAAGAAGAAAATTTGATCAAGGCTTCCTCCTTCACAGAGATGACATTGCTTGTGATGAGCCACATCAGTCAAACAGCATTGCCCATCACCAGCCCTTCCTTGTAAGGTCCCTGATGTTGTCTGGGTTTTTGCCGTTCTCCTCTGTCCCCTTTAAGGGTTTTGTAAAAGTCTTATTTTTAGCCTTCTGTGTTTTGGAGTCAGATACACTTTTGTATAAATAACCTTCTCATTATGGTAAAATCTAGAAATGTTGACATTCTTTTCATAAGGAGGAGACTTTTGATGGACTGTTGGGTTGTCCAGTATGGTTGGAGAAGATGATTTTCTTCCCCCAATCCATAGTCACTGCTGGAGTTCGATAAATGCTGATTCTGTAAATAACCCTCCTCTTTTCTGCCTCGGACATTACAAGGTGTGGGTGTGAATTCTTTATGTCGTGAGTGACACCCTGGAGAGTTCCAACAGTGAGGAAAACAGTATTTTGTTCGGTATGAGATGACTTCCACAAACTTTCTGGTGTGGTTAAGACTACTTGGGGTACACAGCTGGAACAGGAACAAAGTGACCAAATAAACAGCTGTCAGTATTGTCACACTCTACCCATTTTTAAGCAAGTCTCTTACTAAAAGCATATTCCCTGCAGCATTTTAACCTTTCCTTAGCAAAGGCTTCCTGGGCAGGCATTCCAGATGAGATACTTAATGCTACACAGACCTGCTCAACACTGTTCAATTTTATTTTTTTTTTAACTACAGGTCTTTTCTAATTTTTGGCTGTATTTTAGTTCTGTGAGATGTAACAATCCCATAATAGTCCGAGACAATCCCTGGATGCCCACGTTTTTCTGAAAAAATACTCAAAGTCCAGTTACTTTGAATCATAAGCCTCTCTGCAAGATGAAGGTTATTGCTATGCAATTCAAATTTCAGAGCATTTCTGGCTTTATGAGCACAAGTCCCAGAGGATGAGATCCATGACAGTTCTGCTAACTTCAAGCAGAGCCATATCAATTTACTCCAAAGAGGGATATGAGACAAGTGAATACTTTTGGACTCCTCTCTGATGAGATAGCCGTGAAAAAACCTATGCTTTTAAGAGTTAGCTACAAAGATTCTAGGATTAGGACATCATTGTATTGGTAACTTGTTGGGTATTCTTACACATTTCTCCTTAAAAACACCAAGCTGAAAATACCTTCACTAACATTTGAGAGCAATTCTTGTCTAATGAGTTCTAGAACGTAGGCAGTTTCCTTTTTTGCAAGGCATCTACATATCCAGGAAAAATAAATGCTCTTGTGACTATAAAAAATGTGTCCACCAGACCCTAAACATGTCTTGCAGAACTGTTTTTTGAACATAAATATCAGATAAATTGTGCAAGTCATAGCGAACCAAGTACACGCCAAATACTTGAAGACTGCTGTGTCTCACTAGAACACAGCAACAGGTTTGAATGGAAGTGTGGATTACCAAACATGCAAAATTCAGTGTCAGTATTAAGTGAACTAGAATCAGATTTTAGGAACAGAATTTATTAAGCTTGTGTATTGCTGAACATAAATCATGTCATTTATAATAATCATCACCTCAGATGACCTTGATAAATCTACCAGGCATTTTCCACTCCTTAAGTCATTGCCTGGACTAAGAACATAAAAATCTTGAGTTATTTCCATGGATTTCAAGACTATTTGAAACTTCAGCTTTGGACACTGTTTCTTATATCTTCAGAACAATATTCACACATTTCTATAAAGCTGTACAGTTACTAATATGTAATGATAAATCATTACAGTATACAATCAGGTAATTTAACAAATGATAGATCAATTCAGACCTCCATGGGTATCAAACCACTTGGTCCTATTTCTATCACTGTCTCTATTCATTTCCAGTTTCAGCTCACTCAAAATATACCAGACACTGAGCATATTTGTAGGCCAAATGATTTTTCTAGAAAAGGATGGAATGTATTTTTGAAGGACATGTGCTAAGGTATCCAAAATGTTTAAAAAAATAAGTCCTCATAGCTGCACCTTTTCCCAGTTTGTAATCCCAAGTCATTGAGTACACCATCTATGGTTATTCATTTGGTGAGTGAAATGCCTACTGTGATGTATGAACACATAGTTAGGAATACATCTTCCTTCTTGATAAGTACATTAGATCCTTCAGTGCCACCCACAGTTCAGGATGTAGTCAGATGCAAGACTCATCAGTGGGGATGAAAATGCCTTCCCTCAAAGATGTGCCCTTAATAAATGAAGCAATCAAAACAGTCAGGCATCAATGCCAAGCCCCTCAGATCCTTTTTCACCCGCACAGCTTTAGAGCACAGTACCCAGTATCTCTTGGAAAACACCTTTAAGGCTTTAAGTAAATAAGCATACAATCCAACAGATAACATGTTCTGGGGAGAGAAGACCAGAAGTATATAAATATCTGGTCCAATTAAACAAAAACTGATAGTAAACTACAACCTGGCCCAGCAATAAGGGAATTCAGTAAAGGTGTTTCCTAATTTGCCTCATAGTTTCCAAGATCAAGATCACAGAGAAACATGCAAAAATTATAACAGAAAAATGTCCCCACCTTATTAAGCAGATACAAGTAAAAAAAGAGCAAGTTCTTTGCTGACCTTTCTACATCAACTTTTTCCTCATCAATAAGAGCACAGCATGACTGCAATTAACATACAAGGCAAATAAGAGTCAAAACAAACAGGATCTCAAGAGAGGAAATATTAGCAGCAGCAGATGGAGGCAGCAGTAAACATTAAAGATGCTGGCAAGGCCCAGTCCTCTCCTCTGGCATTTTTGAAGAAATATTTATTCAGAGTTGAGCATATGAACATAATGGTCCACTTTCAACGAAAGAAAATTCTCTTGAGAGGGACCACTGTCAAGTGCACAAACCCAGTGCAGCAGTACTTTATAGCCAACTCACACAACCAGCAGATGAGCTTCCTTCCTTCCAGCATTCCCAGAGACTAAGCTTGCTCTTATAAGTAACTTTAATTTTGTTTGGCAACATGCAATTTAAGCCAAGGCTTAAGAAATTAATACACACCAAAAAACAGAAAGAGCTGCTACCAACAATCTCACACTCACCAGCTTGCAAGACTGCAGCCCTCCTATTGACTTTACCACAAAACAAGTTGAGTTTCTCATCCCTTTATAGGCCAGGCCACATATGTGAGTGATCATCATTATAGAGGACTCCTGAAGCTAGGTATAAATAGGGTAATAGATTAAATTACCCTATTTACCTATTAACTAGAAGTCAAAGGGCTCAAGGGTATTCATCGTGCATTTAGGAGCCCCTTAAGCCATGGTAGCAGTACGTTTTAATTGGGTTTTCTGTTGAGACAATTCCTCTTTTGTGATTTATGAAGAAACAAACTAGTCTTGTTTTGAAATGCTACTTCATTATATAGACAAACAAAAAATCCCCAACAAAAACCCACAAACAAACAGAAACCCCAAAAAACCCTAAAACAAATCAAAAAGACCTCCACAACCACCAAAACCCCAATGCGGTTAAAGGAAGGATCTGAAGAAGCTATCTAATATCTCTGCCTAGGGAAGTCTGGAATGGCTCCTCACTCCACTTAATCTCTGTGCAGCAATTCTAAATGCAATATAGTAAACTCCCTCAGTACAAGAGGTACTAGAGGCACTTGAAAGTGTCCCTGGCCTAAGGCTTGAAGGAGTCTGAGATTGAGGAGTGTTGCAATGCTATTCTTCCTCATAACGGAACTGGAATTGCATTTAGATGCCATTACTACAACACTCAAGAAGGAAGTCCAATTTCTTGGCAAAACACTTTTACCATCCCCACCTACACAATTAAGGTTCAAAGCAAGGTTTTATTCCACACAGCCACCTAAGCTAAGGAAGCACTTTAGGTTGAGTCAGTGGTGAGATGTGAACTCTACTGTCATTGTGGGGAATTTTGCCATTGACTCCCAGGGAACTACACCATTGCCCAAGAGGTAATAAGAGGTGTTGCTGTCTCTTAAGATAACACTGAAAAGCATAAAGGTGTCTTCTTGTCCTCGGCATAATTCAGAATATACAACAATAAAACAATTTCAGGCAGCTTCTGAATGAAGCCTGTTATTTCTTGTGGACTCAGGCATCTTCCAAAAAGACTGCCAATCTTGATTATAAAATTGGACAGAGAAGAATCCAGAAAACTCCTAGGCAAATTGCTAAAACAATTAGTTAGCCTTACAGTTAGAACAATGTTCCTCATTTCTAGCCTGCATTAGCACTGCATTAATTTTGAGCACCTTTATCACAATACATTATTTTCTCTAAAATTACAGTTATTAACTACCAGAAACGGCCTCTACTACAACAGCCAGAGTGTTGATTACAGCAAGGAAAATTCTATAAATCAGCTAAAAAGTCTCCCCTATAAAAGTTGTAGTCTATTCAATGTAATTAAATAGGTCATGACCAAGATGCACCCTAAAAACAGCAAAACCATTTAATGACTAGAATAAGCAACCAAGAAAGTCATTAACCCCACTATAGCTGGAGAAAAAAAGGGGTTTTGGGATTTTATTACAAAACACAAACATTTGTTTTGGACTGACACAAAATGAGAGGTTTTGTTTCGTTTGAGACTAATAAATTTCTTTGTATTACCTTTTCTCTTTCTGTCTTGGTCCATTTATTAAACAAAACCAGACCAAACTATTTTAATGGAAGAATCAAAGGATTAAGTTTCAAACTAGAAACATTTTGACATTTAAATTGTTATTTAAAATATTTCATTTTGAGAAGTGCTTTAACAAACTGCTTTTTTTCAAAATCTTTCTGCTCTCCTTCCATCTCTTGTTTTCTCCACTGAACCAAATAAAAAGATATTTCCTTTCTTCAACCTTCCAGAAATATTTTTTTTCAGTGAATTTACAGTCTGTCAAAATAAAATTATGTCCTCATTTATAGATTAGGTAAAAATCATTCCAAAAGTTGGAAAACAGAATTATTGCCCTTGGTTATGGAGAGATGATGAATAGCCAAGTATAATGGTATCTTCAGCCTTGAAATTGATAACCTAGGCAAAAAAAATTAGAGAACTTTCTTTGAATGCTGAGTATATCAATGATGAATGGAAGATCCTACTTTTTCTACTTCTAGCTGTAAAGCATTCAAATTGCACTCAAAACCCCTAATAAAAAAGCACAGTTGGTGACCCAGTGAAAGTTCCAGCCTATGTCAGTACCCACCAAACCATGTCAGTGACATCATGATCATCTTACTATCAAGTAAATAATCACTGGGGCATAATTCCCTGTAGAGTATGAACTGGTAAAAA